>CM022479.1:27258519-27270388 GCA_011952105.1 Coreoperca whiteheadi
CCTGTCGTTCTGCTCCTTCCTTCCTTCCTTTTTCCCTTTCCTTCCCCCTGTCCTTCGTATCTGTCCTTCTGCTCCTTCCTTCCTTCCTTTCTTTCTTCCTTCCCTTTTCCCTTTCCTTCCCCCTGTCCTTCGTATCTGTCCTTCTGCTCCTTCCTTCCTTCCTTTCTTTCTTCCTTCCTTTTTCCCTTTCCTTCCCCCTGTCCTTCTTCCCTGTCGTTCTGCTCCTTCCTTCCTTCCTTTCTTTCTTCCTTCCTTTTTCCCTTTCCTTCCCCCTGTCCTTTGTATCTGTCCTTCTGCTCCTTCCTTCCTTTCTTCCTTCCTTTCTTCATTTTCCCCTTTCCTTCCTTCCTTTCTCCCTCCCTTTCCTTCGTCTCCTTCCTTCCTTTATTTCTTTCTTCTCCTCCCTCCCTTCACCATCTCCACTTCCTTCCTTCCTTCCTTCCTTTCTTTCTTTCTTTCTTTTTTCCCCTTTCCTTCCTTTATCTTTCTCCACTCTGCTTTAGGTTCAAGGCAATTCTGAGACGTAGCCTCGGTCGAAGAAGGCTCCACTCCTCCTCCCTCCTCTCCTCTCCTCGCTGTGTCTCCACAGATTTTGAAGGTCTTTCCTTGCAGAACATTTAATCACAGTAGGAAGCTGAGTTCCTGCTCGGCCTCCTGCTGCTAAGGGTCGGCCCAAAAACACATTTCCCCAGTCATTCCAGGTTTCCAACAGATGAAATAACTGCTGCTCGCGTTCGGCTCACCCACCCAGCCTCCCTCTGCAGCGCACTGAGCAGAGTCAGGTAGATGACGGTGGAATTCCTGCTGCGGCTCGTGAGGTTTATCAAACGTTGTCTTTCTCTTTCTAATCGCATTCATCGAACGCATGAAAAATCTCCCAAGAGCCCAAAATAATTAAAAGGATAAAACCTTAAAAGGTAAAAGAACAAGAAAACATGATGACATGAAACAAATGACTTAAAGTTGTTTTTGAAAAGTAAGTCTTAAGAGAATGTACTAACCGAAGCCTAATGCTGAAACTGTTGTATATGATTATATACCCCTTACTTGCTCTAATCTAATTTAAACTCATTTATATTTCTCTTGGCTCTATCCCAATTTTTCTGTAGCCCAATTTCCTCATAACAGAACTGGCACACTGAAAAAAAACTAGACTTCCATGGCGACAATTCACCTGAAAGCCCCTGAACTCTGTTACAGAATCACAACTTTTTGATGCCTCTCGCGTGTCTGTCTGTTCTGTTGAGTGCTGGTGGTATCGAGATGTTTCCAGCAGCTGTACAGTGGAGGTCTGTGATGGCAGACAAGGTTCCAGCGGGCAAAAACAATCAACAGTAGACCAAAAAAAAAAAAGGGTGAACGCTGCTTATCTTTTTTTTTTTTTTCCCAGAGGCAGAAAACTGAAAACACCAAGTTCAACCATCTCGTCAGGACGTTGCAGGAAGGCATTCTGGGAGATGAAATGATTAAAAAGCTCTTCAGTTTGTTGAGTCGAATTTTCTGTTTCTCCGCGAGCGGTAAATTGGCTACTTCTGCTGTCAGTCCTGCACTGCCACAGTCTACAAATGGGCACTTATGAGTGAAACAGTGTACATTGCACCCTGCAAGTGTATTTTTTTGCTGCATAACCGCAGGACTTTCATTAAACTGCAGGTATTGAGGGTCGCGGGTGTTGCCCTGTTGTATTTTTAATGCGTCTTTGTTTCACGGCATGAATTGTCAGCCTCATAATCTGGCAATGTTAATTTATGTGAATGTGCATCATGCCACTTTCCATGACAGATTATCACGTTAGAGTTTTGTCTGTGTCACCATTCTAGCCTGATATTGAAACTGACTTTCCATTTCATTTCACTTCATTCAGTAGGCCTCACAATGCGCTCATGTCACCGACGGTGCCGAACTTAGTTTAGAAAGAGTTGTTTCGTTTTTTTTTTTGTCAATGCCGAGTGATGTGTCCGTCTTGTTGACCTCATTTGAGTTGACACAGGAGGTGCAGTAGCGGTCGCTACAGGAGCAGTTCACTTTCTGTTTTTTTCACGCCGTTCAAATAGACATTGTAATTATCTCTGTAGGCGCAGCCGCGTCACACAAATAGACGCTTGTTGCAATCGTCGTCATTATTTTTCATGGATGTAGCTCGGTAGCTGGCTTGCTGTATAGGAAGATTCGCCATTCTTAATCGTGCCTACAGAGCTGTGATTGGTTTATTGTTTCTCCACCTGGGGGAAAAAACGGCCGTCAGTAAGTACAACTCCAGGCCGATTTGCATCACTACACAAATCCGAGATGACCATTTTTGAGGTCGAGAGGACAAGACACACCACTGTCTACCACACCAACAATTCAAGTTCCACGAATTGGTGGTGAGGGTCACGTGACAGATGGACGTAGTAGCCTTGACAGCTTCTCTACTTGTACTAACCAGTCAAGAAGCCCATGACACACCTTCTCATTGGAGAATCAGCAAAGAGAAAAACATGACGAAGCACCTGTTCACTGCGACGCAAACGCAACAACATTCATTTCACTTGCTTTTTCGTGTTTTTCAGGAATGTCCTGATTTTGAAATTTTTTTATTAAAGAATTAGGGTGTTTTCTCATCCACTTCAATATGTCCTCTTGGACTTCTCTAGAGGCCGTCAGAGGAACTGCAGCTTAAGACACCTCAGCACTGGAGTCTAAATTCATCTGTGGTGGTTACTGCACATTGCGAACACATACATGCATTTAAGTTTTACAATTCATGCACCATTCAGTTTGTTGTAATCGGTTCGATTATGCTAAACAATTAGCAGATTTGTTAAAAATGACTGGAGTGCAGGTTGGTGACGCACAGAAGCAGTTCAGAAGTTAAAACGGTGGGTTGTTCACCAATCAAAATCTGTCATCTCTGTGTGTATTTTATATATATGTGTGTGTATATATAGCTTTTCCCAACACACTGCTACCATGGTTACGCAGGGATAAGAGGCACCACGGAAACAAACAGAGAGATGTTTGAGCACGCTCACTGCTGATCACCTGGCTGTCGCTGTCTCTCACACACACAGACAGACACACACACACACACACACACACACACACACACACACACACACACAGTCTTTGGAAGTACCTTTACAAGTGATACACATGTACAACAATGTACATTCACACGCAGATACAGTGTACGCTAAATCTGCAGCTGCTCTTAAGTCAGCACCCATCACCTGCAGTCTGACAAACACACACACACACACACACACACACACACACACACAAGCTATAAATATCCATGTGCCACTCAAAGTGAATCAGTTGTCTATCTCCAAGCTGCTGTCCCACATAGCCACTCAACTGAGCTGTGTGTGTCAGTTTGTGTGTGTGTGTGTGCGAGCGAGAGGAAAAGTGTTTGAGGCGTGTGTTTGAACGACAGAGCGAGGGGTAGAAATCCAAGGAGAAGAAGAAAGAGAGAGTGTCTGTGAGCGTCAGAGGAAGTGTGTGTGTGTTTTGTGGTTGCGATGCATGTTTGCGCGTGTGCGCGTGCGTGTGCACGTGCGTGCGTCAGAATAAACATTTCATCCCCTGCAAGTGATGCAGGCGCCCCTGCGGCCAATCAGTAATGAGTAAACAAACGCAGCGCCCCCCTCAGGCCAATCAGAGCAGCTTTAGGAAAGCCAGGGGGAAGTCAAAACGAGGCTTCAGAGGCTCTGAAGTTTCAGATAAACTGCTCGATATAATGGCAATTAAACCCACGATTGTGGCGCCCCCTCAGGCCAGTCAGTGCAATATTTGACAATGCTGGAATGGAAAAAAGATCACATCGTAACTGAGGAGAAGAAACTGAAAATATTCAAGAAAAGTGAAAAAAAAGGCACATTTTTCCCCTCCCCCAAAAGTGCCCTTTAACCAGGAATTCTGATTTGTCCTGTTTGGTTAACTGTCTAGCAGATGTAAAAGAATGAACGTCCACTTACGCTCAATTATCCCTCAATTAAATTCAGACAAACCCTTTTTTGTTTGGTCTAGAGAATTTGCATGAAAAACTGATATATGCTTTTTGATTCTAGTCTAACTTTTTAAGCTTTTTCTTTTCTTTGAACTACAATAATCTTTGAAAGGATGCGGCTTAACTTATTCTACAGGATTTTTTCATTAATGTCAACAAATCCCACGAAAATACCAAAATCAACAGGCGTTAGTGCTTCTCTCAGTACCGTCTGACTCCCCTACCCTTCGGCCCCGACTGAAGACACGAATCTTTAAAAACAAGTACAGCAACTGTAGTCTCATTTTAAAAAAAAAAAGCTTTATAGAAGGAAATAGTGCATTTGTTGGGGACTATTTTTATTTTCAGCAGCGGATTAATACTGGTGCTCTGGTGAGTATTTGATGCAGCAGGACGGTGAATGTCGGACTGAGTCAAGATAAACCATCGTGTGTGTGTTCATGGTGGTGAAGGAACATGTCACCCAGTGCAACAGTGAGGCTCACTGATGTGTTAGTTTAATAGTTTCTGGACAACAATGGAGCTCTGAGGCACAGAGGAAGAAGGTATATCAGGTTTTGGATACACACGCGTAATACTTGTCGGTAGGATCAGTTCATTGTTGATTTTGGTCTTTTCATAGGATTTGTTTACAGTAAGACGAATATAGAATATCATCAGACGTATCCTTCGAGGGGCATAAACCAGAGTACTCAACAGGCTTAATCTACACAACATAAAGCTGGGTGGCGGCTGTGGCTTGGTGGCAGAGCGGTCGCATGCCAATCGGAAGGGCGGCGGTTCAATCCCCCAGCCATGCGTCGAAGCATCCTTGAGCAAGTTCCTGAACCCCAACAATGCTCCTGAAGCTGCGCCTTCAGTTTGTGAATGTTCTGATATGTAAGTCGCTTTGGATAAAAGCGTCTGCTAAATGACTCAATGTAATGTAATGCAATGCAATGCAATGTAAATAAAGCTGCTGCTAGACTTTCAACCAGATAAAGATGCTTTTTATACTCTACTTTTAGCCTCTGTGTACTGGTAGTACTGGTACTTTTTCTGTCAAGCATGCCAGCCCTGCCTCTCTACGTTTACATAAAAAAAAAGCTACAAAATGTGTCATCCTGGATAAATCGAAAAGCACGAGAAAGGTTATATTTACTTTAATAACATTTCACTGAACCACCGTCTGTGTAGCCACTGCGAGTGCGGTGCCTTCATGTGCCGGTAGAAAGCTCCGGACTTCCAAAACTCAGCTGCCAAACACCTTGGAAACAAAAAAAACATGTAAACGTGGTCCTTCGGAGAATCATTATATAAATTTGGTGCCCTCCTCCGATTATTCTTTGGAATCTCTACATCCCCACAGCCTGTGAATGCACCGCAGCACAACAACAGGTGTCAGCTACCATCACAAAAATGATATGCCGTTAAAAAAAAAAAAAAAAAAAAAAAAGAAAGATAACACACAAAAACACTGCAATGAGTCTTGACTGAGGTTATGAAAGACACAAGAGCGAAGAAGAGGAAACAGTGAATTCATCTTTCTGAAGCCAAGAGCTCAGCAGCACCGGAGGGAGGCAGTTTGAAAGCAGATGGATGATGTGTTAAATATCTAAGTATACACTCAGGAAGACTGTAGTATTCAAGCAGTAGTCACATTTCCTTCCTCAAAACACTCTTCTTGGCACATTTCCATTGATGAAAAATAAAACTATCATCTCTTTAGTGGCGATAAGTCACCGGTGAAGACACTTTGGAGACGCCGGAAAAAAAGCAGAGGCCACAACACACAACTGAATATATGTACATGGGATACACAGCATCATATGCAAAGACCTCCAGCAGTCTGACACGATCTGTAGAAGAGGCAGAGATGCTCATACACACAGAAAACCAAACACACAGGAAACCAAACTCACACCCACACTTCAGCGTATAATGCTTTAAGCATCACGAAAATGTCACCCCCCCCCCCTCCCGATCTCGAACAGTCGCCATGGATACCGACCCACATTTCAGCCAACATGGAGATCTGCTTCTCATTTACATTCACCTCAAATAAATTCTCATCGCCCAACCTGAACCTGCAGCGTCTGGCGATTCGGCAAGAAAAAAAATAAAAAGGTATGGGAATCTCAGAAAAGTTTATAAAATAGTTTTATTAATCAATATGAGTCCGGATTTAAACGTGTTTTCACCGCGTGCGCAAGTGACCTTGTTTCAGATTAGGAGTTTTTCCTTTTCTTCTCAGAATATTGTCTCTGTTTTTGTAGCGTTTGTGTTGGTTTGAGGCTTGTCGCTGATAACAGATGTGCCGCAGGTTGTTGTTCAGTGGTTACTGAAACTGACTGTGAGACGTGACCACCTTGGCAATCGTTTTCCCGTTTTGTAATTAAGAGGATTCGGGTGTGCAGTGAAAACTCGAGCACAACATAAACCAAAGTATCGGGCAAAGTAAACTTTTGCCCTGATGGTGGCCCTGGAGGAACAGTTGGGGGCAACCAGAGTTAGCAGGATTCATCCTCTGGGCCCCATGAATGTATGTACAACGGTGTGCAGCAATCCATCCAGCACGTTTTTCTATATTTCCGTCTTGAGGGACCGACATTCTCAAACCGCCACGCTGCTCGTATATTATATTTCATTTAATTACATGGCAACTAAAGCTTTCATAGAACATATATAGCTGAGGAAAATAATAATTGAATGTTCTTTTAAAGTCTTTAACAGCCATGACTGGAGGAAGACAGTGACGTTCTCATGACCAGCGACTTCAGTTTGCACATTTCCTGCAAAAACCGTCACCAAAGGTGTCGCCACGGTACCGCCATTACTCCACATATCTTCTTCTTCTTCTTCTTTTCCTTTCGGCTGTTCCCTTTCAGGGGTCGCCACAGCGAATCATGTGCCTCCATCTAACCCTGTCCTCTGCATCCTCTTCACTCTAACCTCATCCGTCAGCCTGTCCATCACCAGAGCAAACAAGAAGGGGCTCAGAGCCGATCCTTGATGCAGACCCACCTCCACCTTGAACTCCTCTTTCGCACCTACAGCACACCTCACCACGGTCTTACAGCTCTCATACATGTCCTGCACCACTCTAACATACTTCTCTGCCACTCCAGACTTCCTCATGCAATACCACAGCTCCTCTCTCGGCACCCTGTCATACGCTTTCTCTAAATCTACAAAGACACAATGCAACTCCTTATGACCTTACCGCCATTACTCCACGTATATCATTGTATAAAGCTAAACTTTGAATTACATTTAAAGGGTCGTGCTGCATTGAGTAAATAATGTTGCCAGAAGTGGCTTTTTTGTTCTGGTGCCGCATTGTGGAAGAGCCCTCTAGGTTTGTATTGGTAACACTTATACGGGGACGGCTGTGGCTTGGTGGCAGAGCGGTCGCCCGCCAATCGGAAGGTCGGCGGTTCGATCCCCCAGCCATGCGTCGAAGTATCCTTGAGCAAGATACTGAACCCCAAAAATGCTCCCGGAGCTGCGACTTCGGTTTGTGAAAGTTCTCATATGTAAGTTGCTTTGGATAAAAGCCTCTGCTAAATGTAAATGTAGACGACGATTTAAAAAAAAGAAGAGCCAGCATCAGCACGCTAACAGGCTCACAATGACACATGTTCGCCATCTTTTTAAAAAATCTAAACTCGGGATGAAATGTTTGATGTGGACATAAAGTTTCCCACTTCCCATCTTTACACGTGACCGAATATGATGTTACAATAAGCTGTCTGTGTAGTTTTTGTTTTTCTGCAGATGTTGCTTCTATATCTTCCATCAGAATTGCATTTACTATGATTTGTGGATCCCACTCATCTTTTACAAACTCCTTTCTGTCGTCATAACTGTGTACACTATGGCCCTGGGACAAGAATCCCTCCTCTGTTGCTCTTTCTGAGGTTTCTTGGCCTGTTAAAAGGGTTTTTTAGGGTAGTTCTTCCATATTCGAATCAAGGGTCTATAAGGACCGAGGGTGTCGAATGTTGTACAGACTGTTGGGGTTTCCCATGATAAAAGGGGCACCAAGCCGTGCAATCAATTAGATTTGGCTATCAAGATAATCGACGATAATCATAAACAATGACTTTAATTAATAAAGACCTCGCCTGTCGTCTTCCTTACAGTTAGCTTGGCGCTAACTTGCGCCGTTGCTTAGAGTTAGCTGGCAGACGGTTTGTAGTGGCCGTTGGCGGTGAACTTTGCTGCGGGAATCTTATGCAGGATGTCGCAGCGCTGCTATGAGAGGGAGAGTTCGGTCCTGAAGGCTTCTGTGTTGCGGCCCAACCCTTTATCCTTTCATCGGGGGGGGCTGCTCCGGCACATCCACCGAAGGCCACCGGGGCCCTTTACTAACCTGGTGACCTCCAGGGTCACAGGTCAGACTGACCAATGGTAGCTGGTCCCATGGGAGTCGTTCAGGGGATTGTGGGAGACTGAGTTCCATGGCTTTCAGGATTGCGCAACAAAGAATGCAGTCTTTTAATCAACGTTCAGTAAAAATCCCCCGCATGAATGAGCTCATCTGTTGCGTCCCAACAAGACTGTAAAGCCCTTTGAGGCAACGTGTGATTTGTGATATCGGCCTATATAATCAACACTGAACTGAAATCGAATTGAATATCAAAGCGGCGATTTCATTTTGGAAACAACCTCGTGAAATGTTCAGCCAGGATTAGAGGAGGCGTTACGGTGGCTCCACAGAGTGATTTGGTCGTGAAGAAAGAAGAAGCCGCAGCCACACCGACGGACGAACAGAGATTAACTCTCATGTTTCGAAACCGGAGGCCCGCTGAGACGACATGAGAAAACTGCATATTTGGGAAACATCTTTGCCTCTAACACAGTTTTATATCTTACCCACTTCTCTACAAACGTTATATCTCAAAAGCTAAACCCTCCGCCACACGCACACACACTATAATCAGCTCTCTCAGCTCCAGCACTAAACACAGTCCAGTGATAAGATGCCATTAAACCATTAACAGCCTGCTGATTATCTCTGCTCATCTCCTCCCTGTTGCTCTGCTTCAGTCTGAATGTTTGTTCCTGTTTGCGTCGCTGGGTGAAAACCAGGTGTCGGCTCTGTGTTTTTCCAGTGAACCGAACGCTCAACGCTCTGCATATCCTGCCTCACCAGTGATGGGTGCCAGTAAAGAGCAACAGGTCAAACGACGCATCAGATACGTGGGGCCGTTTCTGCCTCTCACCTCCTGCGGCATCCATCAAAAATCACGAGGCTGTGTGAAAGTGTAATGTCTGAAAAATGGCCATCAAAAACTCAAAGCTAATTTCCAGATTTAGACCCTAGGTTTAGGTCCTGGGGCTCCTTAAATTGGCAACACACTCTTAAGATGTTTGACAGAGACTGGACAGCTCACGGATGACGACTATTTCCGCCAACGCACAGCGATTTCTTTGTCTTGACAGTTTGAAAAGAGAAATTTAAAAGGCGACTCGGGATGACAGGTAGACTGTGACTAAAGTTGTGCTGCCAGGCAACCTTGTTAAAACCGATTGAACGCACATTTTTGCCTGTACCTGGACCAAAACTGGAAAGATTTATGCTGAAACTTGCACAGAAAAGGCAGAAAGGAGATGGAGGAAAATGCCAAACGCTAAACCTGGGTGACATGGTGAGGACAACAAGGCCTGTAAATTGTGCAAAGAGAACTTAAGACTGAGACGGCCTTGAACTGTGGTGGAAAGTAACTAAGTAAATGTACTCAAGTGCTGCACTTGGGTAGTTTTCAGCTTCTTATACTTAACTCTTAACGTATTTAAATGTTATGCTCTTTCTAGTCCACTGCATTCAAGAAACAAATATTGTCCTTTTTACTCCACTACCTTTTAGCCTTAGTTACTTAGTTTACTTAGTTACTTTGGAGATTCATAATATTAATATGAAATACAATCAACAAAGATATTATGATGTATTATCATATATTAAGCTCTACCAGCAGTAGCTACATAATGTAGCTAAAATTATCCCCAGCTTTACCAACATTTAAGTGATGATTACCAGTTAATGCAACTATAACAATCCAATATTATTCAGAAATGGGCCGTTCTGCATAGTGCGTGCTTCTTGCTTACGTGTGACGTCGTCATGCACGCTGCATCCACGCATGTCATAACGAGAACGACGGGCAGCAACTACATCAGGAGGCTACAGATAAGAATTATTAAACGCCACGCCAGTATGATTTTACCTGCTGACTCGGTTCAATTAGCTCTGATCCGTCACTGAGATCGTCGCGACCTGCATATTTGACCCAACCCGCGCTTCGCCGCTGTCAAGTATTTGGTTGAAACGGCTTTCTGAATAACTAAAGGAAACAAGCCTAAAACACAGAGGAGTATGGGCGGAGGCAGTCCTTCGTGTGTGGAAAGTAGAATTCACTCGCATTTGTCATTATTTAATACAGTTTCCTCATGTGTCGCGAAAGACAGACGATGGGACTTTTGCCCAGCAGGGGCCGCTGCTGCAACAACCGACAAGTCACGCGATAATG
This sequence comes from Coreoperca whiteheadi, assembly GCA_011952105.1. Taxonomy (NCBI): domain Eukaryota; kingdom Metazoa; phylum Chordata; class Actinopteri; order Centrarchiformes; family Sinipercidae; genus Coreoperca; species Coreoperca whiteheadi. The sequence continues at coordinate 27,269,023 of CM022479.1, forward strand.
CTTGTAGCTAAACTCACTCAGTAACGTCTGATACACAGCAGTATTTCGTTAAACACCAGCCACCGTAAGTACCGAGCCCGGCTGTGGCATCAAATGCCCTGAGTGCGTTGAATTGAGCGACGGTGCGTTTTATTCACCTGCGTCTTGTGTTAAAGGAGGATTCTGATTTGTCACAACTTGGTTCGCATTTTCGCGGCTTCGGCCATCGTTGCCAGCAGCAGCAGCAGCAGCGACACCGCGCTCGCCGCGCTAACTGCTGGGATCCGAGGCAAGCTTGCCACAAACCAAACAGGTTTTGGGAGGGGAGATGGGAAATGGGGCACGTGTCTGAAGGAAGGAGGAGAGCGTTGAGGGAGGCGGTTCGGGAGTTTTACCTCCCGATGAAGCGGTTTAGGTAATCTGGATGAACTGTTGGCTTGTTGACAAGCTATATTTTGGATTTCCAACCCAGAAGGACTTTTATTATTTTTGATAAATACATTTTCATCATAGGCTAACTGATAGAAATGATTGCCAACACTAAAATAATAGTGGCTATAAAGATGTATAATAGAGTTTAGTGGCTAAAAAAACTGAATGATCTTATAACTGGGGTGAGGACCAAAGAGGAAGAGCTCAGGCAACATCAGCTGCAATGAACCACGTGTGCTTTTCTCCCGTCTTCTTGTGTTCAGCCTTCCAACTTCTGATTCAAGTTTCCACGAGGCAGCTTTCTTCACGACCGCGAGGATGCTCCGTGCGGCAGCGGGAACACGTGGCCACGTCCCAGCCGGAGGGAAGCGCGCGCTCGCTCGCTCTCGCTCTCTCTCTCTCCCGAAAACAAATACAGAATCAGATGTTTTACCAGGAGGGATTAAAGGACGGATAGAAGCAGGGTGGAGATGGGAAATGGCGCACGTGTCTGAAGGAAGGAGTGGAGAGGAGGTGGAGGAAGAGGAGGAGGGGGGTTCTAATTTGAGAGGCGAAATGAACGGGAAAGGATCGTGTGGAGACACAGGTGAAGAAAGCGAAGGGAGAAGACGACTCGGTGGGGGGTGGGGGGGCAGATGCGGAGGGGCGCGTGATAACAAACCATATGTACGAACACTGTCTGCATTGTCCTCTCTCTCTCTCTCTCTCTCTCTCTCTCTCTCTCTCCTAACTTTTGTCGCGCTCTCGTCTTACACAAACCCCCACGCCCACACGCTGGCGTTTACGTTGCATGTTCGCAACGCGTTTTTCCTCACCTTTTTTTTTTTCTCCCTCTCTTCCTTTTTCTCTCCATCCGCCCACTTGTGCACCAAAAAAAAAAACACCCCAAAAACACAAGGGCCCCAAACGCCTTCCTCCTTCTTTTCCCCCCTGCCCCCTTTCTCTCTTCTTTTTG
>CM022479.1:27283146-27400646 GCA_011952105.1 Coreoperca whiteheadi
TTTTTCTGCATGTAATCTTCTTTGTGTTGAGTATTCTTCTTCTTCTTGTCTTTGTTTAATGGTGGTGGCTAAGTCCAGCGTCAATTTAAAAGTATTTCTCTGCCGAACTCGTTCCTAACGAGGACTAGGAAGTGGGCGGAGCCCGACCATAATTGGAAAATGTGTGTGTGGAGACGCGAGTGCATTACCAGCCACAAAGGTTTGGGGCCGCAACTGAGCACTCGCTACACACACACACACTACCTAAAAACCGTGTGTTGTGGGCCAAAGCTAAAACTCCACCCACCACCTTCAAAACAGCTTCTCTACTCATTTTAATGGGTTTCCCTTATGGGGACCTGATTTTTTGTCCCCACAACGCAAGAGGTCCCCATGACGTGACTGTGTAAATAGAAATTTGTCCCCACAACGTGATGATTACCAGAACACACACGCACACACACACACACGCACGCACACACACACACACACACACACACACGCTCACACACACACACACACACACACTCACACACTCACACACACACACGCACGCACACACACACACACGCACACACACACACACGCACACACACACACACGCACACGCACACACACACACACGCACGCACACACACACACACACACACACACACACACTCACACACTCACACACATGCACACACACACACACAAGTGCACACGCACAGTTCATACTATAGTACATACTGTAGGCTCAAGCTCATATACAGCATATAGACACACACTCCATCTATCACTCTAATATCAACCATATCTTTTATTCACCTCTATCTTTTTTACATTCTCCCTTCCACTCTACTTTTCTCATCTCTCTCATACCCACACACACACACACACACACACACACACACACACACACACACACACACACACACTTCTGTACACTCTCATCCTTTCTTTATAGTCCGTCTCCCTGCTCTATTTCCTTTTCCTCACTTCATCTCTCCATCTCTCTCTTCACTCGTCCGACTCTTCACCTCCTCTTTTTATGTCCTTCTGTGAATCAAGCACACTTGTTTCCCGTCTCGCTCTTATTGTCTTCCTGTTTCATCTCCTGCTTTGTATTCTGGACGTATCCCTTTCTCAGGCCCCCACCCCACATCTGTCTCTTGTTCTCTGCGCTCTCTCATTCTCTTTCAGCCGCCCTCCTTTCTCGGGCCTTCTCTCTCCTTCTCACCCGTATTTTATTCCTTATCTTCATCATCCTGTCCTCTCTCTCGCTCGCTCTCCGCCTCTCATCAGCGAGCAGACGGCTGGGTTTGATGAGGGAGATGTAAATGTCAGGTCGTGTTTCTGCCGGGGAGGACGGGCTTCAGAGCGAACATGACAATACAGGCTTTAATAAAGCCTCAGGTCAGAATCAAAGGGGTTTCCGTGGGCTCCTCTAAGGGGTTTCTGGCCCAAAAGAGAAAAATCACTCTGCTCGCATCACATCATCATAATGAACTTTTTTGATCAAACAGTCCCAGGAATGTAACAGTAGCAGGAACTAAATCTGGAACTTACAGACCCCCTTTTTTTTTGGGAACCTCTTGGCATCTGAGTACATTCTCTCAAGTGATGTACAATTTTAACTTGAGTAATTGAATTTTATGCTGCTTTATACTTCTACTTCGCTGCATTTCAGAGGGAAATACTGTACTTTTTACTCCACTACATTTATCTGACAGCTCGAGTTACTGTACAGATAAAGATTTTGCAAACAAAACATACGATCGATTTATAAAATGCTACAGATTAAAGTTTCCAACAGCATATAGAGCAGTTCAAATGTGGTCCACCAGCTGCAACATTAAAATGCCGAAAGCATCAGTAATAAAAATCAAATACGATTGATATAATAATATAACTATCTAAAAGAGGCCTTTCTGCCAAACAAGTCAATACTTTATGTACATTTTGCTGTTAATACTTTTGTACATTTACTTTTAAGTGTAATCTTGAATGTCGGACTTTTACATGTATCAGAGTATTTTTAAATAAAAGATATGAGTACTCCCTTCCACCACTGCCTGTTTGCATTGTACATCTATAGAAATGTGAGATCATGGTAAGGCACGGCAGTTTTATTCATAAAGCACGTTCTATGCACAGAAGTAGGCCCAAGGTGCCGAGTCCTGGAGAATTACAACATCAAGCAATTTCTACTGATCAGCAAATCACAAGCGTCGCACGTGACAAGAAAACAACACAGTCGACACATTTTGCTTTGTAATTTACTGTTGCACGGCCGTGATATTTGAACACTAGCTGCATGTTTTATGGTTAGCAATTAGCAAACAAAAGTGGTGTTTTGTGTCTTTCAGTCAGATACACTCAAATGCTGCTCACTCCCTCAGCCTCAAGGCTTGTGTGACCAATCGGTGAGGTTCAGCGCTGCAAACCCAAACCCCAATAGCGGTCAGAAAGTATGGCTGAATTCAAATATCTTACAGACATGACGCTCACAGACTTCCGTCATAATGTATGTGTCTGAAGTGTTCCCCATCATCACAACTGGCTGAATACCTCAACTGTTGAATTGATTTTGACCCTCTGATCCATCTCAGAATATGCAGAGAGTTCATACTGACAATATGTGCATAATGTCAAGTCTCACTGACTCAATAAACTTGTATATACATTTTTTAAAAATGTTTTCAAGTACAAAATATATATATATACAGTACCAGTCAAAAGTTACTTGAATGAGAAAGCGTGTCCAAACCTTTGACCAGTGTTTGGTTTGTTCGTTCTGGGCTACAGTAGAAACAAGGCGGCGCAACATGGCGGCCTCCGTGGAAGGGGACCCGCTCCCTCTGTAGATAAAAACAGCTTATTCTAAGGTAACGAAAACGATTCTTATTTTCAGGCAATTATACACTAATGAAAACATACTTATGATTATATGATTATATTCAATTTCTGCCAATATCTCCGCCTAAATGCTACTGAACTGAGGATTTGGACAGACTGAGGCACTTCACACTTCCACACATCTGTAGACTCACTGACTTAATGGGTGAGTAACAATTGGAACCGTTTCCCCCATGTTGTTAAGAAAAGTGCTATATAAATAAAGTTTATTATCATGAGCAGGAACTAAATGTAGACCTTGGTTCTTATGGTCAAAACATAGGGAAAAGTAAAGTAAGATAAAGTTCCTCAAAAAGGTTCCTGGAAATGTTCTCGCCGTGGAAAGAGCGTCGCTTTTTGTCCGTTAAAATCTATTGGAGGACCAGAACTTGCCATTGAAGCCAATAAAAATGACCAGAGTGTCAAATCATTTGTTTACTGCTGGTTTCAATTTCAGTTTCGCACTCAGTCATTATTTATATGTAGCCTACAGTTTTGAAAGAATCTTCTATTGGTTTTATGGTTTGAAGATGTTTCAATGTTTTAAATTGAGAGTTTTGGATAATATAATGTTTTTCATGTTAGGGGCAATTGGTTCGACCGTGGTTTGTTAAATATTGAGTAATGACTCAGTCACTAAATGTGAAGCGTTTTGCTGTCAAAGAACTATTTCGTTTTTTCAGAGACGAGTTTTTTTACCTGATAGTTTAAGATCATTTAAAACATTTCAATCAGAAAAAAAGAAAAGGAAAAGAAAAGTTCTGTTCGGTGTGATGTAATATCATAAACTCAGTGGTGGTGCCTCAGAGGCACCACCACTGAGTTTCACACAGTCTGTGTTTTATTTTTACTGGTTTCAGTTGAGCGTTTTATAGTTACCCATCATCTCAGCGGTGATGTCAGATGTAATATTATGAGTTTCACTGGAGCTTCATAAATCTGCACCAAAGAATGAAAAGAATAAAGAAGAATTCCCATAAAAGCCAACTTATAAAAGTGATTTAGAGCCGCACATTGATTCTCAATAGTACTACTACAGGAGTAGTACTACAGGCTGCACCAACTAGGATTAATTGTAAACTAGGATTAACTCTTGTTTTACGATTGCAGTGCACCATGCTTTGAACCTGTTTGGAACTAAATGGATTAACCTTTTCTTTAAATCTCAGTTTAGTCTCTTTGAGTACAGAGTAATGATAGACTCACAGCTCGAAACATTCGAAGTTTAAACTTTAAACTTCAAAAATTGCTGATGGAGCAAAATGTGTGAGCTCTCAGCACTCGATAAAAACTCAACGAGGCACGACAAACTTAAGTTGGATCATAATTTAGATTCTTTAAGGTCCTATAAGAAGCCCAAGCACTAGTGGTTGTATTTATGTGGCGTTTGTTTCTCACTGTTTCTCTCAAGCTTGGTGCAACACAAAGCAGAGCTTAAATTCAAGCCGGGTTTGACTATTTCAAGTGAAAAGGGCCACAGGAGTCCGCGCAGGATATCGAACCGACAGGCCCCCGGCAGTGTTGGTGCATTTACTTATCCACTGATTGATACAGAAACAACGTGTGAGCTCAGGGGGGTAATAATTACAGAGGAGGGCGAGAGGATAATAGAGACGAATGGATGGAAAGAGGCTCAAAAAGGCAAAAAATCAGAGAGAGAGAGAGAGAGAACTCTAAGGTGTAAAGGTGTTTCCATGCTGACAGTCCAACAAATTCACAGAAAGAGAGAGAGACGATGTGTGCGAGGGAAATTACTGACATCTTATAAATGAGTGATAACCTCCTGTGTGTGTGTTGCACACGCGCTGTGTAAAGAAAAGGGGGAAAAAAAAGACGGAGCAGGGCATGTACTGTGTGTGTGTGTGTGTGTGTGTGTGTGTGTGTGTGTCTGTCAGAGATGTATAAGTGCTTAAACAGCAAACAGCCCGCGGTGGAGCGAGCTCCAATGGGAAAACTGGGATGTCGCTAACGGCAACCATCCCTCTGTGTGCATGAATCAAGACACTATATATATATATTTATATATCCACACTAGCGCCCCCACGAGGCTGCAATTTTCTACTACACAGCAGACAACAACATCATTGGATGGATGAAAAATAAAAAGACAACGCTGCTATTCTTAGATCCTTAACACTAGTGGGGTGAAGCCCAAATGTGTGCATTTGCTTGAGCATGTAGCAATGACAGTTTTCTGTCATTGTATCTCTTATCAGGATAGAAAAAAAAGCATGTGCATTTCTCACTCATTCATCAGATGTGGAACAATCCATTGATTTAGGTAGGCCCACATGCAGTTTTTGGACATTTCGCACATCATAAACTCAAATGATTTAGGAACAGATCTTTCACACGTGAAATGTAACGCTTTGGCTACAGTGAACACACGCGGGGTGGGTGTGCTGCCAGAAGTATCTTTTTACTGGCAGCGCACGTACGCCGTAGGGTTGTGTGGGTCACGGGCAAAACAAGACGGTGATCCCGTTTTGGGATTGTGTCTTCAGTTTTTGGAGCCAGCACGGCGCCGTTGAACTTTTTCACCGAGTTTGTGTGACATGGGTAAGTTAACATCTACAGACGGCAGTGGGCTACATAAGGAACAAAGGTGCTAGGCGTCCGCCAGCTGGGTACTGTGAGCCTGCAGAGTAACCAGAGACGTAACGTTAGGTCAGTAAGCTCTGATCACTCATCTTTTCTCTTGCTTTACTTTTACTTTTATCAGTTCCCTGCCAATCAGTCAATCAATTCACTCTCTCTTGTCAGCTGTTATTATAGGACGCCGGTGACAGGAAACAATAAATAATAATAGAATCTCGCAAGACCAAAGTGCCAATAAGCTCGACTAATTTCCTCTTTCCACTTTAATTTAAAAAAACAAAAGACCCATTTTTGTGCACACCTCGCTTAAAAAACATAAATAGAAGACTGGTGCAGCCAGTTTAATTGATTACTGCAGTAGCGTAGTTGCAGCAGCCGCTACGCGAACGGCCCGCATGCGTTACGTGTTCACCGTAGCCTGGCCGTAACATAAACATGCTAACATTCAGCATGAAAAATGTTGCGTGCGAAGTTTCAAAGTTCATTCTTGAAACTCACCTTTGAGCCAACGTGGATGAGAAGTCCTTAGAGTGCTCAAATATTGGAAACGGAAATTTGAACATGTACATTTCCATGGCGACTCTGCAACCATCTGCAAAGGCAGACGACGTGATATGGTTGAAAGCTCCAAAACATATACTGTGCTAAATGGACCTTGAGGTGACATCGTTTTGTCAGTTTAGCACGTTACCCTGTTAGCACTGAAGAAAGCCTTTTAACAGGGAAAAAGAAAAATGGAAGAAATGGAATGGAAACAATTCACAGATCACAGTTTACACAATCATGATAACAAAACGTAGGTTGTCGGGGACGGATCCAATGTGAAAAACTGTAGCGCAGCTCCCCCAGGCTGACTATTGTCTTTGAGTAAAGACAATGGATCTTAAACTCGTACTTTTTTGCGAATATATTATGTGATTGAAAAATTTAAAATGTCCTGTTCTTTTCCAGTTCCCCATGTAAGGAGTTATTTCCAGCTGATACGAGCTGTCACTTCACCAAAAATAATTATAGGACTAATACGTTTTATGTGGAAGGTTGGAAGGAGCCACTTTTTCTCATCTTTTTCATCTAGTATCCCTTTAAGAGCCGTTTCCCTTAACAATGAGAGCATTTCTCACAGGAGCGACTGATAAAGACAACTGACAACATTCCACGAAGCTGTACAACCCAAAGTTCAACATCACTTTAATTGTCTTTCTCCGGGGCAGTAACCCAGTGTTACTCATTCTTCTTCCCAGCGCCGCTCTGAGGATTTGAACCTGTGACCTTGACCGTTGGGCTGCTGTCGCCCTCGGTTCCAGGCTGCAGGCTCAGGCTGCCTGCTGCTCTGTTATCTCTGCTCTGAGTGAACACAGGAAAAAAGAAGAAATGGGAACATCGTGACCTGCAGCGCAGAGACCAAAGTCTTACTGGCTCGCATCACTCTGTGAGCACTTACTCACAACTGCAAGGGATTATGGGAAATTGGAAACATTTGATTGTTTCTGCTCCAATCATCTCTGTCCGCCTTGCTCACCCTCCTGTCCTTCCTCTTGTTTTCTCTTTGTCTCTCATCCCTCTCATCTCCCATCTTTTCACCTTCTGCTTTTTCTTCCAGTTCTCCTCGTCTTCCGTCCATCCTTCACTTCCTATTTTAATTATTTCCCATTTCCACTCCTCTCTTCTCTCCCTCTCTCCCCTTCATCTGTCTCTCTCCCCTCCTCATTCTTACAGCCATCCCTCGCCTCCTATCTTAATTGCTCTGCCCACAGAAGGACACAGTCAGGCTGGACTCCCTGCCGGCTGTATTGTCAGCACCAGTTTCATTGTAAGGAGCGTATTTAAAAAGGGAGCGGAGCAGTAGGAAAAAAGGGAGAAAATTGTAGAGACCTTTGTTTGCCTTCCAGTGTACCCTCGCAGCAGGGTTCAGTTATACCAACAGCTACTGCTGCAAGGAAATAAATGAAACTTAATGCTTAATGCCTCCCATTTTGGATGCTCTCGTTAAAAGGATGCGACACCGTCAGCTCACGGAAGCAGCAGATGTTACTTGATCGGGGACCTTTGGGGACACTGATTATGGGGCAGAAAGTGTGATGACGTTTTATGACAAAGCATGTTGGAAAATGCAAATGACCATGTTTTAAAGAAATTGGGGGAAAGAAAAGTCTTCAAAGGCGAAAACGCAAATCCGCTCGCTCATGGTAAAGTGTTGGTGCAGCCAAATTAAGGTACATATTTTCGCTAATGAGGGATGGATCAGTACGCAATTTTGTCCATTTTAGCAGTATACCAGGGACAATGAATCTTCTTCTTCTTTTCCTTTCGGCTGCTCCCTTTCAGGGGTCGCCACAGCGAATCATGCGCCTCCATCTAACCCTGTCCTCTGCATCCTCTTCACTCACACCAATTAACTTCATGTCCTCTCTCACTACATCCATAAATCTCCTCTTTGGTCTTCCTCTAGACCTCCTGCCTGGCAGCTCCAACCTCAGCATCCTTCTACCAATATATTCACAGTCTCTCCTCTGAACGTGTCCAAACCACCTCAATCTGGCCTCTCTGGCTTTATCTCCGAAACCTCTAACATGAGCTGTCCCTCTGATGTACTCGTTCCTGATCCTGTCCATCCTCGTCACTCCCAAAGAGAACCTCAACATCTTAAGCTCTGCCACCTCCAGCTCTGCCTCTTGTCTTTTCTTCAGTGCCACTGTCTCTAAGCTGTACAACATCGCTGATCTCACCACCGTCTTGAACACCTTTCCTTTCATTCTTGCTGATACTCTTTTATCACACAACACACCTGACACTTTTCTCCACCCGTTCCAACCTGCTTGCACTCGCCTCTTCACCTCTTTTCCACAGTCTCCATTGCTCTGAACCGTTGACCCTAAGTACTTAAAGTCCTGCACCTTCTTCACCTCTGCTCCCTGTAACCTCACCGTTCCACCTGGGTCCCTCTCATTGACACACATGTATTCAGTTTTACTGCGGCTAAGCTTCACCTTACGCTGCATCTCCCTGTACTCCTGTCTACTCTCTTCAGTCCTCTCAGTGTCCCACTTCTTCTTTGCTAACCTCTTTCTCTGTATACACTCCTGAACTTCCTGGTTCCACCACCAAGTCTCCTTGTCCACTTTCCCCTTTCCAGATGACACACCGAGTACCCTCCTACCTGTCTCCCTGATCACATTAGCTGTAGTGGTCCAGTCATCTGGGACCACTTCCTGACCACCCAGAGTCTGTCTCAGCTCCTCCCTGAAAACTACACGACATTCTTCCTTTTTCAACTTCCACCACTTTGTCCTCTGCTCTGACTTTGTCCTCTTCATCTTCCTCAGCACCAGAGTCATTTTACACACTAGCATCCTGTGTTGTCTGGCTACACTCTCCCCTACCACTACTTTACAGTCACTGGTCTCTTTCAGATTACAACGTCTACACAAGATGTAGTCCACCTGAGTGCTTCTCCCTCCGCTCTTATATGTCACCCTATGTTCCTGCCTCTTCTGGAAGAAAGTGTTCAGTACAGCCATTTCCATCCTCTTTGCAAAGTCTACCACCATCTGTCCTTCTGCGTTCCTGTCCTGAAGACCAAACCTGCCCATCACATTCTCATCACCTCTGTTCCCTTCACCTACGTGCCCATTGAAATCTGCACCAATCACCACTCTCTCACCTCTGGGGATGCTCTGCATCACTTCATCTAACTCACTCCAGAATTTCTCCTTCTCTTCTAACTCACATCCTACCTGTGGGGCATAACCACTCACAACATTGAACATCACCCCTTCAATTTCCAGCTTCAGGCTCATCAACCTGTCTGACACTCTTTTCACCTCAAGAACATTCCTCACAAACTCCTCTTTCAGGATAACTCCTACTCCGTTTCTCTTCCTATCCGACCCATGGTAGAACAACTTGAACCCTGCTCCTAAGCTTCTAGCCTTGCTACCTTTCCACCTGGTCTCCTGGACACACAGTATGTCCACCTTCCTTCTCTGCATCATGTCAATCAACTCTCTAGCCTTCCCTGTCATAGTTCCAACACTCAAAGTCCCTACTGTCAGTCCTACATTCTTAGCGTTCCTCTTCTCTCTCTGCCTACGAACACACCTTCCTCCTCTCCTTCTTCGTCTTCGACCAACAGTAGTCCAATTTCCACCGGTACCCTGTAGGTCAACAGCACCGGTGGCGGTCGTTGTTAACCCGGGCCCCGACCGATCCGGTATGGAAGTCATTGTCATGATTCGCATTTTTAGTTTGGCATGTGTTTTACGTCGGATGCCCTTCCTGACACAACCCTCTGCATTTATCCAGTCTTGGCACTGGCACATGAAGACACTGGCTTGTGCCCCACTGCGGTTGCATTTACCAGGGACAATGAATGACCTACAGATTTCTTCCAAAAGAGGAACACACTGTTGGTATACGATACGCATCAGAACATCCTCCCATATTGTTTTCTATGTTTGTCTCCACTGGCGTCAAGATGCATGTCATTACGGACTGACTCGTGTTGCTGGGTCAAGACACGCCACCGTCCTGTTTCCAAGACCTGATGCACACTCCAGAAAAGCAGAAATATTAGCAGCAATACTGGGTTGGCACGCCAAAGGCCTGACCTTGACCCGAACTTGTGCCCTCACAGTGTGTCAAATGATGCAGCACTAGAAGCATCGTGTGCGTGCGGCGTCGAAATGGTTCGTGTGGCCGGTGTGTGCTGAGCTGGATTCATCGCTGTGCGTAAAGGGGTTACAGCATAGCTACAGCGGCTTCAGAGTCACTGTGAGGAGACCGCACAGACTCATTGGTCAGCTTAGGCTGCTTCAGCTCAGGGTAAGCAATGTATGTTATGCATTATGTTCAAACAAACGGTTTGATAATCTACAAGTCGATGGACAGAAATAAAACTGACAACTGTCAACTAGTTGTTTATCAAGCTGAATACCAAACATTCTGTGGGTCCAGCTTCAGATGGGAGAATAAGCTGCTTTTCTGTTTTATATCCTCGTGAATTGAAGATCTTTGGGGTTACGGACTGTTTGTCAAATGAAACAAGCAATTTGAAGACGTCAACATGGGCTCTATGGAACTGTACTGGGCAGTCTTAATCTATCACTCTTGCATAGATGAAACAGTTAAAAATAAAAAAACTACCTATAGATTAATCAATGATGAAAACAATCATTGGTTGCAGCCTACGTAATACACAGTCAATCAGTGAGACACTTTAGGTATTTGTTCATACTTTACACATCATTAACAGACTCGTGTCTTCCAGTTGATTATCCGCACATCTGATTTACATTCCAAACCCAGAACGGAGGGATTTAAGCTCTGCTGTTAATTAACTCGTTGCTTCACAATTTCGTTTCAGCTTGTATTGATTATTCCCTCTTTGTGTTTTTGGCTGCAATTGTTTGCAGAGATTTTGCTTTTTCAAATAAAATGTGTTGTCTTTCTCATTCTTTTGGGTATTTTTTTTTTTTAAATCTCTCTCAGATTATATTTCTGTTATATTCATATATTTTATGGTTTTTCTTTGTATTCACTGTATTTAGTTTAATTTCTTGCTAGTGCACACTGAGGTGTTCGTAGGGCGGACAATGTTTCGTTTGTTTGTTTGCAGTTTGAAAGAAGAAGTGAGCCTTTAATTGGTTAAGCACTCGGCCTCTGTTTGTGTTATAATTGGATTTGGGGCAGTACGGGATTGCGTGTATTGTGGTCTGTATTTATGAGACTCACTGTTACAGGTCAGCAGGTTTACATTAACCTGAATGTGTGTGTGTGTGTGTGTGTGTGTGTGTGTGTGTTTCTGTGCGTGTCAGTCCAAATTCCCAATTACTGCATGGGTCAGTGGGCATGTATGCATTCAGGTGTACTTTAATGTAATTGGCCACTGTATGCAATGCATACTCAGGACAAGCCCCCAACTCAAACAAGCCTCCTTGTTTCTGCGCGAGTGTCCCTGCAGACGGAAGTAAAAACAAAACAAAACAAGAGGAGACACGACAACAACAAGACCAAAACAAATCAAGTAAAAAAGGGGGAAAAAAAACAAAAAAACGAGCAGATGTGAAATATTGATGGAACAGAAGGGAGGAGGAGAGGTGAGAAGAGCGAGGAAGCTCAAGCCTATTTCTCATGGGTTTTTTTGTCCCCCAGGAGAGGCGAGGGGGAAGGAGATAAATGACAAAAATAAAAGCAAAATGGAGGGAAAAGGCCAAGAAACACCCAAACTGTCTGAGCAGGAGGACACAAGAGGAGAGGGAGGGCGAAGAAGACAAGAGCGACAATAAAATAAATTCATTGCATCAATCATGTGAGACTTGGCCTTTCATTTTAGAGTGTAGATCATCATTACAGCGTTGATCATCATATCTGTTTCATTTTAGTGACTAACTGCCCAACTTGAGTTGAGACAGTAATCAGAAACCTGGACCAGATTCACCAGTCCAGCTTTATCTGATCGGTGCCGGCTCATTAGAAAACCAACATTGAGTCAGCTCATACGATGGAAGGGAAAAAAACAAGCAAACAAAACGAAAAGGAGACCCCGAGAGCTCATCAAATGCCACGCTGTAATGCCACGCCACAGGTGAGTCTGCCTTTCTATAGGAGAACTGAATTCACGAGTAACTCCACATATTTACCACTTGTCTTGCAGACATCAGCATCGGCATTCAGTAAGAGCAATTTGTGCAGATCGCAACTGTCTCTGTAAGTAATTAAATTACTGATGAAAGAACTACATACGTAGCTGATACAGCACAAATATATTTAGTTCAACGGTATGCTCATCTCATGGTCAGATGACTGTTGTGGAGGACATTCATTTGTCAGCTTCAGGAGGAGAGAGCGATTAGGCTAATGCCACCTCTAATACCAAATATTACAGAGACGAGATTTTAAAAACTAAATTAACTCACCACTTAGTGAGAAACGTGGGGCTGTTTCTCCATAATTTGCCACCGGGTGGAACGTTTTCCACTCGATTCCGAAATCTTGTCTCTGTGGCTGACATAAAAGGAGAAGCCTGCCTCCCAAAAAGGTGTGTGATCGAGAAGGAAAGCAAGAAAGTCCTAACTGCGTGCTGACAGACGGAGGGCGGCCACGCAGCTTTACGGGGCAGAGAGCGCGAGACCGAGAGGCTGCCGAGCTGAACGCCCTGGCAGCAGCTGCGCTCCGGCAGCCAACGCTGCACAGACGCGGCGTTGAGAACTGCAGCTCCGCACACAATAACTGCACATCAGGCGTGCAAGACAACACACGAAAGCTGCCCGTGAGCCACGATACATAAAAACGCCCTGCACGTGTCCAGATCACTCATGTCACACAAATCATTGACAGAAGATGTCAGACGCACAGAGCAGGGGAGTAATTCTAACACTGATTGGTTTCTCACCGAAAAAGCTCCTGTAACTTCTAAAAAAATAAAGATTTTGATTGTTTGCTTTTGTTTGATAGTAGCGAGATGACCGGAAATAAGGCGAGAAAGATGCATTTTGGAGTCACAATGCCGCGCTGATAATGCTTTCTATCAACATGATTAGGAAATGATTTTTGATTAATCTGGCAAATCACTATGTGTTGGACACATTTCATTTGTCTTTCTACAATATCCTCTCTTTGAATATGATATACACTCGGGAGTAAAGCAAGATTCAACTTGTTCACGCTTATGTTTTAGGCACTCGCAGAACTTGGCTAAAATTAAGGAAACATCATGGTCTTGGTTTAATACAGAAAAGGTCTGCAGTAACTTGAAGCACTAGACACGACATGTTAATTAACATTTAAGCGAAACCAGGATCTTTCTTAACCTTAACCAAAGTGCTTTTGTTGCCTCAACCCCAGACTTTGGTGTCCCGCATATTGCACAGCCACCATCCACCTTGTACGGCAAAAATAGCCTGTGATCATAATCCAGGCAGCAATTAAAAGCTCCTACCACAACACAATGTGGAAAATCTTTGTAGTACTATATATAAACGTAATTTCTTGGAGACGCCTCAGCAACTAAGGTCTCCAGCTCCTGTAATTTGCCCAAAATGCCATCCGATATGCTGACTTTAATTACAGAGGAGCGGGGCAGAGAGTAATTGTGTCTGCATCGGCCGCTGTTCTCGTTTGTCAAAACCAGGATAAGAGATTATCCAGGTTTCTGAAACCAGGAAATAAAGAAGACATTACTGTGACACTCCAAAAACCTAATCATGTCCATGTAAATGCACTGATTGAGGTTTCCATTGAGGTTTGCAAAAACAAAACAGTGCTGTATGTGCTGGAACTGGACTGACATGAATGCTGAGAGTCGACATCAAGGACTTCACTTCAACACCGCCATTAACGCTACCCGTCTGTATGTCCATCTCGTCTTTTCTTATCGACCATATTCTCTCCTATTTAATGTCTCCTCTTTTTTAACCTCATGTCCATCCTCCCTTAAATCTCCAGAGAGAGACAGAGACAGAGATGAATATGCATTGGGACGAGTCAAAAAGAGGTTAAGCTGTCACTTAAGGGATATTCTCTTCTTTCTTCCTTTCTTCTTTTATTACTCCTTTGGCTTTTCCCTCAATCCCTCTGTTCTTCTTCTTTCTTTACCTCCTCTGTTTCTGTCTCTCCACTCTAGTCATGAAGCATTGTTTTTGTGGGGGTTTTCTTTAAAAAAAAACAAAAAACCCCCCATCAAACGTCCAAGTCTCCGTTCTCTAT
Organism: Coreoperca whiteheadi; assembly: GCA_011952105.1. Taxonomy (NCBI): domain Eukaryota; kingdom Metazoa; phylum Chordata; class Actinopteri; order Centrarchiformes; family Sinipercidae; genus Coreoperca; species Coreoperca whiteheadi. Next base: position 27,297,304 of record CM022479.1, read on the forward strand.
TCCCTCCGCCTTTTCTTTTCTTTTTCATTCTTTATTGTACCCTTTTCATTCTTTTCATGTCTCCACAGTCGTTTCCACTGATGATTATGGGCATTCTCTCTTTTTTATTCCCCCTCACCTACAAAGCCTTAGCACAAGGCTTCATTAGCGACACGTTACTCTTTCACTTTCACTTCTCGCCCTCTTTTAAATGAAGGGATGGCTGAAATCTCTCTCTCTCACACACACACACACACTCTCAAGAGGACATCTCGACAGAAGTATTTTGTCAATTGCAGACATGTCTCCTCTCTCTCTCTCTCTCTCTCTCTCTCAGCGAAGTACAAAACACGAGGGTACAAAAGAGAGAAAAGTTGAGAGGGAGGGGAAAGGGTGAAAGAGAGAGCGAGACAGATGGACATGCAGAGAGAGAGAGAGAGAGAAAACAAGAGAGAATGAAAATGTCAGATTTGATGTTATTGTCTGCGTGTCAGGATTTCAAATCTACAGTCGGTTTGATCGACAGGAGGGCAGGGCGGAACTTGTTCTTTAAGAGCCAAAACAAAGCGAAACTAGAAAGCAGAGAGCTCAAGCTCCACTGAGGCTGCACGATCCTCTACACTCGTTATTGTGATGATAGAAATGTTGGTCATAGGTAATAACCATTTAAAAGTACAATATATAGCCAAAGTATGCTGACACCTGAACATAACACTCACACGTGATGGTTGATAATTTCATTCCATTTCTAGATTTTCTAGGTTTCGTTTAATATTTTCACTCTATTACTGCTGTGTTTTATTTGCTTTTATGTTATTTTTTTATGTGTTCTTTGCTTGCTATGTGAAGTGCTTTGTAACTTTGTTTTGAAATATATTATTATTACTATTCTAAAACAATGGGCAATAAATCTGCTGCTACAGTATATCAGCCTCCTCTCTTCTGGTTTCAGGCTTTGCACCAGATTTTGAAACCATGGCTGCCGGAATTTCCTCCCATTCAGCCCATTGAGGTTCAACACGGATGTGTGTCATTTTCCTGTAGCATGACATGCCATACAATTCTGTTAGATTAGTCTAAGTTTGTATGCAAACACGTCACCAACAGTTGGTCCATTTGCAAGAATTTGGTTAAAAATAAGAGCAATTTATGTCAACTACAGTAATTTAGCAAGTCGTTATTGGACAACAATATAAATATGTAATAATACGAAGTCTTTTTTTTTAATTGTGCCCTCCAAATACTTTGGGTGCTTATTTGGTGACCATTGTACAATATTTTATAAAATTCTAAATGCCCAATCACCCTCACCTTTGAGGAAGACCACTTGTGGTCACGTGACAGTTAATGGCTTTAAAGGGGAAAAACTCTCGGGGTTTCTTGATCGTAACCCTGTTCCCTGATAAAGCGGAACGAGATGCTGCATGAAGTATGCATATGGGAAACGGCTATGAAAAGTGTGTTTAAACACATCAACAAAATTGACTCAGCGGTACTATATAAGTAGATGAACCCTAGCTGCCAGCCTTTAGGTTCTTTTGTTTGAAGACCGGTCTTGGGGCAACATCAGCACGGCACTGCGATGCCCTGTTCCGCTTTATCAGGGAACAGGGTGATTCACTCGATGCTGCATGAAGTATGCATATGGGAAAGAGAATACCCACAACCGCCTGGCTCCGTGAATAAAGCGGGCCAACAGAGGATGCCTCCCCAGAGGTACCCCATCCACCAGGGTGTGGCAGGCCAAGAGAGCGGCCACATAAACCCTGAGAGTGGAGGGGCAAGTGCCTGCGAGCAACTTTTCTTGCAGAAAATCCAGAACTGAAGCAAAGTGGCAGTTAACTGGATCAACCTGCTGCGTCACGCACCATCTGTCAAAGATGCCCCATTTACTGGCATAAAGTTTCCTGGAAGAGGAAGCTCTAGCAAATAGAATGGTTTCAATAACCGCAGGCGACAGTCCAGTGTTCCATTGCTGGTACCCTTCAGGGACCAAACATGCAGGATCCACAGGTCGGGCCTGGGATGGACTATCGTGTCCCATGCCTGAGACAGAAGGTCCCTCCTCGCCGGAATCGCTCATGGTGAGCCGTTGAGGAGAGACACTATCTCTGAGAACCATATTTGGCTCGGCCAACGAGGCGCTATCAATAAGAGGTCTGACTCTTATTGGCAAACCCTGGCTAGAACTTCCGGGAGCAGAGCAACTGGAGGGAAGGCATACAGGCGCATCCTGGGCCATGTATGAGCCATCGCATCCAGACCCAGCGGAGCTGGGAGACTGAGAGAGAAGTAGAGGGGACATTGCGCCGTCTGAGAAAAGGCGAAGAGGTCCACTACTGCTCTGTGAAATCTGGTCCATATTTGACAGACAATCTCTGGGTGGAGTTTCCACTTGCCCATCCTTAAAGTCTGTCTGGACAGCAAGTCTGCTCCCACATTCAGTTGCCCTGAAATTTAAACTGCCCTGAGTGACTGGAGCTTGTCCTGGGACCAGAGAAAAATCTGTCTCACTATCCTGTTCAGATTGCAGACCAGCCCCTCAACTGGGGGAGAAAGTATTTCAGGGCCAGAAATACAGCCATCAACTCTAGGCAATTGATGTGCCACTCGAGCTGATGACCCTCCCATTCCCCTTGGGCTGGACGACCACTTAAGATCACACCCCAGCCCTTCAGGGAAGCGTCCGTCATTAGCATCTTGCGACGACAGGGTGCGCCAAGAGTCTAAACCACATAGTTAGTGTACGAAGCACGTGGCACGTCACTTTTATTAGCCTCTGAGGATTGGCCCTATCCTCAAGCTTGCTGCGTTTGGGGATCTCCTGTTCACGGGGTCAGTCTAATTGTAGTCTGGCCACCGCGCCAGTCACCACCTCCAACACCTCCTCCACTGACTTACTGCCATGCGGGAACTGTTCAGGTGGCCGCTCGAGGTCCGCAGACCCAAAAGAATCTATCTCCTCGTGAATCCCCATATGACGAGGAGATATATGGACCTAGCGACAGAGCCGATGAAAAGGGCCGGCCCGTCCCCTGCTCGTCAGCCAAATCCATTTCAGAGCCCCACCATCTAAGCGCAGGTGCGGACCGAAATGCTTTTCCCCCAAACACACAACACAGTAAATGTGCACGTCCGTGTCTGCCAACAGGCGAGAACACGGGGGCCCACAACGCTTCTCTCTCTCGCTCGTGATACTGTCTAGCTCAAGAAAAACCAACTTCCAAACAGACTCTCACCACACAGTATCGGTCTGAAAACAAAAAAAACCTGAAGGCTGACAGCTGGGGCTCATCTACTGATAGCCTCGGGCAACAGGTGCGCTGATGACGTCACCGGCCAAGGCTAAAGTACCGCTGAGTCAATTTCATTGACGTGTTTAAACCCACTTTTCACAGCCGGTTCACGTAAAGAGGTTCCCATACGCACATACAGCATTGAGTGAAGCTTTTGAAAGGAAACATAAAGGTGTTCGATATATGGCCAAATAGTAGCCCAAACAGCACCAAAAAAAATCTTACTTGGGCAGCGGCAAAACTTTTCAAACTTAAGTGCAGGCGGGTAAGCACTTTTAGAGCTTTCCTAACAGACAAACAGGGCCAAAAAGATAACCTCCCTGGTGTAACAGCAATAGGCAAACAACCAAATGCACTGCTTTGTTTATAGGAAATGCAGCATCTCGTGAACCAAATATGTGAAAACTAATACATATGCATACTCATTAACTCAAGACGAGTCATGCGTGACGACTGAGATGGTAGCAATGTATTCAGCAGTATTCAGTTTTTGGTGATTAAAGTGTGAATCTGATGAGCATCGAAGCACCTGGTCGAAAATAAAGGAAGTCTGTCTTTCCGCGATGCCTAAATTGTGAATGCAGTTAAACTGCTTCATGGTATTATTCATACCATAAGAGTCAACTGAGCTGGAAACATAACAAATAATTCCTAATTCCATAAAACCATAAAGCCAAAAATCTTTAAAAGTTCATGGTAAATATCCCAAAAACTTCTGACAGCTCAGAAGTCAAACCTGAGGCTAGAATTTCCTCTGGAGAGGGTTTCAAAAACTTGATACCAAAATAAAAGCTCCAACATTTAAAAAAAAAAAAACTGACACCTCCTTCTGAATAATTAAAGTCAAATATAGGAGAATAGAAAACGTGGGTCCTTGTTTGAATGCGAGCTGGCAGACTTTACACGCCGGATCACGTTTACTTCAGTGGCTCTGGATAACGAATGGCAGTTGATGAATGTTTTCCTCCAGAAAGGAAAGAAAATGCCTAGAATTTAACTTAGTTTTTCTTTCAATACGCTCTTAAGCATTTTCATTACTTTTCTGACTGGACAGGGAATGCGAGAAGATGAAGAGGCCAGCTTTAATTCAAATACTGAATTCTATGAAAAAAATTCAAACACAAACAAAGGTGTAAAAAATGTATTGTGGCATACAGTATTCCTCTATAAACGCGTTTCATTATATCCACTTCTGAAGAAAAAAGTATATATGCTTTCCGTTACAGCTGCGCTGGAGGCGAACAGATAGCAGTTCGAGGCCCGGTGAGCCGAGTCCAGAGAGGAGGGAAACAACAGCAGAACAGAGCCAAGGCTTTGAACTGAGGGTAAGTTGGTGATTGATTTATCAGGCCTGTTCCTTCAGAGTCTTCATTTCTCACTACAAAACAGGAGAGAGCTGATCAGACGCGAGTGTAAATTTACCAGCATAAACACTACGACGTGCAGTTCACACGACTGCAGGCTGAAATAGCTTTACTTCTGAAAAGTCTGTTCACCTACATTATTCTGCCTTTAGCGCCTTATCCATTTGTTGGTATAATATGTTTTATGTTTCAGAGTCGCTGCCAGCATTTCTTTGTTCATCGATTCAAATAGGTCTGATAAAGAGAAAAAAAGCCTTTGCGCACAGCGTGTACTGCAGGGTTGGAGGTGCTGGCAACTGCAAGATAAACATGTAATCAGAAAAAATACTAACCACAAGTGTTTGTGATATAGAGACAGCACACAACCCGCAAAAATATAATCAAGGATCTTTCAATTAACACTGACAGGAGTGCGTTTCGCTCAGCGCTTCGTCAGGCTCATGAAAGTGTTCAGACCCCCAACCTTTGTATAGGGATTAGCAACTGCACACACGCATGTAAAAGAGGCTTGACCAACTCAGATCTAGGTCTGATGTTGTGCTCATTGACAGCCGTTTCCCAGGTTGGAAAGACAACCGCGCTAACGAAAGCTGTGTTAAGAATTGGAACATCATCTTCTTGTGCCTGAGACAGAACAATGACGAGGGAAAAAATGGAGACAAAATAGCCTCTAATGTGGATGAGATCATTGCAGCTGTACCGGTTATTGTATGTTGACTTTTAGAAATGCCTACTCCTGAATCCAAATATTTTTTTGTGATACCGCAGCATCAATGTCGACTGAGCATAATGTTGGCAAGGCAGATATATCACTCGGCACCGATGAGTCCCCCCTCCCAAACAGAAAAAGGTTAACTATTGAAAAACATTTAATTTGACCTCTTGATGGCGCTAGATGAATAGTCAGGGGATCACCAAAGATATTTCAATCCATTCTTAAGAGGGGAATGAATTTCTATACATAATTGCAATACAATCCATGTAGTAGTTGTTGAGATATTAAACGCCAAACCAAAAATTCCAACCTCACGGTGGCGTTAAGTGTAACGTCAGAGGATCACCAAAGTCATTAAGATACTTGATCTGGGCCCCATGTCTGGAAAATGTTTTCTGTCTATCCACGCAGTAGATGTGAAGATACAATATTTCACTGAATAATTGAAAACTTTGACCTGCCGGTGGCACTAGATGAAAAGTCGGGGGATCACCAAATACAGGATTCATCCGCTGGGGACCATGAATGTCTTTACTAGATTTCATGGCAATCCATCTAATAGTTGTCAAGATATTTCACTCAAAAACATGAACCCAACGGTGGTCCTAGATGAAAAATGAGGGAAATCACTAAGGTAAGCAGGATTCATCTTCTGGGAGCCATGAATCTCTGCACCAAATGTCATGTCAATCCATCCAATAGCTGTTGAGTTATATCAGTTATATCTGCACAAAAGTGGTGGACTGACCAACCGACTGACCAACATTGCCATCATTAGAGCAATGCCGCTAGCTTGGCTAAATATATAAGGTCATATACAGACTCTCTTTGGCAAAGACTATCATGTTTTACCTTTACTTAGCACTTGAAGTGGTAAACCTAGAAATCTGTTAATCCTTGTTCACTAAACAGGCACAATCTATTACATTCAGATTCAAGCATGTTACCTACAATATAAGCTCAGGGATCTCTGTGGACACTCCATCTACAGCGAGATGCAAGAACAGATTTGTTTTCTCAGGAGGCTGAATTCATTTGGGGCAGATAGATTCTATTTTCTTTCTCCTAAGCCGTTATAGAGTCGTTACGCAAAATTAGATCACCATTTTATACATCTGTCTGAGGCTGTCTAGACTGTTGAGAATATGCTCAAAGACTCTGGGCCAAAACACTCGAGTCACAATTTCAAGCTGCATGTACAAAACGACTATTGAATCTAGCTGCTGGTGTTACATCAGATCCTTCTCATGTTTAATTTGGGGAAAGTGAGCTTAAGCCGTCTAATAGGTGGTTCAGGGGTCCACAGGTTAGACTTAACAGGCTGTAGATCGCTGTGATTTTTCATTCTACTAGGACATCTAATCTGAATTGTGTCACTATCTATGTTGCCTAAAGTATTTCTCATTGTTGTGATGTTTCCTCAATGGACTTTACGGACGGCGGTGCAGTTTTCAAGCCCGTGCTGAGGTGTGTCATCCACAGTTCCTCTACTGGCAGAATCTACACAGAATTATGTCTAACTCTGCTATGGCTTTCAGTTATGGAGGGGTTTTTTGTGTGAATCTTTTTAGCTCATTGTTTTGGTTATACCACAGTAAAATACCCGTCTGCTGCAAAACACCTCTAACCCACTGTACACTGAAAGTGGAACATCGGGCAGATGAAGAGGCAGATATTTGTGGCCAGAAACACGACTCCAGATGACTGCTAATGTTGCTCCGTAACTGCTGGATGTGTAAATAGGCAACTGTTTGCTTACACACCCGCCATAATATGTAAGTGTTGTGTTTTTAGCTTGTTCCGATGCTGCGTATTACTAAGCACTAAGTTGGATTTATTGGAGCTTCACAAGAAAATCTGTTTCCCAGCTGTTATTTCGACTTGAATGTTGACTGCCATGAATTCTCCGAAGTAGATATGGTAACTCTATACTACTACTACTCAAAACAAGAAAAGAGTGAAAAAATGTCAAATTTTTGGGGAAAAAAAAGAATACAGGTGAGTCTTATGACGTCCATGTTTTTAGTTGCATAGTAACAGTGTATGCCAACTGTATTATGCACTTGACAGCCCATATCTACAACACACTCATACATTTCAAGGCGGGATGTGTTCCAAAAAAAGGGAAAAGGAAAGGAAACTGTTAGAGTGAGAGTTAGAGCAGCCTATACCAAATGGAAACGCCTACATGAACTGGATACAGATTTAACAGCTGTTATTAGAGCAGTCAAGCAAAATGGGAATCGCGAGAAAATGTCAAAAATTGTCACTGAATTTTTAAACTGGAACCCTGAATTTAAGTCTCAGGCCCTTAAATGGTCCCTGTGGAAAGGTCCTCACATTTAGAGGCTTTTCCTCTCAAACACGCACACTCACAAGCACACACGCACACACACACACACACACACACACAAACACACACACAAACACACAGAGTCATACAAAGTAAAATCCAGAGAGACAGATCAGACAGTGTGTGAGTTCAGAGAGCTCAGAGAGAGAAAACTAGAAGCCACAGCGATACAACTGCTCCTCTGGGCTTGGAACATAAAGTTCACACACTCGAGGAGAACGTGTCTGAATGTGTTTGTATGAACGAAAGGAAGAGAGAGACCAAACGAGAAAGAGAAATCTGTATATAGTGTGTCTGTGTGTGTGTGTGTGCGCACACCTGCAGGGCACACGCTAATAACATGCATCACTGAAGCGCACACAGAGATAAACTAACAAACCCTGTGCAGGCTCGAGTCCATGTACTGTCCCACATTACGCTATCTATATCTAATATATCTATATCTGTTCATATATCTGCAGCCATCCCTCCATCTGTCCATCCATCCATCTCCAATTTTCTGTTGTTGATCTACACTGAAAGCACGAGGAGAATATGGAGGTTAGTATAAATCTGGTAAATCCCAAAACCAAAACCAGACATTGGAAGAAAGGAAAATGTTCTGGGGCCACGACTGGACTTTATGCCTCAGTACGTCACTGATGACTTTGCTGCCATTTAGCTGATACTACCAATGGAGTTTGGATTGACCCATAAAACGACTAAGATACCACTGATTAACTGACTTTATTGGTTTATTTATTGCACAGGACGGCCGCCACGTGCCGCACACTGTTGCACTCACATCGTTACGAGAGTCGCCATCTTTGCTTAATTGGAGGACTTCTTGAGTCAAAACCTGCCGATTCTTGCTGCTGATTGTCGTGTACTTCACAGATTGTAAAGCGCCGCGAGGAAAATTTGTGATTTGTGATATTGGGCTATATAAATAAAAATGCCTTGACATATCTCCCAAAATGGACGCTCAAATTGTAACCCACTGAGGAGGAGATGCAACAATATCAAGATATTGCTCTATCCGACCACCGACTGATTAGAACTGTTGGTCACACAGACCAGGAGCCAATCATCAGCGAGGATTCAACATGCAAGAGCAAACGGACTGGCGGAATAAAGCACACATGAGCCCTAAGGCGGGAGGCAGCTACTTTCCCTCCGTCTGGCTTTAACTGACTCAAACCATAAAAACCCTCCATTCACCAGCAGAAATGTTACAATACAGTCTGCTTTTCCCAATCCATCAGTTGATAATGATCTAATTCAGACGGTAAAGCGGAGATATTCCGACTGAGCAGTTAATTTGGAGCAAAGGGCTGTATAACAAGATGAACTTTCTTGATCCCTGAGGAGAATCTGGGTCATTACTGCAGCTCTGAGGCTCGGAGCAAGCCGCGAGGTGGTTTACTGTTCGGGAGGCTGAGAACTCTGCTGAGGATGTGCATGCACTGAACACTGTGGCTGAACCAGTTATGAGGGGTTAGGATTACGTTTGCGTTGTGCCATTTGTATCCATCCATCACGATGGGGGAAAGATGTGCCGCTGAAAGAATGTCAGGTAAATCCCCAAATGTGACAGTACAGGGTTTTCTGATTCTTACACGGAAGTGCACAATCAGATATCAGTCTGGCTCCTCATTTAGCTTTGCACACAATCCTGCGTTTGCCTGCTTTACAGACGCGACTGGGGGAAAACAGCCGCTCAGTTTTCTGTCAAACAAGTCTACATTTGAAAATCTGCCTGCTTCTGCTCGGCCTCAAATGTTTTATCAGTTGACGTCTTTAGTTTCTCTTTGATAAATCAACCACAGAAATGGGCTGTCTGGGCTCACGACTGCGGTTTCAGGGGGTTAAGGGTCATGTAAATTATGATGCATGTCACAATAATAACAAAACAGTTAACTGCTGATATATTATAAAATGTAAATGAACAGTCAAAATGGCCATTCATTTCACAATTCATTAATTAGGGTGTAGGCTGCTGTTTGGACTTGAATCTATATTTAATTTAGTGCTGCAACATCAGAATCCTTCAATTTATGTGTGCAGATTTGGTTTTGGAAGCCATGTGATATTTGCTGGGTGCAGAACCAATATCATACATGAGCTTTGGCACACATCAGTGTGTGTGTGTGCACTGGCTTTCATTTTGAGGCTGTGAATTCAGTATCTATACATAGTCACACTCTTCAATATATGTGTGTGTGTGTGTCCACCTGCAGGGCACATGCTAATAACATGCATCCCACAAACTAACTGAGCATGTGCAAACATGTGCTGTCCGACAAGCAGCACACAAACACGTTCAGCGGACGTTCACGGTGGATGAGAAGCACGTGTCAGGCTTTGCAAACTTTTAAATGCAACATCCCTCCGGCCCCCGCCCATGACACCCACCCACCCGCGCCCCGCCTCTGTGTTGGTTTTAGGTTAAGAACTAAAAGCAAAAGGAGAGAGACGTAGACTGTAAACAGAGAAAGAGAGAGAGAGCAAGTGGCGGAGACAGATCGAATGACAGCGGGTGCTAGCAGGGAATGCTACATCCCTTCACACTCACGCACACACTGGAAATGTGATTGACAGCTCCCTCAAGGGCTGTAGTCAATTATGCAGCACAGTCTGATGGACCGACAGACAGGAGAGCGTAGAGAGACAGAACATCAGTCAGAGACACAGACTGCAAGAAAGACAGACAGACAGTGAGACAGGCAGGGAGAGAGACATACACACAGACAGACAGGCAGGCAGAAGGCTGTGGATCATCAAAACTTACCTCCAGGCATTTTTTTTTATTTTTTTATTCATAATCAATAACTCTAGTGAATTTTACATAAACCTATGTGCATTGGCAGTCCCAGGATTTTAAATTCTTAAAAGAGGCAGTTTGAAATTCAGTGTGTTCCTTCACCTGCTGCTGGGCCACCACGAGGGAGAAAGGCTACACCTCAAACAAGCAAACATCAAAGCAAAAAGCAGCTTGTAGTTTAACGCATCACAGCCAATTACAGAGGCTAACCAATCAGCTTTCAGCGAACAGGGCTCGTTAGCCTCAGACAGATACAGTACAACGGTTTTGCTGTTGCTTCACAGTAAAAGTATTTCAGGCGGGGGGGGGGGTTAGTGATCATGGCTCAAGGCTTTTATTGTGAAACAGCTGCAAGTGCAATTGATTTTCTTTGTTGGCGGATCACTTTTACATACTGAACGGTTCCGCTGCAAAAGGCTGCAGTCTGGCAAAATCGCTAACACATCTCGCGCATGACCAACATAAGTGACACCTTTTCTCTCCCTCCAGGAATCTTCAGTTCCAGTAATGAATGCAAATGTAACCTCTCGCCGCAGTGTTTGCTCCAGAGTTTTCTGATTTCAACAATATTTCAAGAAAAAAAAAAAAGAGTTCCAATCCGATGGATGCTTGTGAATGCTGCCCAACTGCACCTTCCCACATAAAAAATTACTTTGAAAACTGTTGTTATGCTCCATCTGCAATACAAAATTCAAACCTCTAGGCAAACTAGGCAACTTAATGAGAAATACCTATGACAGACATTTTTTCTTTATAGTCGCCTTCTAAGTCAGCATTTACAACCCAGCTGTCCATTGCTCCCAACACATTCCACCACTTCAAACATCAGCAAACTATTCCTAAACTTCTACCTGAGCTAAACCGTCGGTAACATAATAAAAATGAATCATTTGACTACAGGAGCTCACTCAGTGCAGTACTCAGTCAGGAAGTAAACACTCCTTGACAGGCTAAATTCAGGGCACACTGTCCCCCCAACCAGAGTTATAAATGGAGCCCAGAAAGAGCTCACATTTACCTTCCAATGTATCACTCAGCTCACTGCACTGTTCAGTGAAGGCTGGTTTAATTTTATATTTCATGTTTGCATGTTTGAAGCTCTGATTTTCTTTTGGTGCTCAAAGTATTTGAGTCAACAACAACACAAGAAGGTTATCTACTGTGAAGACCACCAGAGGTTTTTCCCTTTCTTCCCATTATATTTTCATCTTTAAGCATTAGCGCATCTCATCACAAAACAACAACAAAATGAAATTGTTCTGCAATTTTTCAGACTACTTGGACTACACAGACTGGAACTACTCGGAGCTTGGCCTATAAAAAGGCCAGTCCGATATATTGGCTGATATTAGCTCATTGCCGATATATTGGTAAATGTCATGAAAGTGAAGTACGGAAATGCCAAAGGTGTGTTTTGAAAAAGTGTCACCATTCGACAGTTTGTCCACCAGGAGCAGTGACAGGTTTATTTTTGCAAATGTCCAGGCCAGCATATTTCTTGGATGCAATTATCAAAAATGTTTATGTTGTGTAAAGATGACATCGGCCGATAAATCATTATCTGATTTAAACTCGTAAAAATATAAATATCGGCATCGGCCTCAAAAATCCTGTATCAGGCTACAGAAACAACAATGACTTTCATTATCAATGAATCTGCAGGTTACTTTCTCCATTAATCGATTAATCATTTAGTGTATGAAAAAAATTAAAAAATTGCCCAATTTCTCAGAGGTGATGTGTTTGAATTGCTTGTTTTGTGCGACCAGTTCAAATCAATCAATTAAAATTTGGGATTTTTCCTCTAAAAAATACTAAAACCATTGCTCAATTGTCAAAAAAGTTGCAGATTATCCAATCGATACAAACTAGTCTTTATATGGATCTGTTTTACAGATATCTTGGTACAAAAGTTGTTTTACCTGGGCTTGCTGGAACCTCAAATTTAGATTTTTCCACCACCACAACAGAGGTAAATACTCTCGGGTTAGTGTTGTTAGTCAGAGGCCATCTTTTCAATCTCACTGTACACTGTAGACAACTCATTTGAGTTGAAAATCATGTCACATTTAGAAATGTTTGGATTGCAGCGCCAACGTTTCTGCAAATTTTAATTTAGGAAGAAAAAAATGGCTTTGAAAGGGACATTTTGTTCTTACATCTGTCTGTCTGCCCGCCTTTCTACAAGTCCATCACACTGTCCGTGAGTCTGTGTTTCTTTTTGACTTTCATGAATCTCTCATTCATTTCCCTGCAGGCTGTTGGATGCCGCAGGATCATACCTTTAGGGCAAAAGTAAATGCAGAGAAACTTTAAGAAACCTCACCAGCCCTGTCAGAGAAAATGACTTTACCAAGAAAACCCTAGTTAAGAATGTAGAGACCTAAAGGATAAAAAAAGAGACAACCCATTGTCATGTCTCACCACCTTTACTACCCTCTCTCTCCTAGCAGAAACTGCTGTTCTACCACTTACATTTACATTACATTTAGTCATTTAGCAGACGCTTTTATCCAAAGCGACTTACACATTCACACACCGAAGGCGCAGCTTCGGGAGCAATTCGGGGTTGGGCATCTTGCTCAAGGATACTTCGACACGTGACTGCGGGAAGCCGGGATCAAACCGCCGACCTTCCGACTGGTGGACGACCGCTCTGCCACCAAGCCACAGCCGCCCCGTCTAAGGTGGTACTCTGATCCTGAACAAAATCCTTAACTAGACAAAGAAGCAGCTATCATTTCCTGTTGCCATCTTTGTTTAGGTCAAGGGACGGTACCCAGGAAATTCCAATTTTCTGTTAGAAATGCAATCAGTTTTACACACAGTAAATCAGGAGACCTTGAGGTTCTCTTTAAGAAGTAAAAAAAATAAAAAAAACAATAGTCAACAAAAGAAGAAAGGTATTTTCTTTAATGTCAAGATAGGAAGGTATTAATAGGTATTGACATATAACACATTAAGTCTGAAAACCTTTTTTTCATGTTCCTATTGATGATTATTCATCTTTTTAATAGACGTGAAGTGAGAAAAGAAACCGGACAGAAAGAGCTGGGTGACATACAACAAACATCCCTGATCAGATTTGAATCCCTGACGTTGTAGTTACGCGATATGCAAAACTTTTGTGTTTGATAACCTGACGGATTTGTCGGGGGTTTTACTTCTAATAGTTTTCTGCAGCAACAGCAGCCTACTTGAATGTGATATTACAAGAGTGTTCCCATGACCGGGGGAACGAGCTGCGGCTGCTGCGTCCGGTAATATCTCCTGACTTTGGACCGACCTGCTCTTTGCTCCACTGCGGGCAGTTCATGTTTTGTTTAGCATGACAAGGTGAAAAAACGAAGAATTCCAAATTGTGACGAAATCCAAAATATTTATTAAAAACAGCAACTGACCACCTTTTTTGATTTTTGTTTCCACATTGCACAAAATCAAACTTCTTCCAGCCACATGTCACAGTCAGACCCCCCCCCCCCTACAAAAAAAACCTGGAACATCAGTAGAACATTATTAAACTGAGTCTTTTCTCACTGATATGAGAGATGAGAGTTTATCATGTAAACCTTTGTAGTAAATCATCAATTCAGCAGTGCAGGGCTCTGTGAAAAGGGCTGATATTAAGACAAACGGGGACATAGAAGAACAAGAACTGACTGTAAGGAGGACCCGATGCTGGTGTTTGGCTTCCAAAACACTTCACCTGCCGTTCTGTGTGCGATAGAAAGGATAGAAAAGATGTTCCAGGTCTGAAAAGAAGTCCAGTGTTTTACGTCTACAGATGGCAACATCTTATAAAGGGTAAAAGATCCGACAGGAGGACCTGCTGATATTTTTCCTTGTTTTTTTTGTTTTTTTTAAATTGTCATTCTTCCAACATGGCTGCCAATTGCTCCTGACCGCAGGGAGCCACCGTTTAAAAGAGAATCTGAGTGACAGGCCCCGAAATTAAAATGAAAAGTAAGAGCAATAATCACTGAGAGTCACTTCATTTCTGAATGAACAGTGAAGCGACCCCACACACACACACACACACACACACACACACACACACACACACACAACACACACACATCATGACTGGAATGATTCAGCGTATTGAGCTACATTGAGGCTGCCAGTTAGCCACTCGGGCTGATTATTAGCCGCGGTCGGACGGACACGGCTAACAGTCAGACCACCTGAGCTGACTGACCATTTGGAACCAATTCAATCACTTCTCTCTGGGATTGATTGATCTGGTCTGGCACAGACAGGAACCAATTGGATTGTCCTCGAAACTGCAACGCTGGCTGACCACTGAACTCCAGGCAGGACTGAAGCTGATGCTTTGCTGGTCCCTCCAACTGTCTGTCCATCTGCCCATTGCTCTGTCTCCCTACCAGGCTTTTTATGTCTGTCTGATTGTTTGAAGCTATTTCTTCAAAAACAGGAAGAGGAATGTCTGAATTGCTCACTCGTTCCTAAAAAAACGAAAGAGTTTATCAAACGGTGAGAAATAAAAACAAAAATGTAGCCTTCTTAATTTATCGTGTTAGCATGCTTACATTTGCAAAGGAGCACTAAACCCAAAGAACAGATGAGGATGATGGGAATGGGTCATAAACAAGTATTGAACATATTGAATTTTCGACCTGATGATGGAGCTAGATGAAAAGTTAACGGATCACCACAGTTATTATAGTTCATCCTGGGGGGGACATGAACGTGTGTACCAAATATAATGGTAATACGTCAAACAGCTGTCGAGGCATTTCACTCACAACCAAAAGTGGCAACCTGCTTGTGGCGCTAGTTAACAGTAAGGGGATCACCAAAGTCCGTAGGATCCATCCTGTGCTGAACATGAATGTCTGCACCAAATGTCACGACAATCCATCCAATGGGTATCAAGATATTTTAGTCTGGACCAAAGTGGTGGACTGACCCGACATACAACGGTGCTACCACGGCTAAGAATTCCTCAAAGCGTGCATTAGGGTTCAACTATGGATTAAGAAAAACCGGATACTGCATTCAGATATCGCGTCCCCATTCATTTCTATCGGAGTTCTTCACCAGCCAGGCCAGTTGACCTCATGTGCGTTAGCGACTGCCTCTGGCTGAACTGGCTGACTTCCTGCACCCATAAATAAGATTGAAGTAATTCAATAATATGGCTCTTCTAGACTTTCCAAATGTTATCGGACCGAATGGATCAAATTCAAGATAATGCAAAACAGTCAGTTCACTACAATGAAATGCAACAGCACCACAAACTACATCCTCCAAAGTGATCATACAGTTGAACCAGCACCTCTCTAAAACAGTTTCAACAACAACTGAACAATAAAACCGTCATGATGGTAGGATTCATTGAAGGACAGTTGTATTAGACTGCATTAGTTTTAGCTAGGTGGACCTAGTAGCTGAGAGTACTTGTAATCAGTTATAACTGTTTTTCATAAAACATCAATGAATCATCTTCCCGTTTACAACACTCAACAAAATCAAGATTACTTTATGATAAAGTGCTAAAATCACTTCTCGAGTGAACCCACGTTCTCCCAAAGTGTTTTATCTGCTTCAGCTTCAGTTAGACATTTTCGACAATTCCCAGAATGCCTTTCAACAACCCCCAAATAAAGAGATGTGACCTTGCTGCTTTTCAGCTGTGGACTTTAAATGGAGATGGAGAAAGCGATATCAACAGCCGAGCGAGAGTCTCCAGTCGAGAAAAGGTGAGACGACCTTGATTCAAACCTCGACCTGTCTTCATATTGCAATGCATTATGGGCTCTGCCCTGCTCCCGCGACTGTGGATATTGGTCTGTGTATCTCTTTTGAGATTCACTTTCCACCACGATAGTTGAACACCATGGGAACATGAGAGATTGAGACGAAAGCTTGATGTTTTAGATCACTGTAAAGTCGTCTGCTCTCGCACTGCTGCGGGAGATTTCTGGACAGGAAGTTTAATTATTGTTAATGTTCAGAATTTAAAAAAGATGTGAAACAAATCACCAATAATAGCTGCTCTGTTTCTCTGTCAGTATTTACACTGATCATCCTTTTAATGAGCGGCAGAGAGATGCGGGACACAGAAAGAAAACGATTAAAGCAAAAATAGGGATTTTTCCTTCAGCCGCTGATTTTAATACTATAAAAAACAAGTCTCAGCATCGTCTCCTCTCGTTGGCTCTGCCGAGCTGCAACAAAGCAAAATTATGACAAATTTTCTCAGGTGATTGACCTGAGACATGAGCTTAAAATGGTTTTCACATGTAGGTTTCGTACTGCAAGATTTAATTTGATTGAACAAATCACGTGGTCCAGATGTGACTTGAGAAAACAAGACTTCATGGATATATATACATATATATATATATATATTTTTTTTTTTTTTTTTTTTTCACATTGATTAGAAGATCAGATCTGAATCACATAAAACAGGAAAACGGGAATTTTCAGCTGCAGGTGAAACTCATGAGCCATTTCCACATGTGCTGAATAAATCTCAGCTCATCAAATGTAAATCAGACTCAAATCTGAGTCACACTGAGCACTGACCAACTCTCCCGGCAGCAGCTATCACATTAAAACCAACTCATTCCCATTCTCCAGCTCTCAGCATCTCATTGTTGTTCATTAATGCAGATCATTACTGAGTCTGCATGTAATTATGCTCGTGTGAATTCCCACATGCTCTATTTCGGAATTAGTTGATGTTAAAAATGTGTTTTCCTGCCTTCTTCGACCTTCAGGTCAAAGGTCAGCTGCAGCCCTGGAGCAGGTAGTTAAAGGGCTCAAGGACACGTCAGCAGGGGGGTATACTCATTTACTCACCGAGCTCAGTGAAACACTGAGCAGGTATTAAAGTTCTCTCTGAGGGGTAGAAAGCATTACAATCACAAGCAGAGGAGTTCTATCCTACCAATCCCGCCTGTGTTGTTTAAGCATCTTTGAGCAAGGCTCGTATCCATTTCTCGCTCCAGTGTCGGAGTTTGACCTTTGACTTCTTTTGAGCAAAAAGTCAAGATGAAAAGCTACCGACGACCTGTCCGGTACATTTTTGCCGGATAATTAAAACCATGTTCTGCTTTCCTAAAAGTTGAAATAACTTATTCCACAGAAACACACGACTTCCTTCAACAACTTTCCACACTAACAGGACAAGACGACAAGAACAAAAGGGGGGGGGCTTCCTGCTGAATCGACAGCCTGACTTTTATTGAATATCATGTTCAATAAAAAAGTTTTTTCATTACTGCACAACTTTTCTGCCGGGCGCTGCAGGGTAGAACATAGATTTTAAACTATTTTCTGACTATTTGTGTGTGTTTTTAAAGCTACTACAGAATGTTACATTGTTGTTTGTAACGCTTGTATGTTAGTACTGCATCACTCAAGTCTGGGTCTTTTTGCCATGTAAACAACCTTATTTTAGACATGCAGTTTCATGCAACAATGTAGGGAAAAATACTCTCATGGAGTGTATCTGTGGAAGAACTACTCGGACCCTAGTAAAGTAAAAGTATGATGTAAAAATGCCCCATTAAAAGTAAAAGTAAAAGTCCTGCACTTAAAACCCTACTTACAGCAATGTTATCAGCTAAATGTATTGTGGTAAAAGTAGAAAATGAATCCCTTATATTATATATTACATTATGGGACTGTTAATGTTGCACCAACACGTAAGTATCATTTTACTGTTGTAGCTGGCCGAGTTGAAGTTTAGACCAGTGGTTCCCAACCTAGGGTTCGGGCCCGCTCACAAGATAATTACAAGATAGTTACAAGATAAGTGGACGGGATCATGGCAAGATTAATGGGAGAAGAAAGAAGATAAAACAAAGCTCTGCAGCACAAATTTCCATTTTTTTGCTTGGACTATTTTCTCATTAAAGTTGTTTTGTTTGGGAAATATGGGGGAGTTTTAGCCCTCTTTGGGCCTCGAACAGTCTGTTTGAATGTAACCAAGAATAGAGGGGACATGTCTCTTTGGTGGAACTCACAGACGAGCGTGACAAGGGGTCCCAACACGACACGGCCTTTTCGTCAGAGGTCACAGACCAAAGATGTTGGGAACCACTGGTTTAATCTTTAAAAATGCATTGTATTTTATAAGCTGGTCATAACGATTTTTTTATGTAAACTCTTAATATGAAAAGCAACTCGTGAATACAGCGGTGGAATAAACGTAATGGAGAACAGAATGTACGATATTTCCCTCTGAAATGGAGTAAAAGTATGAAGTAGCAGAAAATGGAAACACTCAAGTAAAGTACCTGCAAATTCTACTGGAATACAGTACTTGAGTATTAGTAACACTATAGCTTGTAACATTGTACAGGTACATTTCATTTCCAATATAATCATATATTCTCTATATTCATTATACATTTGTTGTTATAAACGCTTTAGCAAATAATGCAACATTTAAGCAAACGTACTGTTTCCTTTGTCAAACACACAAGGACTGAACTTATATCACAGTAGACTCTCACATTTGGTCTCGGTCTTGAATCAGTCTCGAAGCTGCTCTGACGAGACGTAAGGACTTGACTACAGCCCCGGCGCTGCATTTAATACTTTATTCGTGTGACTACGGCAAACATTAGTGAACATTTTTGTACATGAAGTTGTAATTTTATTGCTAATTAGAGACATTTCCTTGTGATTTCATTACCATCATTTATCATATCATTTACCATTATGCCCATATCACATCTGTGATGAGCGGCGTGTGAACCTGAAGCATCAAGATGTTAATTGTGCTTCACAATGTTTTAAAAAAAACAAAAGCGATTCATTTCCAGATGCTTGGGAGTGTTGTGAAAGTTTCATATTCAAGCCCACACACCGCCTCACATCAAGCGAACGTGACTGAAGGAATTTTAATTAAAGCCAACCACATACAGTATCTAAGGCGGTACACACAGTTCAGAGCACAGGACAGGATGTTAGTTTGGCTGTGTTGTTTGGTGGAACGCTCCTTTAAAGATTTTTGCACATGCATCCTCACGTTTTACATTTGATCAGTCTCACTGAGGAAAAAAAAAAAAAAAAGGAAAAAAGATTCAGTTTCAAGATCACTGACATGACAAGCAGCCAGAGGAGAGTAGCAGCGGGGTCTGAGCCACAGAGCTTTGGTGATATTCCTGTCAACATGTCAGGACCATGACAGACAGAGGGACCAGGGAAAGAAACTGTATGTTAGAGCTCAGGCGGGGAAAGCAACTGTCCAATCAGGACCAGAAGGGCAGATGGACAAAGAGGCTCATTGGAGAGTAAATCTTTTTTTTTTTTTTTTTATTTACTGTAAGTGTTGTGTGAAAGTGAATGCTTCAGATTCAGCTTTGTGGTAAAAGAATCTCACTCTTTCCTGGTCGATTTCGGCTAATTTCTGTCAGCAGTGGATGCCATGGGAAGGTAATATTTCGGGGCATAAGCGCACACACATGCACATGAACGGCCATGCACGCACGCACGCACGTAGCGAGCACGTACACACACGCACACTCGTCTCCAGAGCACATCCCCAACACTGTTCTGTTGGGAGTACAATGCTCACATGTGCACCCCGCTCACATTAAAACGCACACCAGCGCGTATGCACGCACGCACGCACGCACACCCCTCTTGTTCCCCGCACCACACCGGCGGTCCTACCTCCAGACTTGCCCCAGCTGCAGGACGTGAAGCACGGTTTGAAAGACCCACATGCAGACGGTGCAGCACCTCCGGGGGGGCAAGACTCTCCCTGCCGTCGCAGGCGGGGCAGAGGACGTGTAAATCGGGGTAGCATTCGCGGCGTTCCCCGCCGCCGCGCTCCCACCGCGCTGGTCGCTGTCCTTGGTGCTTAAAGTGTTGTCGCCCGCCGTGGCTGCTCCGCCTGCCGCGCCTGCCGCCGCCGCGCCGGTCCCGCTGCCGCTCGCGGCTCCGTCTCCGCCGCTCAGATCCGAGTAGTCATACACGAACCACCTGAAACTCAATACCTGGACGACCGCGGAGGGCACCACGACGAAGACGAGCGTCAAGCCGAACCACCAGTAGTCACCTCTCAGGTAGTAGTCGGCGGCCAGCCACAGGTCGGTCGCGCCGTCGGAGAAAAAGACGAGCAGGGCGCAGAGCACCCAGCAGCAGTCCAGCAGGGTGTAGGGTTTCCCGCCGGCGGCGCTGCAGCGGGGCCGGGCGGCGGGGTTCCCCGGCTCGGAGAGGCTCCTGGGCGTGTTGTCATCTTCCACAGACACCGCTGCTCCATCCGACTTAGCGGCCATGTTGGTTAGGATAGGAGAGAAAGACAGAGAAAGAGGTGGGGATACGGGAGAGAGAGAGAGAGAGAGAGAGAGAAGGGAGGGGGCTGGCTGTGTGCGGGAGCGAGAGAGTGAGAGAGATTACATCATAACTAGCCTCATCATCAGCCAATTAATTGTGAGGCATCATTACTAACAGCGCTTTTAACGCCATGACACCAGCGCGACGTTTTCAGCGTGCAAACAGAAAATTCTGCAAGCAGTTAGGACCTGCTGGGTTTTTCTGTTTCATTCCCATCATTAAATCAATCCCAGTGACTTTCCCCGGTCTCTGCAGCAGCAGCAGCAGCAGCAGCGCTCCGCTGCACAGGACAAGACTGTTGCTAAACTCACATTAAGGTGGTTTTCGATGCTCTGCTGAGTATCAGTTTCAGACTTGGCGCTGTCACCGAGGGGGGGGGGGGGTCATCATTTTACTATGAATGCTGTAAGCCCTTGGATGCTTTGCATCCTGCCCCTGTTTTCTGTGCTGGCCCTGCACAATGAATCTCCCTCCAGACAATAAATGCTCAAATGTGCTGTGCGTCGCCTCCACATCACTGTGAGACGATGCTTTCAGCACTTTAGAAAAGCAGCTCACGGTGACAGTTTTGGGTTTGTCTCAGTCTGCTGTCTCACTGGAACAGTAAGGTTAAAGGGTAATACCCCCCCCCCCCCCATCTTCCCTCTCTGCATACTTGCAGATATCATGGGCTCATTTTCTAAAGACTAATTCGTTGTGTGCTTGTTGATCAGTAGTAAGAACACAAAGGGAAAGATCATCTATTACAGTAAAAACCAGGAGACTTTCATTAATGCTGCATTACCTCAGGAAGAAAGTCTCAAAACATGGCACAGGAAACAACATGTCACCAGACAAGTAACATTTGTTCCTGAATACAGTAACATTGCATTGCCACAGCATGTAAAGAATGTTAAAAAAAATACAGATTTATCCAAAAACAAAACTCCCAAAACTAATTACCTTCAAGGGAAAATGCTCTGAAGAATCCAGTGGGACTTGTTTCAGAAAAATGGAGTTGAAAGGATGCTGATAAGCTAGTTCTGGTTAAAGTCACCATTGAAAGCATGTTTTTAGTACATCTAAAAGACACATTTTCAAAAGATTTGTCTTCAAAGTTGACATGAGTTTGTGAACGTGTCCTGGGATGGAGGCATGGCCCAAAAGAGATGCCAGCCGGGAGAATACATTTAGATTTGTTTGGGGTAAATGGCAGATTTAACCAATTCAGATCCAAACCAAAACATGTTGGCTTTGTAGTTGTATTTATCTGGACTGTTTCAACACATTTCATGTGAATAATTACATTTAAGATTCACTTTGCGTCGCCTTGACAGTTAAAAATGCGTTTCTAAGAATTGTGAAGGCGACCATTGATGTAGGTCATGAAGAGAAGACCAGAAACAACAGTTTAGCCTGTCTCTTAAAACGTTTCAACCTCCCTACCCTAGCCCATTGCGGTTCCTACTGAAGAAAACCTTTATTTGCCTTTATTACAGACAGTGGAGGGATGATGGGTGATGAGGGAGAGTGAGAGGTGCCACAAACGGGGGACATTGTGGCCTCTTTACCCCTAAGCCATCAGGGCACCCTAACATTCATTAAAAATGGGTCAGAAATATATAGTTTCATTAAATATATAAGGCTTAGTAATTAGCTAACAGCTGGGCAATGTAGTTCTTAGCAAGTGTTACTGAACAGGAGTAAAAAGTGCATTTGCTTGGGAACTATTTCCAGCGGCGGATTGTTATTTGGTGCTCTAGTGAGTATTTACAGCAGCAGGACAGTGTGTGTGGGACTGAGTCAGAATAAACTGCACTGTGTGTGTTCGTGGTAACCAAGGAACATGTCACCCAGTGCAACAGTGAGGCTCATTGATGTGTTTTTAATAGTTTTTGGACAACAATGGAGCTCTGTGGCTCAGAGGAAGGCGATTTATCAGGCTTTTGGATACACACACAATACTTGTTAGTAGGATCAGTTCATTGCTGTTCATTTGTTCTTTTCATGGGATTTGTGGACAATAGGAAAAGAATAGAACCCCAGACTCGTCCATAAGAGTCCATCTTCATCAGTAGTTAAAGCTTGGAATTTTAATTCTCACCATTTTCTCCTCTTCCTCAGCTGGTCCCGGACCAGCAGCTCTCAGTTTACGTATCAGGGCCTTTAAAGTGTATTTGTCTGATTTTAGCGAGGCAGTGATGCATAAAGCTGACAAGACACAGAGCAACCGGTGTGTTTACAGCAGTGGCCATACTAATTGAAAAGATCCCATAAAGTCTGAGCAGAATAGGCAGTAAAACTCTTTGGTGAATTACGGCTCTGCGCTTCACTGCCCTCAGTTAACTAATCAGCCACCGTGTTTTCCGCATTGGGGCCGAGCGGGGCTTAACTGAGCAGGGGTCAATCCGAAACGTCTGTGGAACAAGATAGAAAGCCCAGCTTGTTAATCTGAAGCTATCGCTGCACTCCCAAAACCACCTCAGCAGTAGTCACAGCTGCAGTTTTTGTTTTTGGGTCCTGGTCCTGTTTGGAGGACACTGATGTGGAGACTAACGTGATTTGGACAACGAGTGAGGCTGCATGAAGAGCCCTGATAAGCCCTGAAATGAAGACAAGAGGCGACACTACAGAAACATTCCAACTCATTCCAAACCCAGTTTTACTCACGGACGGAATTTGAAACCAATCTCATCGGAAATTTGAGAGACAGGCCACAGTTTTAACTCGTGAGTTAAGATGCTGTTTGGGGTTTGTGGCCCCAGAATCAGGACTAAGGGACCGAGCAGCCTCAATTTCCTCCCAATTTCGTACCAGGAAGCTTCTCATTGGATAGCAGCTACTGATTAAATATCGCATATTTCCAACGTTTAAATAGTCTAAACGACAGAGACTAAAATAAATACTTCCTTAAAGGAGTCTCTCTCTCCCGGATGGTTTTCAATGGCTCAGTGCTGTATAATTTAAAGCTGGAAGTGTTCTGGGGGTTTTTTCATGGCATATATTAGAAAATACGCAGATTTGTCTGATTTTTTCTTTTTTTTTTCTTTTTGATAAATGTTGCCTATTATGAGTTTGAGACTAAGGGGAGCTAATTAGAGATCCCAGATCATCACGCCTCCGACTCTGACACATTTTAGAAAACCAGAGCAGAGTTTCTGCATTGAAGACAAAGCTCTGTCACATTTTTGCCACAATTATAAAATTGAAAGTGTTATGCAAAGTTTCCCACAAAGCCCAAACAAACCCTGAAATGAAGTTTGTAGATAGAAAGTTCTTTATAACTCACGGACAGAGCAAGGACTTGTGCCTGAGGGGTTAAATATAACGTACATATATGTCTGGACTGTAAAAGTATCAGTACAGTTTACCTTCATGTTATGAAGGAAGAACGATAAAACCACCCAAAGGAATGTCCTATCATTACCAAAATATGTACAATACATAAAGGTACTGCTGTTACCAGGGCAACACTTCGAACAGCTCCTACAAGAAATTCAACCACGGTAAAACCCTCAGTGCAGTGGGCCCAGAGGTCCACCCCATGTCATAGCCAGATTAGTCTGTTAGGGGCAACATTTTGCTGGGCCCCAGCAGTGGCAATTTGGGGAATCACCCCTTAATTTAGAAATGTGTATCATGTGACCTCTCTAAATGACAGGGCCACAACATTAGCAAATACTGTAAGGTCATCCTCAGTTGATGTTGTACCTACATTCTTTAGCAAATGTGCAGTTAATTAAATTACCAAAACACAATTGACACACAGTGAATCTGAGGCTGTTGGGGCTCTCAGGGGTCAGGGGCCCCGGGGCAGTTGCCTGCTTTGCCTTGTGGATAATCCAGCTTTGCCCCATGATCACACCAAACTGATCCTAATCAATTACCATTTTGAGAAAAAAAAAAAACCCTCTTCTGAGAACCAACATTGCGGGACATTTGTCGTCACGGTAACAAACACGTGATTAAAAGCTGTGAAACGGTCGCAGTTTGGTTGGGTTTTGGCACTAAAATTACTTGGTTAGATTTAGGAAAAGGTCATGGTTTGAGTTCAACTACGCAAGTTCCGTTAGTAAGTCACAGTAATCACGTAACTTAAACTAAGTGAACTTTGACTTCTGGTTTCACACGGGAAACGAACAACGGGTCTCCTGGGTGAATGCCCTGTGTTTGACCCATCCAGCCATCAAACTTACAATAACTAGGCCTAAACGATGAGAACAGTCATTAGAAAGCAGCGGTACTGAGTAAAGCTCCTCAGCTGACAGAAATCTAACGTGCCTCCTGCTGGCGAGCGCTGGCCCAATTCAAGCACTGCTGAAAAAACATGTCTGACGTCACATTTGGCAGTTTGAGCTGGAAAGCTGAAACTTGTTCCTGGGGTTTTCTGTCCAAATTCCAAGATAATTGGGCCTATATGCTCCACTCGTACTGGACAGTAAAATCTGAGCACCTCGCCATTTCAACAGATATAACGCAATGATTATTTTGTTAGCATCCAACAAGCAGAATGAGGCTAAGCTACAGTACTGCTGCCACAGTCTCAAGGGAGCTGCAATGGCTGAATAGTAACAACGATGCATTTTTAAAAAAAGACATATCATGTTTGAATGCAATGTTGCCCTTTAAACTAGAGCGCCCCCATCAGGCAAGGGAGTGTTTATTCCCTGTGCGACAGACAAGATGTCCCCCTGGGAGCCGCAGTTCTCTTCCTTCTGCTTCACCTGAACTCACAGTCTGTTGTTGTATCACTCACAAGCTGCACATTCCCTGACAAATGAGGGTCATTATGAGTTTGAGAGCGCAGGGAGCTAATTAGAGGTCTCAGATCAGTGCTGCTGCTGCAGTGATACACTTTGGTGAGTACACACCGACTCCGAGCTTCAGAGGGACTTTCGAAACATCTGCAGCAGTCCACCACCGTTCTTAAAAGAACGATTTTTATATCTCGAACTGCTCGGTAAGTTTCAGTGGAGAGTGAAATGAATGGCGTGCTTAAAGTGAAAATATAAAAAAGGGATATTAATGGTCTTTCTGGATTATTTCTTCAAACAAAGCAGGAATTCTTGAATGTAAAGTTTCAAATAAATGTATTTTTGAAAAGGCAAAACTATTGGACAAATGAAAAATTCTTTATATACTGAATTATATTCATTTGGCGCACACTTTGAACCAAAGCAACTTAAGTTGTACAGAACAGTCAGTGCATTTAACCTCCACAGGAGAAAAATTGCAAATGCATCTCTCACAAACAAACAACTGAGCAACGTGTTCAGTGCCACAGTAGAAGTGCTTCGGACAACACAGATATTGGCCCTCACGTTAAGTAAACATCAAAGTGAAAGACACGTAAATTCATATGGACACCTGGACCACCTAGAATGCCAGACATTCAATAAGGAAGCTCCGAAGAAAGAATCCTTAGGACAAAAACGAAACACTTTAAAGAAATCTTAGAGGAAATTCCGATGGAAAAGAAAGCAGCAGAGTGTTTGAGAAATGGAAAAAAACTAAACAAAGCTCAACAGAAAGCTTTAAGGGATAGTTTTGATTTTGTTTTTAAGTAATCCTGTCTGCTTCTCCAAACTGGGGGCATGCCGACCGCCATCTACTGAAGGTAATACACTGACTATGGATAATTACCGCATACAACCCTTCTTCAAAAAAAAATCCCAACTATCCCCTTCAAAGAAATTGGAAAATTCAGACAGAAAGTTGAAGAAGTTGTTGGGTTGACAAAAACAAAAAACTAAACACTGACCTACGTGAGGCTGGAAATGAAAGCATGAATGAAAGACTGACAGGAAGCTCGGAAGAAGACAAGCTTTAAGGAAATTTAGAGGGATAGAAAGCTTGAATGTTAATCCGAGCCTCAAAAGACGAGGAGCTTAAAACAAAAAGCTCAAAATAAACGTTGAAGAAATTGAAGGAACACAGCGTAAAATAAGGTAAATTTGAAAGAAAATATAATGGAAATGTATGAAAAAGAAAGAGCTTGAAAGAAAGAAAACTAAAGAAAACAGAAAGCCTGAAGGAAAGTCAGAAATTGAAAAAAAAAATGTAGGTTGTACCCAAGAACTCAGGCAGAAGACAAAAAATAAAAAAACCTGACTTTGAGCATATTAATTTAGCACACATGCTGATTTGCCAACAGTGAAGTTTCTGTGGTCAGATAAGCAGAATGAAGAGCCTGAAGCTTTCACTTTCAACATCAGTCGGAGGATTAGGAGGAAACAGAAACTCCCCCAGAGTCATTAAAAGGAAAGCAAGTCCGTAAAACTCCGTTCTTTAAAGTGATTTATTACATGGAGAATTACATGGAGCCTGCTGAGTATTCACTGATCTGAGAGACCCTTCAGTATCCCAAAATGTCAGCCTTCTCACAAACTCGCTTCATTTTGTGTTTCTAACCATGGATCAATGCCTGTAGGCTCTGTGGGAACCACTTCAAACTGATCAAATCAAATCAAATCATGTCTCGACAGCTATTACTATATGCGCCCCCAGACTATAACTCTATAGTCTGGGGGCGCATGCAGATTTCCCGAGATTTTCCTGATTAACATAGACACTGAAGTTATTCATGTGTTCATTTTGGCTCCATGGTCCTACTAAATAACCCCTCTTGAACTCCAAATATTGCACCAGATCAGTCTATCGCTCAACTTCAGCTGAAAGAAAAGTAATTCCTGATTTCAACTGGCTGATTTTTGAAGATTCACATTTCACGTTGAGAGTGAACGTAAATCGTGAGGTGGGGAATCGTCCAATATGGACGTAATTCCAAGGGACGCCGGCGTGGGGTTTGCCTTTTGGACTGGAAACGCTAAAGTGCCCATAGGAGTGATTGGTTATCTGTCGGCGTGTGTGTTAGCGCTGTGATGCGCTGGTGACCTGGGTGTACCGCACCTCCTAAAAAACCTACCATTGATTCACAACAGCAAATACATTTGAAGGAAATGTAATACTGCACTGGCAACGTTTGTCAGCAAGTTAATGAGGAAGTGTTTTAAATGAACATGCCCGCAAAGTTGCTAAATGTTTATACTAGCATAGCTGCCAAACCTGACGAAATATTTCATTTGTTTTCCCTTTATATATCCGCTCATAGCGACGTGTATTATGGTTATGTTGAGGCAGATAGGCTCAGATAGGCTCCAGCCCTGCGATCCTACACTGGATAAGTCGATATGGATAATGGATGGATGGATCCAGTGGTTCAGTTTCTTATTCACGAAAGACATTTTTAAAAACCAATCATAGATTGTCAAACACAAGCCTTACCTGAACTCATGAAGCATCACACAAGTCTTCAATGTCTGCAGAATTATCAGCTTTTGTATAAAGTAGTGACGAAGCAGTCTTGGCCTTTCCATGCACAACCACCCGTTTTGGAGTCATGTGGGTTCCAGCTGACAGCTGTACGTGAATGGAGTACAAACTGCTGAGTGGAGAAGTGTCCATTAGCTTGGCCCCATCGGCTAGCTTAGCTCTTTACTGCCCCTTAACCCTCATAAATCCATCCACCAGACTTTTCTGCCTCCTCATCAGAGAACATCCAGTCTGAGCAGGTTGGAGGCTCCTGGCTTCTCATCGCTGTTATGTTATGTCATTAGCTTGTGTCTAACAAACATACGCACTAAGCGGTTTTTATTTTTTTGGTTTTTTTTGCAAAGCTAACAAACTAAATAACATTTAAGATTTTAGAAAAGTGTTTTTTTTAAGGTTCTCAATGAGTCCAAAGTAGTGGTGGTGCTGGTGGTGGGTCAAATGGCCCCTGTGTTTTACCTGGCATTAACATGCGTCTCGGGTGCTCCGATCACAAGTGGACAGCTCCAAGTACGTCAGTTCACACCTGGCATTAGAAAGCGTCTCCACGTGCGTCTCCAGCGACCACTTGTGATCGGATCTCACGTCCCCGCTCCATATGCAAACAAACACACACATCAGTTGTTTTTAACCTGAACGTGATAAACGTACTGTTCATCAGACCATGATAAATGAGACAAGAATTCGGTTGGAAAAAACGATAGACGCCGCCGGGTCTCACTGATTACGCCGTTGGCCCAGGACCCGTTCGCGCTCACACGCCGCTAAAAGAATGTTGCCATATGCGGCCCAGACCACCTCCAGATGAGGTCAGAGCGATCGGATCTCAATGCGTCCTCACCGCCTCTTGGGTGCACTTGTGATCAGATCACACGGGATGCATGGTAATGCCACGTGTAAACTGGGCCATAGAGAAAAATGTTCCCGCCCCCTCTGCCGACGTGTGAAGTCTTAAGTGCAACCCACGTCAGCGGTGCCATTTGGCGCCCATAGCGCACACCGAGCAAGTTACAAAGACAGAAGTAGTGAAGGTACTGCAGCCGATCTGGGGAATGAATGTGAAAAAAGGATTTGTCAGGTGTTGTTGTTGGGAAAGAGGATAACAGCACATCCTGACGAGCTGTCACGCACTACCGCTTGCCTTTATTTTATTTTTTTAACCATTCAGCAAAATTTTTGCATATTTGAATGTTAACTTTTGTCAACAAAAGCATAAATAATTGTGTGGGGGCTATAAAATCAAACCTTTTTTTTTTTCACCATACATATATCTGGAGCAGTTGAGTTAAGGGCCTTGCTCAAGGGCACCTCAGTGGTGGTAATGCGGGAGCTGCTTTTCACTTTCCCCACCAAATTAAACTCAGGGTGTCTAAAAAACAAACAAAAAATAAATGTGTTATAATGACTTGTATAGTGTTAGCTAGACAGTCACTGATGGAACATTTCAGTTTGTCAAAAAGAAAGCATCCAAAGAAATCTTATACCAATACACACTTACATTAGTATTGAAAGAGTGCGCACACACTCGTCCACGCATTAGCATTCCTTTAGATAACAGCCAGGGATATGTGTAAAGGCAGTTTATACATGCATGTATATTTCGCATTGTAAAAGACGAAAAACGACTTTGTAATCATGAACTATGGATGCAGGATTACAATCAAGCGCACACACACACACACACTCACAGGGCTGACCTGCATGAGTGGTATTTAGATTTGTGCAACAAATCCTTTAAAGTAGTTGAAAACATAAAACACCATAGCACTTGACTTCAGTGTCCTAGAGGCAATAATGGTTAATTTTTTTAGCACTGTTATAAATACTATTTCTCGCAGCAGAGGGCTGTAGGTGGATAAAACAACACAGGAAGACACAGCAAACAGCAGAGTGTGAAGACTGTCTGTGAGAGTGCGAGGACAACAGCTCACATAATACAAAGAATAAAAGAAGCCAGAGTCTCGAGGGATACCAGCGGAACCTGGCGATATCGTACATAAAACCGAAGGTTTGATTCGACTAATTGCCTGCCTCGCTGTCTCTGTGTAAATCTGGAATTGTTTTCCCTGAAACAGTCCTGGGAACAGAAATGGAGCTCAGGAATCTGCTTCCTCCACAGGAATTGATGCTCTCCGCCTGCTGTCACTGTTAAAAATAAACAAGCGATTCAGTAAATAATCCAGTTGGAAAAATAAAAGCTGACGTTAATGATTCAGATTTCAATAACCATTATTTTAACGTTAAAGTAGCTTTTAATGATCATAACAGTTCCCCTGTGGTGATTGTTGATCTAAAATGACTTAGGCTTAAAACGAATATTCTGTTTAACAATAGCAAATTTATTTCTGACGATCTGGCGTCCTTCTTCTTCTGGTTTCTGCTCATTTAACGTTTTTCAGGACTAAACATGAATAAATGGCACGTTTTAACAATAAAAGAACGTTTGAATATAGAAGACCCAAAGTCTAAAGCCTCTCTAAAGCAGTAACTGTGTAGTTTTACCAGCGATTGTTTTGTTAAAGCTAGGCTTGGTAACGTTGCAGAAACTAGAGACGGCCAGATTTAGAAAGTATCCGACCGAAAATAATCAGGCCTCCCTCCAAAGCCACTACCCCTTAACACATTTCCATGCGCAATGTGTGCACGCAGGTCGGCAGGTAGGCAGTCAGGTATAACAGGCCTGTGATACCGAATTTTTACATTTTTTTCAAAACATTTGTTTTATTGATTGCTGTCGGGATGTACAGACAATTTTAGACAAACATAACATAAAAAAAACTAAACTGGTGAGATACGTTACCTACACGAGCTTTAACTGTGTGTTGCGTCTAGAAAATGGCAAAAAAAAAAATTTCCGCCGACACTCTTGGGGTAAATCAGTCAATAATGACGACGAACAATTCCAGTGTTTCTTCTCCGCACACATCGCACGGGTGGAAACAAGAAAAAACGAAAAAAGAAAGCAGGAGTCTTTCATGAAAGTGATGGCTGTGAACACGATTGGCCACCATAACAGGGAAGATGTCTGCAGCAGGGACGGCTCCTTACAGTTTCTGCTCTTTTGCTTTTCCCTGTGAAGTGACTTTCACTGCTCATTACGCTCGGCTGGAGATGAGAGGAGACCAGGAAGCCCAGTAACACAGTGTTAATGTTAAGGTTGGCCATCCCGCGTAAGGCGAGCTGAATGCACAGCACAGTGAGTGAGTGTCCTCACAAGTTAGTGTTACGCACAGGCCCCTGAATGCTTGTATGTGTGTGTGTGTGTGTGTGTGTTCATGTACGTCCATCTTTATGAGGACAGGTTTTAGTTTTAGTCTTTCAGAGTATTTAAGAGTTGTGTTTTGGAAAGCGAGGGCATTTTCTTCCTGTCCTCATTTCCTTAAAGAGCTCTTTGAAGATTCAGACTCAGTTTTAGGGTAATGGTTCAGATTAGAGTCACAACTCATGATTATTGTCATTATCGATTAATCTGCTGATTATTTTCTCAAAAGCAATTCATCATTTGGTCTTTAAGAAGATAGTGAAAATTGACATTCATATTTTCCTAAAGGCCAAGGTGGCATCTTTAAATTACTCATTTTGTCTAACAAGCGGTCCCAAACCCCACAATATCCGTCATCAAAATAACTGATGACTAATTTTCTACTGCTTAAAACAAACAAATTGTTTGAGCTCTAATTTTAACTATTGATCAATCTGGTTTATTTTTTCGACTAAACAAATACTTGTTAAGTCAATAAAATGTCTGAAATTGTGAAAAATCTCCATAACAATTTCCCATACAGACAAAGGTAACAAATTTCATTTGCTTGTCCTGTTGAGCAACAGTCCAAAATCCACAGATATCCAATTTAGAGTCATGTACTTTTTAAATTAAAGCTGAATTAATTCTTCCTTTTGTTTGGCATTATTATGTGGAAAATGTCTTAAACGAGTAATACATCTTGTTGTTCTTGTTGCGTTTAACTGTATTTCTGTCTTCCTGAAAATTGTTCTTGTAACTCTGTGTAAGTACATTGAGAGCAACGAAAAAATGGAGTCATATTCCAATTATTGGAACCTGACATAGCCAAAGAAGCTGAGTCTGACTCTGAAAACTGTTGGCGATACTTTTTCTGTTGATGGATTCATTGATTAATCACCTCGGCACTAGTTAGAATTAGGTTTAGGCTAATGGTAAGGCCAAGGGGTCTACAGCCGTAGTAGGCCAAAAAGAGTCCTCGCGAGTATAGAGGTCCAAATGTGTGTGAGCGTGAGTGTGTGAGTGTGTGTATGGTCCGTCTAAGGAGTGGGAGTTTGTGCAGCATGGCAGCTGCCATGTTCGCTTTCTGTTGTTTAGTCACATGCTGTTCCGAGTGCGCGCGCACGCACACACACACACACACACACACACACACACACACACACACACACGATATCACAGCGAACACAGAGAGAAAAAGAGAGAGGGAGAAACACTCAAATACAATCACTTACTGTACAAACTATACACATGCTCTCTGTACAAGCGCGTGCACGCACACACACACACACAAACACACACACACGCACA
Source organism: Coreoperca whiteheadi (assembly GCA_011952105.1). Lineage (NCBI taxonomy): Eukaryota > Metazoa > Chordata > Actinopteri > Centrarchiformes > Sinipercidae > Coreoperca > Coreoperca whiteheadi. The sequence continues at coordinate 27,329,994 of CM022479.1, forward strand.
CACACACAAACACAAACACAAACACAAACACATATATCGTGCAGCTGACTGGCCCTCGAAAGCTCATTGTCTCAGCAACTGATTCACAAAGACACCCCGCAATAAACAACGAACACAGAGGAAGAGAGCGAGGTGGAGAGAGTAGAGAGAGGGGGAGAGGATAAAAGCGAGACTTCCAGAGAAGAGTACGACTGGGAGTCCAGAGGGGAAGGGATAGGGGGAGGGCAGCGGGAGGATGTGGGATCATTTTAATCCCATTATAACATTTATACTAAGAGGAGTAATTACTCAACCCTTCATTAGTATTATGCTATTCCTGAGACTCGCTGGAGGCCGAGAGGACTAAAGAGCAGAGCCACAGACACGCCGAAGCCATCCACACAGACCAAAACAACGGCTGTGTTTGCACACACTCGGGGAATTATGGACGTCTGTGCCTGGGGCTTTTTACACTTTGCAGGATGGGAGGCACAATGGCATTAATGCAAATAATATTATATATATATATATTAGTGGTGGGCCGTTATTGGCGTTAACGTGAGACTCTTATCGGGCGATAAAAAAAATATCGCCGTTAATCTATTCTCAAAGTTGGGTTGGGAGCTGGGTCTATACTACGCAAGCTATGATGACTTTCACCTTGATATTGTAGCGCGGATGTATACCTAGCCGATTTGCACTGTAGGGGGCGAGAACGGGTCTTCGAACCTGTGTGTATGCCTACTGTGAAATTACCACATCGAACGTGACGTGCTAACATGGATGCAGCAATGAAGCCGCCGGGTTTGCTTCAGGGAGAATTTATTTTTAAGAAGCTTCCCAATGGAAACCTCGACAAGTCTAAGGTTGTTTGCACCTTGTGCAATGCGGAATCAGTTTGCTGTAGGAGTTCTTCCAGCCTCAAGTACCACCTAAACGCAGAGCATCCCTTAGCTAATGCGGAAGATGCCGGGCCACGCACTGATGTAGCTCAGGGGAAGAGTCGTCGTCAAACTACTATGTTTGAGTGCAACCGAGGCAAGCCCGTCAGCACAGCTCTGTCAGCCAAGCCAACTGAGCTCCTCGCTCAGTGGATTGCAAGTGATGGGCTCGAGCTTGTTTTCCAGGCGGCCACAGGTGACCCATCTTAAAAACTACCTGCGAGGTTTGACTGATTGACACAAAGCTACTGACTGTAAACAGTTCATCACGACCTCTTATGTAGGCCTACAGTTCAAAATTCATGTTTAACTGAATAAACAGTTAGTAAACGCAAGTACGTCTTATTGAACATAATTTATTTTCATCACCGATTTTCATAGTTTTCTCAAGCAGTTTGTGATGCATTTTGGAAACAGGAGATGAGCCCCTGGTCTCATGCGCCACCTGGCTTGAGAAACCCGCTCTCAAAGACTTACTTTTAGTCATTATTTGGGTAGCACACATATTGTGAATGCTTTTGTCAGAATTCAAATGAGCCATTTTAATCTAGATTCATTCCAAGATTACAGTGAGATTAATCTAGATTAAAAAAATGAATCTATGCCCATCACCAATATATATATATATCTAAAAAATGCTGCATGCAAGAATAAAATGAGGTGGAGGAAAGAAAAGGAATTGATCTACATCAAAAGATCTAAATCTAAATATGCAAATGTAATGTAAAGAATACACAGTTACAGCATCTACTCAATCATGTACTGTGACTGAGTGCAGGCCAGGCTGCAGGTCTTTAGCATTGAAATTATTATTCTCCCAGAGAAGAACTATATGAAACCAAATGAGCTGAAAAGGATCTCAGTTGAGGTTTGGCACATTGTGGCTGACAGTTGCAACATGTGGGTGCGTCTCGCAACGCTTATGGACCGAACGTTAGCTGGATGTGGCCCATGTTTGGCTAGATTTTGGACGAGTGGACTTTCAGGGCAGTCAGAACAAAAGGCTTTCCATTAACAAAATGCAAGCGGCTGCGTTGTCGCGGATGTGTTGCTTCAGCCAGAGTGCCAACGCAGAGAGCTCCCGCGGGGGAAAAAAACGAAGGGTTGTCTGGCAAACAAGTGAAACCTGGCTCAGCTTTTGCTGCAGTGCAGCATCATCTGTGAGGGTACTGCACTGGCCAGTCAAACATGCAAGCGCCCGTTCCTGAAGGGCCGTGTAACGTGAATGCCGTAACCCTTAACCTGGCAATCTCTGGAAAGTCATCCAGGTTACAATCATTGTGTCTTCAATTGCAGAGTTGTGCAATTCTTGTCGTATAAGAAAACCTCTGTAGTGGTTTGTTGACTGATATTAAGCCATCATCTGTTGCTCAAGCCAGAACCGGTGCCCGACACAACACGTTTCCACCGTTGCAGCCCCATTGTGTTGTTTTAATGCAGGGCTGTTTCCTGTCTGACGGCCCACTTTGGGCCGAGTCCTTTCCAATCTGGACCAGATGGTGTTGACAATTGGCTGATAAAAATCATACTGTGCGTGTTGTTTATTGATTCTAATCGTTTGCAATCCAATCACTGCAAAGTGTTCTTAATAATTGTATTTTAAACACGTTTTTAATTTTTCAGACTGTAATCCCAGGATCTCAATATTACGTGTGTGAGTGGAAGAAATAATAATTTTTAAAACAAACAGCAAAATATGTAATCCTTTTTGATTGTCAAGGCTATGTTTGTGGAATAGTGTTATGTGTGGCATGTCTAGCAGTGGTGTAGCAATGTCCTGGTAGGTGGGTATACTATGGCTTCGGGCACCTGCAATTAGTGCCATAGATGACCCGAAAGACGGTAACATGATTGGACATTGATATGTATCTCTGGCTATTTCTAGGTAGTTATACGACAAATCCCGCTGCTCAGAGGTTTGAATACGTTGTATATCTGCAAATACGCACCACTGCACCTCTCGGGTCCAGTCTTTCAGGCTCCCATGTATTCCCAGCTTTCCCAGCTGCCTGACCAGAAGTGTCAACACCAAAAATGGGCCCACTAGGTCAGTTTTGGTGTGCCATATATTATGAGTTCGATAAGCTGGCATGTTTTTCGTCCTGCTGTTTGGGCCAAGACATTTTGGCTGTCTGGGACAGCTTCTTTTATTTTTTGGACTCTATAATGTCATTTTAAAAACCCTTTAGCCTAATGGATAACCAACATGTTGGACCAATCAGAGATCCACTGGAATCATTAAGATGATAACGTAATTCAAGGCATTGAACAAATTAAATGAAGCACAATTATGAAACTGCATGGCCTATTGCTATCCTATCCCTTTAATCTCACTTTAAATTTATGCAGAAGATGGATTTTGGTAGTCCGCCGACCTCTCGGTCGTTGATGAGAAGGGATCCACATGAGACATACAAGTGTCTTTCAAGCAGTATTTATTTCCACACAAACAACAGACATATCTGGGGAAACAAACAACACAGATATGTCTGGAGACACAACCTACAGCGCTTACCATCTTAACGCCCCGGCTCCCCCAGCTGTGTCCAAAGTTTAAGGCACAGCGCAGTCGGTTATATATGATAAAGCCACACCCTGTCCAACACTCAGTATATTTTACAGCTCTTTGCCTCCCTACATTCCTGTGCATCTGGTTTCCCTCAGGATCCGGTTACCGTGACTGGTATACAATTCCAATCCCAATTCCTACACAACACATCTTTTATTTATCACACTTTTAACACATTTTGGGTTTATCATATCCACAGTGGATAGTTTATGATCAGTTTCATGTTTCTAGAATATTCGCCGTGTTTTCCTCATGTTAGAAGTAAACACTAATACCAGCTACTTTGTCCATACAGGTCTGGCAAAAGGAAAGACATTTTAAATTTAAATTGAATATGTTACTTTTGATCTGTTGAGGACTGCTTAAAATAACGACTGGGCTGATCATATAAGCCTGTTGAGTCTCGCCACGCAACAACAAAAGCAAAAAAATATGGGCTGTAATTGCTGTGCTAGGTGTCCACAACTTAACTGAAAGCTATATTTGCTTCAAACAATCCCTAACCTTGCCTAGTCACTCTTGTTTTTCACGATTTGCACAAAGTCACACTGCAAATTGGGTAAATCTTACAGAGGTTAGAAGCTTAGGAAAGCAGAATTTCTTCTGGGGGATGAGAGACAAATAGAGTGGGAAGAGGCAGGAGAGATGTAGAGATGTAGAAGAGAAGGGTTTAATTCAGCAGGGAGAAGGTAACTTGCAAGAGGAACCTCTTAAAGACAAGAGCGACTTACATTGCTCATAATGTTTTAATCTCAAAGAAAAGCTGATCGAGCGCAGAGACTCTTTTTATCCAGCAACACATTCCTACACTAACACATTCATACCTGGAAGCCTCCCAGAACAGTGCTGAATGATCGTTTGATATCCCGCCCGTGTATCTGTGGTTACCTTTATGTGTGTAGGTGTAGCTATACACCAATATTAGATAAAAGGAACACGTTGATTTTTGAGTTTAGTATAAGCCATTTTTGTTAAGGGAATCTGGCGGTATAGCAAAAAGATTTTTACGACGGCATAAAAATCTCCTGAAAGTACTCTTCAATATTTTAAAAAGAATTGGCAGTTTTTTCATGCCCTGCCAAATCACTGTACCAATGGATCCAATGAGTATGTCTAATGTGAAAGCTGAAAAGTCGCCGGGAATGACAAACCCAAAAAGAATTATCACCTAAGTTTGCAGTATCTCTTAGCTATATGGAGCTTTTTAGTCTCTTTTAGCTCTTGGTTTTGGTTTTACTGTACATTTATGGTATGGTTCAGTGCGGTGTTGGGAGTAACGCGTTACAAAAATAACGCAGTAATATAATGAATTACTAATACAATTTTGGTAATATTATATGTTACAATCTCAGTAACTCGTCTTAAAAGCATTTTAAGCCGAAATTAATTGCTGTTAAGTTTTTTTTAAGAATTCTCCCAACACCGCGAAACATTTCGGCACCGTGAGTACAAGAGAAACGTTATTTCATGTTGCTGGAATTCAATGGTTGAGATGAGTTGGAAGGTGGACATACTTCCATTATTTTCAGTTTGTCACATTGCCGTCCACTGGATGTATAATGAGCTGCAATAAACTCTGTTTTAGCATTTGAGAACGTCAAGTCATACTTCCGCGGTTATTTTGGTGAAAGTAACAAAAAAAAGTAGTGTAAAGCATTAAAATTCAGAGACAGTAATATTGTAATATAACTAATTACCCTCAAATGACAGTAACTAGTAATCTATAATGTAATACATTTTGGAGGTAACTTGCCCAACACTGGTTCAGTATGTAAGCAAAAGCAAAAACTTTAAGGCCAATATGCCAGATGTTGTGTTTACAGCGAGTTCTGCTGTAAGTTTAAAGTTAAGGTCCTGTTAGTAAAAGAAAACTAAAACTTGTATCAAATGAACTTACCATTTCCAAGGCCAAACTGGCACCTCCTTTCCCCAAGCGGCAAAGAACAACTGCTTTAAGCCTTTCAAACTACAGAAAAGTTGGCTAAGGCAGGACCATGCTTCACTCAGGGTTGTGCAGCGTTCTCACATATAACAGATAGGTGACAGTAAGTTGTTTGTGCCATTTAACATCATCAGCATAAGCAGCAGACTTCAAGATGTATCACCTATTAACATTAAAGCTCTATAACCTCGACAAATGATCCAAATCATAACCGCAGTATCCTCAACCCAGTACAGTGCCACCCCTCACACACATGGTCCATCCCATGACATCGGTGATGACATCAGCAAGGGCATAAAAATAAGGAAGTGTTTGGCTCCAGTCCATTTTGCTTCCTTAACATGCAAAGAAAAGCTACATAAGAATAGAGCAAATTCTGAACTCAACTGAAATTGAACAGCACTTGTCTTGCTATAGACAAACAAGCATGGTTACTTATGTGATTTTGTAAGAGATGCAAACGGGGACAAATGGTGTGCCATCACCCATTTTGTTACTAATCTCATTTTGCTGTCAACTAACACAAGTCTTCTGCCGTTGTTGCCTCACAAATTCAACTGATGTGAACTAGGGGAAGATTCTAGTCTATTCCTTCTCTCAAACTTTTGTCATAGCGCTCAATAAATCTTGCCCTGGCTTGTCTATCTAACCAGCTGAAAACCTCAGTAAATCCATCACTCACTGTCTGTGGGCTGATTGATGTTTCCACCGGGGGACTCTGTGATTGAGAGCCACTGCTGGCTCACGGCACTGATCCCATATTAAACTCTGTGGACTTGTTGTACTGCACTATAAATAATTCACGCTCTGCTACTTTATCAACCGCACTTCATGTACTCCTTAAAATGAAATGAGATGTAAGAAAAGATAGAGAATGATGAGACACGCTCTAAACACAATAGAGGATCCACGGTTGGGTCGGATCAATCCAGCAGGATTGAGGCCAGCACGGAGGTCCCCTGTAGAACTGCTGGAAACAAAATGGCTTTGCGTATTATAGCCATCAAGAACTGGCAGAGCAAAGTAGGCTTTTTTGGCTAGGGTGCGCTTCTTGTCATTCTGTTCTCCAGAACATTGTTTAGTAGCTAATTTGTCTGTGGGCTACTTTACATTTTCACAATCTTCACATACTGCCTCAAAATGTAGTTCAATTAGCAACAAACTCTGAAGCAAAGATTACAGAAAGAACGCAACAAAGCTCCTCGACCAGAAGCGAACTGGGCAAGCCCCTAGCTGCTTAATTAAATGCGTCAGGAAAACCTGTACTCACCTATCCTTATACCAACAACATTTATAGGCTGTGCCCAGAAAAGTTAAATGATATGACTGTGTAAACGTACTTCAGCACATACAGAACCTGACATTTCAGCAGTCAGTGCGTTTAAATGCGCTTAAGCAGCTGATCAGCTTTTTACAAGTACGCATGTTTAGGACAAAGACAAGGCAGAGTAACGGCGGAGTGACTGGATAAAGGAGACATAATTACACCCGGCAGCGTTTCCTCCTATTTTAAAATAGTTTCATCCAAAGTTCGACTAAACTTGAAACATAAAGTAGCCTCCAGAAATTCCAAAAATGTCAGTCCCCCCTCCCCCCCTGAACATTTAAATATTTGTTAATTTCTCACACTTTTGCTGTGCGAGGACGATCTCCGCTCTGTCTGTCGGTCTTCTGTCAGAACAGTTGAATAAGCAAATCATGCTTTCAAAGAGGTCTGTAGTAGGGAGAGAAATCTGATTATTGACCTGCTTCATGTATATGCGGTTTTACTGTAACCAGGTTCCTTATGGGCAAGTAGCCGTACTGTGCTACTTCAAAGATAACACCACTCCACAGATTACGAGGCGTTATGGCTTGGGTGACGGTTGGGCTCAGGTGTGACGATCTAAAGAAAAAGATGGGGTTTGAATGCAGCAGACCTGCCTGGGAGGCTGACGTATGAGCAAAAACATACAGCATGTAATGCTGACTGACGCTTGTATCCCCCCGTGTTTCACAGATATTGAAAGAGATGAACTTCAGGTGGGAATTACACGATGATTTCCTTTTTGTTTCCCCTCCACTTGTTTCATGTTGTGTCTCAGGAAATGAACATGAAACAAGTTGCTGATGATACAAAACAAGAGAACCTATAAAAATACAGTTTCAGTAACTTAAAGCAGAAGCAGGGGAGCCTGAGAGCTCCCATATTATCACAGATTTAAAGTGAAGCTGTTCGGCCTGATTAATGCCTGAATACCCGACAGGATGATGAACACTGTCCCTATTCAGGAGGACAAACTCCCGCTTACTGATCTACCTTTAACCAATCTATGACAGCTTATTGTTTTGTCTTCCTTTGGGCTACTTGTTTCACGGACTGACTGAGGCCTTGTTAAAGTAGCATGACGCCACCATTGAAGCCACCGTCACAAAGCGATGACGTCAGTGTCAGTCAGTCTGCGGAACATCTGGCTCAGGTGAATCTAGGGTGGCCATTTCCACAACACCGAAAAGGAGGACATGTTGTGGCATTTAGTGAGGCAAGAATAATTGCATAGGACTCTGGAGTAGTCGCATGTCGATGGTATCATGATACAGTGATTCTGAAACAGCCTCCTCTATTCATCGCCAGACAATCTGATATAGACCTGAGTGTAACAGAAGAGGCAAAAAAGTGTTTGTTCACAGTATTTGTATTTATTCAAGAAATTGTGATGTCTGTTTCAAAAAGAGTCTTGCAAAGTGCACAGTGCCTAAAAACACAACATTTCTGGACTTCAGGAAATAACAGAAATACATAAATAAACAAATAATGGGCACGAAAAAAAGCCTAAATAAATACATATTTCAGTTCTTAACAAAAAAGTAGCGCCTCTGCTGCTTTTTGCTACAAACTCGTGCTCTTTTGTCCATTCCGGATTAAACGAGGTCTGACGTGTCGGCGTGTTAACGTGATGATATGACGTAGCCAGCATGTGGAGGCTTCTTTACGTTTTTAACCAATGATGTATCAGATATTTATTTGACGCCGCTTTCAGCCAATCATTTGTTTGATCGGAGATCTTATGGCATTAGACGCTACGCTGCTGCGTCCCAATAGAGATTTCTAGAGCAGGTTTTTCTTAGGCCGGGTTTTTCTTAGGCCGATTCAAAAAGGAGGACAGATTAGTGTCCGGCTTGGGGCAGGGGGCTTAAAATCCGGACTGTCCGGTCAAAATCCGGACGTATGGCCACCCTAGGTGAATCCCATTGTAGAGATTCCTTGTACATTAAGCAACTCTTGTCCAGAAAATTTACTTCACACAAGATGTGTTAAAGACTGCTACAGAGCTAGCTAGCTACCCACTCTTGAACTAGCATCTGTTTTTTCTCAAAGCAAGTTTTCTCCTGTTTCTTTTGGTCTCTCTGAAAAGCTGAAGCGTCTCCATATTTAGCACTTTATAATGCTAATTAAGTCTATAATTGTCGTGGTTTGAGCTGTTTCCAGTAAACTTAGGAACGTCACCTCTATGTAATTCCTTTCAATAATCTTTCTGAGACAGTGTTGGCACACGTTCCAACAAGCTAATAGATTGCGATTCAGACATAAGTGTCCATTTTGAATCGCAATGACTGTCCTCTCCAAACCTGAGTAACTGTACATACCATCTGAAGCCTCAATTTTAACCCCAGTCTCCTTCCCCAAACTCGCTCATCTTTTCAATTATTTAGCTTCAGCAATGGGGATGATTTACTCTTCCAATTTCAGTCTCCAAAAATGGCAACAGTCTCATTATGATTTTAATGGGCCCGCTACAAGAAGGATGAGAGAGAAGAGGAAGATGATGGAGAACTGGATAGGTGGAAGGCTATTTTTACTGTCTCACATGCTTGGCTATTTTTGGCGATAGATATTTCTTGCTTCTTTGGAGAATTTCTCATCTGCAGTTTTCAAATCTACAATTTGAAACCACTCTAGTACAGCTCACAATTAAACCAGAGTAAAATACTTTTAATAAAAGGACACCACATGGCATTGTAGCCTTTCTGCATTAAACCGACATAGATTTGACATAGTTGCTTAACAAATTAAGGGGTCTGTTCACATAAATCACAAACACCTATCCCACTTACCAATGCTGATAGTTTTGGCTTTGTTTGCTAAAGTCTACTGCCAAACTAGTAGGGAATAAAGAAAAACAGAGAAAATAAATTTTTTTATCCATCTGTGGGAAAATACATTTTGTGATGGTCAAACTGATCCGTGAAAGGGCCAGTGTGGCTGCAGGTTTTCATTTCAACCAAGCAAGAATACACCTGACACAACAACTATGTGAAGACAGTTCAGTTGATTGAATGAGTCGAGTCAGGTGCGCACTGGCAGTCAAACCAGCCTTTTTCGGATCAGTTTGACACCTTTTGCTAAATAATCCTTTTTTTTAAAAAAAAGAATTTTCTTGATTTTCTTAAAAAAAGGTTGATAGGTTGGCAGATTTCTTTTAAAAACAAGACTAAATATATGCTAAACCGCTTGTTTTCAGCACTTTCAGATGCTTTCCTGATCCAAATATGTACAAAGTTTGCTATTATAAAGTTAGCATATTCCTTTTGAACATATTTGTCCAAGTTTGTCACATTTTACTTTATTTTCAGAGTGTCCTTGAATGTGTAACCTGTGGCATTTAGCAGCCGTGACTAGCATTTTCATCATTTGCTTAGCTGTTAAACCTTAGCATGTAGACAGGTCTACGTGGTGTCTCAATGGTATTCTCTAGGAGTGGTACCTAAAAGACAAAATACATTGGTCATCAGTGTCTTTGAAAACGACCCGTATGAGTGTTTTCTGATCTGCCACCTCTATGGTTAAGGTCTGCTTTTAGTTTAGTTTAGGCGGTTAGCTCTGGCCTTCATGGTTAAGGAAAGAGCTTCATTGTTATAAGAAACTGCTGATTGCTTGTACAAGACTGGATGTGAGCAGCCTGTTCTCGCTCCCACCGCGTCAAATACAGCAGCTTGGTCAGTGGCCGTACCCTTCAAACTAATCCGCTGTAGGTAGGCCTCCCCCTCTAGCGTGATATTTTGATGTGCTGTCAAGTGATCTAGTATAAAGAGCGTGAAAAGCCCATGTAAGGACAAGGTTGGGGTGTCTGGATGTTTAAAAACAGGAGACTGTTGTACATTCACCTTGTAAAAACCAATAGTCAGTGTTGACTTCTTTTTAAATTATGTAGGTAAGTTACTGAACTGAATAACATACTTATTTTAACCCTAACTAAGTGGTTTTGGTGCCTAAACCTAACCAAACTGCGACAGTGGCACAACGTTAATTACGTTTTATTTTGAAAGTCTAACCAAATGTTGCATATTTATTCATGCTAACTTGATCGCAGAGCCGTGAAAGTGCATTACTGACACTAGAGGGGTAGTAGAGCGTCATAGTTTGACTCAACTATTGGTAAAGGGAAAATAGTTCATACACGAAACTGCTCACAACAAATCTGAATTATGCTGAGTAACCGGGTCATGATTTCTGGAAAGAGACGTTGCTGTTGAGTTTTATCCTAATATATATTTTTTTTGGCACTTTAAGCACCACAAGCCGAGTGAGTTCCATTATATTAAGGAAGGGTGGACATCTCTCCAAAACACAGCAACTCACACCAGAACAATCTAGATGGATAAATTGCACTACAGGTAAAAGGGAAAATGTCTGTTGATTTTGGGGCAAACTGCCCCTTTATGCATAAAACCAGTAAGAATATTGTGATGCAAATTACTAGCCTCTACATCATCTACAAGTCTTGATAATCTTCCACAAAATATGAAAAAAAGCCTCTCTAACGCTGTCATGTGCCTCAGACAATTAGTTGGAAGTCAGAAGTGCTGCTCAGCCAGTGTTCATTTAAAAACGCCTGACGATGTGTTTCCCCCTGCCAACGCTCTCCCCGATAGTTTAATATCACTTACAGTTGTTTATTTATGACCTGCATCCCCGTCTATGTTCTTAGCATAATTACTTCAGGGTTATGTGTAATCACGGATGGAGGGGCTGGAGACAGAGGAGAGAGATGAAGAGAGAGAAAATGAAGGTGAGAAAAAAAACAAAACAAAAAAACCCAGTGTGAGGTGAAATCTGGCCGAGTGAGAAGGAAACGAGAGGGAGAGGCTTGTCAGGGACATGGGGGGGGGGGGTGAAAAGACAAGTATATTTCGACTACAAGAAGAAGAAAAACAGAATGCGAGAGGAAATGAAGAGGCATTATGAGGCTCTTTAAGTGTAGTGTAATCACATGGTGAGTGGATGCTGATCATTATAACCACAGAGTCACAATCAATACAAAAATACTGTTGGGTTTGAGCCTCTTCAGCTGGTGGAATAACATGATACAAAATTAAATGTAATTTCGTCATGTTTGAGTCTATTTGTTTTTTCTGATGATGGTACTGTGCAAAAATGTTTTTTCTCCTTCTAGATGGACCTGTTGTAATGATTCATCATAATACGCTTCAAGTAAAATGGTGAGGGCTCATATCTCCCGCCTAAAATGAATGGGGTTTCTACAGCATGTTCGCCTAGACAAAACGGAGTTGTCCAAAGAGACACCTGATGATTAAAACAGCCTCGCTTGTTTTATTTATTATGTTTTGGGCCACGTGGGGGCAGCACGACCAGCTGCAACTCCTGAGAAGAATATCCGGCTCTAGATGTTCGGCTTTCCTCACAAGCTAGTCGCTAACTTTGTCGGCCTGCAGTCTGGTCCTGGACAGGGAGGGAACTGTGGCTAAATCATTGAAAACAGCTGCCTGCTGCAGCTTGAAAAAACCAAAGCAATGTGCTAAAAGATGCTAAAATGCTCTGTGGAGCTGCAGAGTTGGGGTTTAATCCTTTGTGGGTTGGTACAACAGAACCCTTTGACATTACACATGGTCATTTGAACCATTGTTAATATAAAACTACGGAGAAGTGCAGCTGTAAGGAACAATACAAAAACGAATGTCTTTTAATTTTTTTTTTTTTAAGCATTTGAAAAGAGGATGCTGATTTCCACGGGGAGGTCGCTCCAGAGTCCAGGAGCCCTGACTGAAAAGATATGATCACCTTTGTGTCTAAATCTGGAAAATGGGGCTTCTTCTTCAAACTTTTACCTTTTTCACCCTCTTATACATATTTTACTGTGTTCTTTAGTGTGGTGGTCTCTATGGCCAAAATAAAGTAGCCAAAATCGGAATTTGAAAGTTCCTGTTTTATGTTACAGAAACCTGCTGCAAAGTACTGTGATAGTGTGACTTTGGACGTAAGTACCTTGATGCTATTTCTGTGGGATGCTATAACAGTTAGTCACCTTATCAATGTCGATTTGACAACACATAGCAATTTTGATAATCGTTTGTCATCGATCGAGCAAAAATGCCAAACATTCTCTGGTTCCTGCTTTTCAAAAGGAGTGTGAGGATTTGCTGCTTTTCTCTGTTTTATGTCATCGTAAATTGAATATATTTGGCTTTGGAGCTGTTGGTCGCACAAAACAAGCTTTTGGTTGGTTTTTTTTTTTGGAAAATGTCACCTTCAGCTTTGAGAAACTGTGATGGGCAACTTACCTGTGTTTTGAGTTTCCTGTGTGGCCAGTGCTGCCTGCTGTAATTCATACTGGTTTCACTGGTGTCTACAACAATACAGATGCCTGTGTACCTTTGCTGCTGAAACAGCTTGGACCTCCAGACTCCAGCAATAAGCCAGCGCTGCTTCATCCCGCCAAAGCAATAAGCTAAACACGTCCCCCCTCGGAGCCTCATGCCTTAAAACCAATAAACCGCGAGCAAAGAATAATGAAATGGCCGATTCAGGGAAAGCATAAGCCCGAGTCCACAATCAATAAAGAGGAGAGACGCCTTTTCTCCTGACTTAAGTATTTGCAGTCGGGGACTCTCTGGAAGAGCCTGCCCAGGGAAAACGATTGGCAAGAGGTGCACCTTCTTTTATAACTCTGCACCTTCTTTTATTTGCATTTAAAGTGGTAATATCAGTTCCTCGCGTTATTTCTTATTTCGTCTCCATCTTTGCTGCGATGGGGGCCATTGCTGTTTCAGCGCTGAACTCCCTGGGGATCATTTGTCAGTCAAACCCTGGGGGCGACTGCTCAGGTCTTGTCAGAGTGTGTGTGTGTGTGTGTGTGTGTGTGTGTGATGGCAACCAGGGAGGGCAGGATAACAAGACACCGGTCATCACAATGACACAGGTGGAAACAATCAGGGCACTCAGACAGGAAGCTAAACTAGAATACATGGAAGGGGGACATTTCAGAATAAAACAGGAAATAACTAAACATAACCCAAATCCATGACCATGACATGTCTTTTTTTCTTTTGGATTTCATGTTGATGCAGGTTCTGGTTTCAACTTTATTTTCACAGCAACTCGCTATAGTGTCTCAAAGGACTTAGATCCAGTAGTTATACCTTCATAGGATCGGGAGCAAAATAATACAGTACAATCCAAAATATGAGACATTAAAGAGCAAAAAGTTAAATATTATGCAAAAATGAATATGATTTAATACATGTGAATTGAGTTGAAGTGTTAGAATAAAATGTAAACGATGAGACGGATGTTGTTCCATATTTTCTCACCGCATATGTTCGCCTCACAAACGTTATCCAAACACGAGGACATACAGTAGTATGTCCTGCAGCAGGACTGTGTATGTGGGATTGAGTTAAAATAAACTATAATGAATGTGTTGAAGTAACTTGTCACCCGGTGCAACAGCGCGGCTCACTGATGTGCTTTTGAGCTCTATGGCACAGAGGAATAAGACATATCCGGCTTTTTCGCTCAACAGATAATACTTGTTAGTAGGATCAATTCATTTCATGCGAAATTGTATGCAAATCTAATAGTTGTACTTTAACTTAATTATTGTACATAAGAACAATTTTAGGGCATTGTACTTTATTTTATGCTATTTACGCGACTACTACTTCGCTACTTTTCAGAGGGAGGTATTGTACTTGTAATTTCACTAGATTACCCGATAGTTAATAATTTAGCTGCATGCTTTACATACAAAACAAATGATCAGCTGAAAAAATTGTCATAGATTAAACTACTCAAAAAATTGTAAACTCCACCAAAATAAGCTCCACCTCCATCAATATTAAATGGTTTTTTAAACATGCATCACAATGCATCAATAATAATATAAATACAGTAGTACAATATAACATTGAAAAGAGGAATTATTGCATAATGAGTACATTTTTGATGATTATACTTATGTATTTTCACTAAAGTAACATTTTGAATGGTTGTTACGGTGGAAGTTAAATTGTGGTTTTGCTACTTTTACCTAAGGAAAGGACATGCATACGTCTCCCACAGCGGGTTGTCAAATGATTTTGTCAAATTCAAATCAGATGAATAAAACATCGTAGGCAGGTCACGTTTTCGGCTCAGTATTTTTTACCACCCATAAAAAGTGAAACCTCTTCAGTGAATCACAGCACAGAAATCTGCAACACCGCACAATGTAACACCCACATAAAACCAGGTGGATCCACCACCAGGTAAAATCCCTGTATCCAGCTGTCTGCGAGAGAGCACACACACAACCGCACAGCTGAACTGAGCAGGTCCTCCTCAGTCAGAAAATCCATATTCAGCCACATAAAACCCTCGTGCAGATGGCAGCCAGTGGGACAGTGAGAGTGTAATGAAGCTGGAAGACCAAGAGGCATCTGTAGTTCCCAACGGCAGGTTTCGCTGTCCTTGCTGTTTAGACTAAAGCAGAAGGAAAAAATAAACATTAGAAACACTAGCAACAGGCTAATTGTGTGTTGTGCAGTTCCTCTAATGGTCACTAGATGCTGGCTGAGGTGGAGAAGCACCGCCGCCTGTTCAAGCTAACCTCTGATCTAATAGCTTCTGTAACTCTATGGGATTTGGATAAAAGGGTTTTTCTTTAGTCTGTCAGAAAAGCTCAAAAATGTCCCTGTGGTTTCCCGTTCATATTCCGTTCATGGGAAGTGGCTGCGTCATGTTCTGGCTCTGTCGCAGCTGCCGGAGAGCATCCGTTGCCATTTCCATTCTGGTCAGTGTGCCAGTTTCCAGCGGATGCATGAGCGGAGCGGCTCGCTCGCAGCTCTTTTCTTCGCTTCACTGTCTTTATGTGCCGGGTTTATTTTAGCCAGACCACCTCTCAATTCTTTCAACTTCAACTCAGATGTGACTGTAGGCTATATAAATGCCTATATTTATTGACAGTTAGCATGGAATTAGTATTTACAGTGCCATTTCCTTGTTATTGACTTATTCTTTACCTACAGCAAAACTAGTTTTTTTCTTGTTTAAATGCTACGGTAATAAAGATGAGACGCCATGCCGTTGGGGTGTCTTGCCACACGTTGGGTCAACAAACACCAAGAGATGGAGCCGAAGCAAGGTCTGCAGGAACCGATGCCAGCTGGGGATCATAATAGATCACTGGTTTCCCCCCCTCTGCCACATGCTTCAAGCATGGGGAGAACCAGCTGTAGCTGATCGCCAGTCAGCCCATCATGAGTTAAAAGACTCCTCTCCAGCCTCAGTAAGGGGAAGGAAAGCAAGAAACTGTGTATTAGTCCTCAGTTTCCTAAGGTGGTCAACCCCTCTATCTATGCAACAGAATTGCCACACTGTGGACAGTAAACTAAACCAACTAAAGTACACCTGCAAACATGTGTTCTTTGTCCTTTATAAAACATGCACAAAAAAATCAAGTCAAAACTGTCCAAATAACCAACAAAATGTTAAAGTAGTCTAAAATAATGCAGATCACGTAGCTTGATAAGGTAGAGAGTCAGGTTTTATTTTTCTCATCATGACTTTGCTGAACATGGACTGATTGCAATCCAGCTGATGTTTTTATCCGAACTCAAATCTAATTTATTCATTGTGTGAGCTGATGTAGCTCAAAAAAGCCCCGATGGCTCAGGTTGAGCAACAGAGAGGCTGTGAATCTGTACTTTGAAATGACTCTGGCACCGCAAAGATATGAGTCTGCATTACAGCACAGCCAATAAAAACAAGAAACCTTCATTCTCAGCAACACATTTGTGTATATTGTTTATTCACATGTTTGGTTTCATTTAGACCAATGAAATCCGCCCTCTCAGTGGCATACGGTTTAAAGAGGACCATAACTTACAGGAATCAGAATCACCGCTGCTGCATCAGGCTCCTTTCCAGGCACACTGTTCAGCTCAGTAGGTCGTGTTAAGTGCCAAAGGGTTTACATGTAGCACGTGCAATGCTTTTCACACTGTTTCCCATTAAGAACACGTCACACCCACTGGGAAAGACTGTTGAAGTTGTAGCGTCTTCAGCAGATCCCAGGAGACGTCTCCCAAACTTGGAATGAAAATGATGCCCTTGCTGTTTACGCCACTTTATGTCTTCCCAACTCTGTACACCTTCACGCTGCCTCATCCTTACGTGTCCTATTTACTCTGGATGCACAGCTAAGGTGGCTGCTCTGTGGAAGAGATGACTTCAAGCAAGCAACTCTCTGTAAGTGCACGTGCATATTTTCCACGTGCACTCGCGTGTTGGCGCGCGTGCAATGCAGTGTGAATTTCCGCGCGCGTGCACGCCGTGTTCGTGCGACCATACCGCGTACAGGGCGCGCGGGCGCGCGTCTCCAAATGCGTGCGCTGCCTCTGCCGCTGCGCTGTAGCCGCGGGAGGAGGGAGACAGACCGAAAGAGGGCAAGACAGGGGAACGAGGAGCAGAGGTGAGATGGGAGACAGATGGGGGGGGGGGGTTTGGAGACGCCAGATCGAGCGAGCGAGAGAGGAGGGGCGTCAGGGAGGGACCTCGCTGCAGATCGGTGAGGTAATGTCTGTGGCACAGAAGCTGAACAGATAGAGCAGACAGTCACGCTCCTACAGCTCATAACTGCCCAAAATACGATTATTCTTCTTCTATTTAGAAGATCTGAAACTGAAAAATAAAGCGTTAAAACTACAGTTTAACTTCTGTCCAGGGAAATAAGTCTACTGTACAGCTCGTCATGCCCCTCACGATTAATGGACCCACTCCTCTTTCTGGCAGACGTCCTGGCCAGGCTTTCTTTGGTGATCTGTGAAGGCCTCACCCTGCAACAGAGGCCACCCGGGAACACTGAGATTGTCCAGGAAATAAAAAAGTCTAATGTGGTAAAAGTTTAGCGCAGAGAATAAGTGAGGAGTAGTACGTAGAGGAGGGAAGATTAAGGACAGTAAGGAGATCACAACAGAAACTCAAGGCGGCACAAAGAGTCGACAGCGGTTTTCCAAGGTCACTGACCTTTAGGCAGCTGACAGTTCACTGTTGCTATGCAGTTGATAATGTCCATGCCAAAAAATGGCAACCAAAAAAGCTTCAGAGGGGTAGTTATGCGAGGGAAAACAAGGGAGGGAAGGAGAGACTGCGTTTATTGCTGATTGGCTCAATTCATTCATTCATTATACAAAAGAGAACATTGTGTCCGTCACCGTAAAAAACAAACAAACACGTGTCAAGTATGTCATGACCAAAAAAAGGAACACTAGCTTAAAGGCGGGGTATGCAGTTTTGGAGACTGCACGGCAAGTAATATAATTAACGTTAGCCAGGTTGTGGGTTGGCAAACTGACCCTACAGTAGCCGCTGCGACGCTAAACAGCCAGTGAGGATGAGATGGTTTCCCAGAGCAGCTCCAGACAGCGATACTCACTACTCTACCTGCTAGTGTAGAAAACATCACAACAACAGCGCGTCTTGGCAAACGAGACAGTGAGCTGAATGTCCGTGGGCGAGTCATTTAACGTTACCTGACACACAAATCATGGCTGGAATAGTGTTGTGTGGATCGGTCCGAGCCACTTTGTTTGTTTCCCATTTACACAGTCAGGGCTGAGTACAAACACCGGAGTTTCTTTTTCAGCGCACACACTGAACGGACAGCTAGCGGGCCGTGAGGAGATGCTCGCGGAGTTTGACAAAAAGACGTGTATTGGATTAGAGCCGCACAGCCCACCTTTAACTCACAATGGCAAAAAGTAATCCATTGTTGTCATAAATTACATGAAAGAAATACATTTAAAAGGATTTTGCATTACAGTTTCTATAGCTAATGGGATTTTATTTCTTTCATAAGAGTGAATACAACACTTATTTAACTGGAAGCCATTCAGCCCTGGTTTAAGAAATGGAAATAAGCATCACTTTCCAAAGTAAATTTAGCTTACTGCCTGTGTCTGCTTTGTGAAATACTTATCTGCTCCCACGTTGATCTCAAGTAGTGCCATGGAAAAACACAACAATCCTGAGTTCAAAATCAGTGCATTTGATTTCACCGAATCGTCCTCTGCCGTCCACACACGCATACTGCCCTTTTGTCTCTCCGGAGACAAAAGCGCTTGATTTTCCTCAGACTTTTATAGCATTTTCGAGGTTGAAAAGTCTCAAAGACAGCTTTGACACCCTGTGATACAGTCAGAGGCTGCGTTCGCACCTAGCATTTGTCTGAACGGACGCTGATGTCATTTGAACTCAGGTGACACCAACACAACTGAAAAGTGCGTCTCAGGCCACTACCAGGACAACTCTGGTGTCCCTTAAAGTGAATGTAGAAAGAAAATAATACAAAAACAGAGGCGGTTATGGGTAGGGGGAAACACATTTGGACATATGCCAGTTAAGGAAACGCTATTATACTACTGCTGGACGTGTCTTGTTTATTCTCTTTACCTCTGTGGTTCAGGCTGGATAAGACGGATACGCTTCTGCTGCCATCTGCTGGTTACAACCTGTAACTACACCCCAGCCACCAATACTTTCACTTTTGTCATGAGATCTTTGCACCGTACTGACAGGCACAGACTTTTGTTAACACATTATTAGACATTTGCTCTCCAGTGTGTGTTTAATTCAATAAGGGGGTCCAGGCTTGTTGACACAAGCGCTGCTGTTAATTTATCACATAAGTATCAAGTCCAGAGATCACTGCAGTTTTGTTGAAGTCTGGGTTGGATCCAGTAACTTGTGTTTTGTTTTTTTTGTTTGTTTAGAGTCTCCAGCTGCGTTTGATTTATTAGTAATAGAGACCCGACGCCTTGTAAAAAGTATGTTATATATTATGATGAAAATAAAACAAAAGGATGTGTTTGTGTATCTTATGTTTGTTAATGGAAATCAAGGGATGTTCTTAGTTAAGAGTTGTTATGCTGACAAGGGCGAGCGTAGCTTCTCCTTCCTTTCTCTTCTAATTTCTCATATCTGCACATTTGAGCATAAAATGCAACCTGTTTAAGCCATATTTGTAAAGACCTTTGTGTAAATGTGGCATAAATAAAGTTGGATTTGGATCAATTTTGAACCTGTTTCAAACTACTGGAGTAAAAAGACTTTGAATTTCTCCACATCCTCATGTTGTCCTGTTATAGTCGCTTCCATTGTCTTCCTCGCATGTAAGTCGCTTTGGATAAAAGCGTCTGCTAAACGACTAAATGGAAATGGAAATGTCCTTATCTCCGCCTGTCCGTCTCTCTCCTCGAGCTCGGTTAGGCAGCCGGAGGTTAGCGCACGTTTGCAGCATTCAGTCACTCTGTCAAAAGACAGCGCCATCTGTTGGAGCAGGTGAGCTGCTGTGTGTTGAATCCAAACTAAATTCAATAGCATGTTTTTCTTCTGCCACAGCGTACAGATCTAGTCAGTAAATCGCAGCCTGTGCCTTCCTTTGATACGGAATTATACTCAAAATGGAGAAATGTACACGCGTTGGCTTCAGCACCCTCTGTGTGTGCATACGAACGAGTGTCTAGTTGGACGGAGAACTTCACAGTGACACAGTAATCACATAAACCGCAGCCTGTGACGCAGCCCAAACACAGCTCCACTCGCTCAACAACAGTCCCACGTTTGCGTTTCAGCTGCCTGGACACGTCTTGTCCTGCACCTTTGCTTGTTGAACGAGCTCCCATACGGAACATGAACCGGGAAAAAGGGGGGGGCTGGATACAGTAGATAATCAGCCAGTCAGCTCCGGCACGTTGAACAGCTTTGTGTGTGAAGCAAAGTAAAACACCTGTTCTAAAGCGCCAGGGGTTTTTCCCTCCGACAGGATGTTTAGAGCTGAGAACAGGAGGTCTGGAATCTCTACATCTTTCCTCTCGCCCCCATTTTCTCCATTTCCTTTTGCTTCTCTCTCTTTATTGTGCTCACCCTCTGACGCCCCCGTCACATTTACCATGTCAGCAATATCTGACCTCTGACACTTTGACAGAACAATCCCAGCATTGTTTTCACATTTCAGCATGGACGAGCAGAACGCTAGTGTGCGTTTTCACCTGATTCTCTCTTCAGCTTTTTTTTTCTTGGTTGGTTTTCTTTATTGAGCCTTGTTGGAGCCCTTCGAGGCTGTCACCGAAGGTCAGATATATAATTAAACTTCAGCCTCAGTGTTGTCAAAGTTCATTCCGTCCATCCAGCTGCGGATGACTCAAACACAGTCATCACGCTCCGTTTGGTTTGGATGAAAACTAAAGAACTGCTCACTTTCATTACTGGGTTGTCGCACTAGAAGATGCTGCGCGTGTGTGTTTGTGTGCGTGATTTTCACCTCATAGTGCCACCACGAGGTTGGCAATTTAGATTCTGAGTGAAATGTCTCAACAGCTATTTGATGGATTGCCATGAGATGTGGCATTCGTGTCTTGAATGAATTCATGGATTGTAACAACTTTGGTGACCCCTTTGCTTTCCATCAGCCGTCATCTGGCCAAAATTTTTATTTGTCGCAGTCTTTAGCTGCACTTTGTGTTTAATGCTAATTAGCATGCTAACATGCTAATATACCTTCAGATCACCTGCTCTACTCAGCAATATCTGTTTAGAAAAACCTTCATCGATATTTTATACCAATTGAAATCATGGCAAATGTTGACTTTATATCAATTAGTGGTTTAATATTCCTTAAATAATGCTGTCTCCATCTCAGTAGAGGTTGTTGGATTGTGAAGACACCAGGGACAACGACTGAAATAAGTCCAGGACTTTATCGTTCTGTCTCTGACAAAGTCAGATATTTTTAAACTGTATAACCAGAACTGACCTAAATGAGTCCATCTACAGTCTCACATACTGTACAGTTTTTAAATAAACTGCTGCCAAGTTTCCAGGTCACACTGTGGTCTGGTGGATCTCTTGGCCTAAGCAAAGTAGCAATAAAAACCTGGATCTCTCTAGAAGCTCTTATGGCTTCTAACCCAGGGCTTCAGATGGGACCAAACCTGAGCAAAATACCAGTTGAAATAACTCTAAATACTTTAACTTTGTTTCTTACTGCCTGCTGTCCAAAGCAAACAGTGTTTCAGTCATCTGGAGGAGTGCGATGTGCTGAAGATGGGACTGAAAACATCTGACCCACTGGGGATGATCTACAAACCAAAAAAAGGCTAGCTTCTTCACACTGCCATGCTTTTCCTTCTCAGCTTCAAACATAAAGTTCAATAGCTGCTTCATTTACGTTTACTCTTTATAACTGACTGGACTTTACAGAGGAGGGTGCCCCCCCCCCCGCCCATGTTATTTTTTCTGCTTCATGGTGGAAGCAGCTGCTGGACTCAAGCCACATAACTTGGACTTGAGTTGGACACGACAACACATGATGACTCGTTGAGCGCTCAGAACCGTAGTTTATGATTGGGAACTTGATTTATGACTTGAGTCTCAAGAATTGAGGCTTTCTGTGCTTGCAAAGGAGTGACTCGACAATGATTCATGACTTAATTTAGTCTTTTGACTTGGAAAGACTTGATATGCTCCTCAAGCCCAAAAATAAAAAAAATTATTCAATGAAATCAGAGTGCTGTGAATCCAGTCTTTATTTGCCTGCTGGCCTGCAGTGTCTTTGGCATTGTAGGCCAGCAAACAGACAACAGATGATACTTATCACTTTTGGATGCAAAGACTCTGCGGTGTCTATGGTGGACAAAAAATAGACAGCAACATGCAAAACATTAAGCTCCGAAGTACCAAACGATTGTAGCTGTGTTGCAGGAATAATACGCCGAGATGCACTTGATCAATTTGCTTGTAAATGTTAATAAGTTTATTTAAAAGTAATAAATCTACCCTCTCACAAAAGCATTTATTTCTGCAAACGTACCACACTGTTTGTTTAAAATTGTAAAGAAACCAATTTTGACAGTTGGTAGGATACGGAAAACAAGCGGCGATCTCCTTTGTTGCTCCATATTAACATCACCGACTTCCTCCTTTGCGCCCGACATAATTACTACAGCCACTAGAGGGCTTTGGTTCATAAATGTACACATATTCAATCTGGTCATATGGTTATTCGCTGAAACGACTGAAGATGTTGTTTTTCTAGGGAGGGCAGTCGAAAACATTTCAGGCCTGTGCAGGAATCTGGATCTCAGCTCCCCCAACGCCCAAAATATTGCTCCAGCTCAGTGATCATCAGCTTTAACATATTTGGAAGTGAGGGCAGCAAGAACATTGTAACAAAATTAAATCCATCATTTTATCCTTATCTGGGTGAAGAGTCCTCTAAAACGTCTCCACACCAACGTTTCCAATTAAGTGAAATTCTTTGAGGGGAAGCGGCTTTTATCATCGCTGACAATCAATGAGTAATTGATAACAGGTGTGTCCTGGTGGCTCAGTGGGCTAGAAGGTCGTGCGGAGGCAACACATCGTCCTGGGCTCAAGTCTGGCTCGTGTTTCCCATCTTTCTTTTTAAAGGTGTAACGTAATAAAGAAAACTCTGACAAAACGCTTCTTAATCTGCACAAGACTTTTTCTCACGACTACTTTGTCACACACTTCGTCATGTTCTGCGCCGAAGTGCTGACAGATATCTTGAACCAAACTAATAATCAGATAATGACTTATTTTGGGGTCCAGAGGGCCTTCGGCTTGACTCGGGTCTGATGTATCGGTCTTAATTTGGGCTGTGAGTAATTTCAGCTGAGACCGGGAAGCCCGCACAGCTACTGTGATGAAGGGTTTTTCCAAGGCGCACGAGTGAAATTCAGCAGAGCCGATTAACCACTGGCTCTTAATAAGAAGGTCACAAATTCACTTCCCCAGAATATGTGACATGTCCATGAACAGCGTGGTGTTGTGTCACCCTGCTGGATTAAACACAGTTCAATAAAACTGGACTGGTTTAGTTCTTTTCCGCAGACATAACAAAGTCAGATGCAGGCCTGTAAAGCTCAGGAGCTCGATCATGAAATTACTTTCCAGCAAACCCGGGTTCAAGACAACTGCCGCCGTTTGTCGTCTAAGTGGGTAGCGCATCCCACAAAACACCTGATGAATATTTGCATGCAGCTGCTGTTTGGTTCTGGTTCGGTCGCCGCTGAAATCGCCGTGTTAGCCACAACAGCTTCTAGAAAGATCCAAGTTTTTCTTACAGCCGCTCGTCTTACAGCCAAAAGAAAGCAGCAAGACCGCACATCCAGAGCCACGACTCGTCCCAGCAAACACAACGCCAGAACAGCTCCAAGAAGCTCCCAGAGGCTTCCAGGTTTCTGAACCCAAGAACCCTTTTTTTGTTTGTTTTTTGACAGCTCAAGGACCGACCCAAAACTAACCGTATGCACATTGTTTCCAATGCAAAAAACCCCCCCAAAAAAACACGTGATAAAAGGAAAAAAACAACAACCTTTGACCGGACTACTGCAAACACACATTCCCTCACATTTTTCCTCTTTGTCATCTTTTATGTTTGCGCTCCCTATATGGTTTGCTGTTATGTGCTGTGCTGTCTTCTAGCTGAGCCTGAACGACGGCAGAGCAGCAGACAACAGAAGTAAAACAGGTGTGACAGGAGAGGTTAGGATACAGTGAACCTCCCCGCAACTTAAGGGGGAAACGAACAGAGGATTTCCTCACCGATCAACTGACAATCATCGTAAATAAATATTAACTAATAATACATTTTAATATATTAAACTGTGCTGCCATTTTAGACAGGAATCTTCTGAAAACAGATCTCAACGTGACCATAATGGACGAACAAAGGTAAAAATAAGCGACTGAATCATTTTTCCTACTTTCTTCCTTCCCTCTTCCTTCCTCTTTCCCTGCCTTTCTCCTGGAGGGGAATCTGCAGCAAGGCCGAATCTGCAGCACGGTGTCCAGATCTGTTACTGCATCCATGGTGTGTGTGTGTGTGCGTGTGTGTGTGTGTGAGGGACACCTTGACCCCATCCATGACTCCTCTCGTCATATGGCTGTTGCTCACACATCACCCTGACGCCACTGCCGCTTACTGCCGCTTTCTCCCACTGTTTGTGTGTGTGTGAGTGTGTGTGTGTGTGTGTGCTTGTAAGCTTATGGGGACATCGCAGCTCTGAAGAAAACAGGAAATGACTTCATCTACAGTATACACACACACACACACCACATTACTGTTTATCATAAGTGCTGTCTTGAAGAAGAGGAAGGAGGATATAAAAAAGTAGAGTAGTGCATTTTTTTATTTATACATTTCCAATTAATATTCTTAAGTGACTATTAATATATATATTTCTTTACATTATATTAGTCTAGATACGTTATGGGATTTGACCTGACTGCTTTCTTGAAAAACGCTCTCCTGAGTACATTACACACTGAACGTGAATGAGTAAACAGCTCACAGCACGCGCGACGAACCAAATCAGAGTTTAGAGAGCATAT
This sequence comes from Coreoperca whiteheadi, assembly GCA_011952105.1. NCBI lineage: Eukaryota > Metazoa > Chordata > Actinopteri > Centrarchiformes > Sinipercidae > Coreoperca > Coreoperca whiteheadi. The sequence goes on from CM022479.1 coordinate 27,355,097, forward strand.
TTGATACTAAAAAGACACATTTTCAATGGACTTTTAATTCTTTAAAAACTAAATATTTTATTTATTTAAAACGTAAAAATTAAAAAGCTCATCACGTTTTGATCGTTATTCTGGTGTTTTAAATATGAATCCAAGGCGCTTAGAATTAGAATACCGGGCTCATTTGTCCTCACATCATGAAATACAATCTGTAGCGAATCTGTTTCGTTGTTTTAGGTTAAAGATTGTGTTCAGTTTTTATCAAGGATTTTGAATTATTCTTTTCAACCTGCTAATGAGCCATGCCAGTTTGATCTATGTTGCCCAAACATGCAGTGGATATGTCCCATGTGAAGAGGTGGACGGAGATAACAGCAGGGACACATATTCTGTCCTTTCGAGCTTGACCCGGAGACCTGGAGAATCCTGGAAGCTTCTCGGAGCCGCTGAGAGTTCGAGGTCCCCTGGGAGCCGATTCGGGTTCCAGCAGTTTTGGCTGGTGGTTCCCCTAGCTTCAGACATGATGATTAGGAGGTTCAGTCGGGGTTTGAGGGTTTGGAAGCTCAGGAAGGGATGCTTGCACTTGGAAGCTTGCTGATTTGAAGCCCTACACCAGCTGGGAACATCTGGAAAAAACGTGTGCAGGAGCTGCTGATGACTCAGCAGGTATGGAAAAACCACGGTCGAAAAAAATGAACGTCTAGTAGGAATCGGTATCGGCGCTTACTGTAGCGAGCGACAGGCTGTAGGCTAATCCAAACTGAACAGCACAATGGGTCTTCCCAAAAGTTGAACACACAGCTTAAATCGCTAATGGTTGACACCTAACACTATGTAGACTTGAAGAAGAAGGAAAAAATGAGACAGCATGTACAATACCAGGACACTGTAACTGAAGCAGCTAAATGGAATTCAACCATCATTAATTCCATTATTTACACGTGCTTTTTTCTACTGTGACTTCCCTGTAAAAGGCCTACTGTCAGTCATCCGATGTCACGGGAAACACCTGCGCAAATGCTAGAGGCAGTGTTTGTTTTTGTTCAAACACTTTTTTTAGTCGTATTTTCTTACACAAAAGGTGAGAAGTCAAATTTCACTTCAGTTTTAACTGAAAGAGAATTCAAACAAAAAAAAAGATGAATGAAATACAAGCAAAGAGTGAAAGCCGGGGGGGGGGGGACTGGCCGACTGCCACAAACTAATATAAAGTTGAAAGGACATCCATCACATTATCTTTCAAAAATGTCAGGCTTTTAATGGGTTTAAACGTGCTTCCTCAGCCCAAAGCAATGTCTCCTTGCGACCCCCCATCACTGTAAGTAGACCAGTTCAACCAAAAGGGGGGCTTTCATTTTATTTTTAGAGGCCTGAAGATGTAAAACGATCCAGTAATTCACTAGAAAGTGAAGATCTGATAAATTAATTAAACATAATGTGTGTGGCAGTGTTTTTTTTCTGATTCCAGTCATCTCATGATACCTGAGATTTATTCTGCAATCCCTTGTTGGGGTCCCGACCCCACGGTGGGAACCGAAGGCCCGCCGGCCCAGTAGTATTTTCCTCACTCTTGATTCCCCCGCCAAGGTTGTCTTTCAATGATATCCTCAACATTTCTATAAACTAAACAACACGAAAGTGTCCTCGATAATTCAACAATAACATGGGTTGATGTTACAGCTATCAGTTTAGATCATTTCTCCTTCGACTCTGAGAAATAAAGGTTTTTTGCTGCCCAAACGTAACCAAACGGCGAGCGTTTCAACAACGTTAATCACGCGTGTTAACGTCACGTGACCTACGTTATTGTTGGTGGGACTTTTCCAGCTTTCGCAGGGTTCAGGACACAGACGACCTCGGTAGAGATCACCGATCACATAAAGGGAGCAGGACGGAGGCAGCAGAAACTGACAGAGACTGAGAGTGAGAGAGCCCCGGAGAGACAGAGAGAGCGAGAGCGAGGTGCCCCTGTGTCCCTGGTCACACCAGTGGGTAACCACACACTTCATCCCATGGCTCCAGACACACACACACACACACACACACACACACACACACACACACACACACACACACACACTCACTCACACACACTGAGGCCAATGATATGTTGGGAAACGTAGTGAGGGGGAAACCTGAGAAGGGGAAAACTAAACGAAGAAGAAAAACAATAACAAGAAAGACCAAAAAATATGGCCGCCCTGTCGCTGTGTCACTGGGGGTTTTTTTTTCTTCTACTCCTCCACCTCTTTCTTTCTTTGTTTCTCTGCCACCAGTATCCAAACACTATCAAGTATATGTACTAATGTCAGCGGTGGAGGAAGTATTCAGGTCCTTTACGTGAGTAAAAGTACAAATACCACACTGTAAAAATACTCTCTTACAAAGTTAGTGCTGCATTGAAAATGTTGCTGACAAACAACCTATTTCTGCACTTTGATTTCAAGAAGCAGGACGTTTTTCCACTGGTATGTTTCAGATCAGGCCTATTTTCTTAGTGACTGCAGGGATGAAGCGTTCCGCATATGCACACCGTCCTCCCCTAAAGTACGGCCGCATGGGTCGTCTGTGCAAGCTGCTTACCACGACCCATGTTTCCGTTTATTGCTGGGCGGCGACCTCGAGTGGCAAAGGAGAAAATCAGGTGGCGCAGTAGAAAGAGCGACAAAGTCCGCATAGGGAGGAGGATTGATGGGTCAAACGCAGGACCCCCCCCCCCCCAGAAGACCGCTGTTCATGTCCTGAAAAGTCACCGTTGACTTATTTCAAGTTACGTGCAAGTTAAGTTCCGTCATGTGACCTGCAGAAGACTGCTGTTCGTGTGAAATGAAAAGTCAACGTATTATTTATTTTAAGTTATGTACGTTACGTACATAAGTTCCCTATGTAAGTTACTTGCTAGCGTTTCTCAGAAGACAACATTTTAGGTTTACAATTTCCTGGCCATAAAATCTCCCTATGATGCAATTCGACTATCCAGGAGACTCCCAAGTTTCATGGTTGAGGACGTTATCGTTTAAAAATGAACCTTGCAATACAAATTATAGTGAGAAAAATACTTCTAGATCCCGCTGCTTCCAACATTGTTGTTGATGGGGACACAGATTGTGTGTGATTATTGTTCTTCTTCCCTTTTTTTTCTCTTTCACACTCACTTTTTACTCTCTTCTGTCTCTTCTTGTCCTTTGCATCCACCCCCCCCCCCATTTCTTTCTTTTCATGTTTCCCTTTTCTGTGTGTCCGTCACCCTTCGTTTCCATTCTTTCCCTTTCTTACTCTCTTTTCTCCCCCTCTTTTCTCCCCCTCTTCTCTGCATTTTCGCCGCCATCACTTTCCCTCTCCCTCCCTCTGTTTTTGTCATTTCCCACACTCCGTTTCTCTCCGTCTGCTGGCAGCCATGTGCGATGCTTACAACGGCGTCATGCTGGGTCACCACGCCACACACACGCCACACACACACACACACACACACGCGCGCACACACACACACACACACAAACACACGCGCGCGCACACACACACACACACACACACACACACACACTCTCCCACGCGGCGTCAGTGCCTGTTATAGTGACAACGCTGCGGACAAAACCAACAACAGACAAATATATAAAAATGGGCTGAAATTCCGTTTAATTTTAGGAGATTTCCACATCAGCGCCGCTCTCATAAACCCGGTGTTTAGACATGCATGTAGGTTTAGGAAAACCAGGGGAGCCAGAAAGATAAATAGACTGAATTATAAGAGAAAGCTTTGGAGCCACTCATCCCCAAATAGCACGGGTACTTTTGTATTTTGGTTTAAAAATAGCTGTTTGAGGCCACAGAGAGCCTGAAGTCCCTAAAAATGCCCTCATCTGTTCTAACACAGGCTTTCTTCTTTCATTTGGGGGTCTCATGTTTTTCCCTTGTTTGCTCTGCTTTTCCCACGTTTTATCGACATTCAAACACTTTCTCCTCTTAAATGTTTCGAGCGGTTTGGGTCACAAGAGGATTGGAGGGAGGGAGATGAAAAGTAAGGAAAGATAGAGTCTGACACAGGCGAGACATTCATAAAGGGTGAAAAAAAACAAACAAGGGACAAATAAAAGTTGGGCAGGGGGAACATGAGATTACAAAAAGTCAAAATAAAAGGGGGGGAGGCAGTAAAAAGAGTAAATGAACAATAACGAAAATGCAAAAGAAAAATATATGAAGTGGGAAAAGGTGAAAAGAAAAGGCGCAATGATGAGAGAGGGATTATCTTTTCATCCTCCCATCAAGCCTGATCACAAGTGAAATTAATCATTGCCCAATAAATGTCTTTATTTCATCACTATGCAAGAAACATTTTGGACCGTGTGAACGAGGCTGTGTTTTAACAAATAACACGCTGACCAAAGAAACACACTCTGTACACACAAGAATGAGACAACATTTCAAACACTTCCTGAAGTTAAGTATTTTCAATCTCACAATGTTCGGTCCATTTCACATTTGCTCACCTTTGCTCATTTCTTCTGTTTAATATCTTTCTAAACTTTGTTTTTCAGTTGGTCCTTTTCACTTCCTTCCTTATTTTTCGTTTTTCTTGACCTCTTTTGAATTTAGTTCTCATGCCAGATGTAATGTTTCCCTACTTTATTAACCATGTTTTTTTTGTTGTTTTTTAAAAAATTTTTTTTTTATCAATTTCTCATCTTTTTATGTTATCCGTTATTTTTCATCACGTTCTTTCACACTTTTCAAAGTACTGAAACAAATGTTTTGTTGGAAGAGATTAAACAATGAGAAAACAAAGTAGAAAAGTGAATGCTGCCACAGCTTGAGACGAATGACTAGAATAGAATAAAACTGAACCCTTTCTCTGGATTCCTGCTGACTCAGATTCTGGCTCACTAATAGGCTGGTTTGACTGTTTCCATGGTGATAGATGGGTTCCACCAGTCAAGGTTAGCGGTCAGGGCTGCCTGGGATCTGATCCCGCAACCCACAAGCCCTTCAAAGCCAAGGCCACCAAACCAGCAGACCTCAGAGGTTTAACACCCACACCTTGGCTCCCACGGCGGAGGGAGGGAGGGAGGGGGGGAGGGACGGAGGGAGGGGGAAGAAAGAAGAGAAAAGAGGACGATAAGTGGAGATTGGACAGAATTGGAGACGGGAGGAAAACGAGAGAGGAAAGCGAGTAAGGGGAGGAAGGGGGAGGACGGAGAGGAGAAGAAAAAAGAATAAAAGCAATTTTCATCACTTTCCAAAACTGTCACTCTATTGATCAAGCTCATTTGAATGCAATGATTGGACAGGTGTGTGGAGGTGTGAAAGTAGGTGGGATGTGAACTCCTCTCCCCAGCTCTCTGTTTTCATTCATTTCATACACAGCTAAAAACCATCAAGCACGTTGACTGCGAACAGCGGTCTCTCGCTTCATGTTGTTGATTTCTCCATGATCTTGGAGGCATGATGTATACAAAAGATGGGCTCCAGAAGCTACAGTAATGATCGTCTCCTCTGCAGGCATTTATTTACTGTAAGCCTGCATTCTACCACCTCCGTACCTTTGCCCGCCTGCGACCTGCTCTCAGCGCTAAAGAAACCGATACTCTAATCAATGCTTTAATAACCTCACGTCTCGACTACTGTAATTCGCTACTTATTGGGCTTCCCGCTTAAACAATCGCTACACTTCAATACGTGCAAAATTCTGCTGCCAGAGTCGTCCATCAAGGAAAGAAATCTGACCACATTACCCCTTTGCTCTATAATCTACATTGGCTACCTGCTTCTTTACGCATCCAGTATAAAATTATATTGTTAACTTTTAAATGTCTGTCTGCATGGACTTGTTCCCTATTATTTATCTGAACTTCTGCACTTCTGTTATTCTCCTCCTCGTTCTCTCCAGTCATCTGATTCAAGACTACTTACTATAACTTTACTTACTATGTCCGTCTTTCTACCACGGGTAGTAGATCATTCAGTGCTGTGGCCCCGAAACTCTGCGCAACACTGCTACTATATCCTCTTTCAAATCTCAACTAAAAAAATATCTTTTCTTACGGTGTGTTCACACAGGATGCGTGTTGGACGCTTGAACATTTTGAGTTTACTCCCTTCATTCGCGCGCACGTTTCTACACACAAGACGCGATTTCGCGTCATGGGAGGGGCTTAGCGGTGAGCCGGTCCCGTTGAGTAAAGAACGTTTTTTTCAAATTACCAGATTGTCCGACCTCCTCACTCACTTTCGTCCAACGGTTTCCTGTTTCTCTAATGATACGAGGACGTATCGTACAGCTCCGGGTATCCACACACAGCCACAATTATTTTATCTTTTCTCTCTTTCTCGCTCTCTGGTTTTTACAGCATGTTACTGTACCGGGGTGTGAAACTATTATTTTAGCCTATTATTTTAATTTGGATTTCTGCCTCGCTCCCAATCACGTCACTACTCGAGGAAAAGTTCAGATTTTTCAACTCGCGCCATTCGCGCCGCAAAATGTCAATTCGCGTCTTTGCATTGACTTAACATGTAAATCACTCGATTTGAAGTGAAACGATTCGCGTCCGGTGTGAACGCAACCATCCTCTGCCTAGGTTTTTTCCCCTGTATATTTGTATGTCTATGTTCTACATTGATCTTCTACATTGATACTATGTATATGTATGTATATTCTTGTACAGCGACCTTGAGCTTGGGAAAGTCAGTCATTCGTGCAATACGAGCAGACGCCGCTTCGCACAAACTGGTTTGTTTGAGGCACTCTCCAGCCCAAAGACACGGAGCGGACGGAGGTATAGGATGAAAAAAGGAAGGGAGAGGGGGACGACAGGGGAGACAAGAGGAACAAAAGGAGTGAGTGATACGTTGTGTGAGAAAAGAGGGAGAGGAGAAGGGAGAGAGAAGAGGAAGGACAAGGGCAGACGGAAAGCATAAGTGACCGAAAGAGAGTAGACGGGAGAATAAAAGAAAAGGAGGAAATGAGGGGGAGGTGGAGGGAACGACAAACGGCAGTGGGAGGAGGGAAGGGAGAAAGAGGGAGAAGAGGGGAAAAAAACTCCATGACATGTTAGTTCTGTGGTCAGATATGTGTGTGTCGGGCCCTGGTGTCTATTAATAAAAGTAATGGCAGCTTCACTCAGGGTCAGGGGTCATCCTCTCTTTCCCGTGAGTTGTAGAAATAGACCAACTGTCACCAGGTTAGTCGACAAAAAACACAATCCAGCTTCCTCCCAAACGGGAAAATGTTGATACACAGAGGCTGGAATAATATTTTAGTTATTGTCCTTGGCCTCACTTTTGATTTTTTTCCTTTTCTGTTCTGCACTCCTACTACACTGTTTTACGTGTTTCATTTTTTTCAAATCTTAGAAACTCCTTTTATGCTCCACTGTTCTAAAAGAAAGGGCTTCATGTAGCGTGCCGTAGCATGAAGGGGTTTTTCTCTGACCCCACACGGTCTTGCCAACATCAGTACAAGCTCTCACTACAGTAAACCTCCTCTCCGTTCCTGTCCTCAGCAGCCCGTCCGACAGGAAGTGAACGCACCGCTACTTCCTGCAGCGGCAGGAAATAGGAAGCAGTGGGGGTATAGAAGAGAGCCTGGTATCCTGCAACCGAGAGGGAAAGAGCAACACCCGCCCCCCCCCCCAACCATGACATCATCTAGTCCATCCAGAGCAGTACAGCTCAAGAGTTCAGATGATGGTCGAGGTATGGAGCAGACCACCAGGCACGTACACAAGCAGACACACTGAGTTTGATTCCAAAGAGTGTTAAAAGAAACTTCATAGATAGAACTGACTATTTGCCAAGCGCTTTTCCCCTTAGTTACTGTTGCTACGGCTGCCAAGCTTTACATTCTTGAACTGCACATACGCAGTTTAAAATGATTCTACACTCGTTTCTCATGCAACGGGATCCTTGATTTCACAGGGACATAGACAAAAGCAGCTTTTCATTTTGATTTGTCCCTGTCAGTTCTGCTGAAATGACAACTGTCACTGGCAGCTTCATCAGCAGTCGATAGGTAGCTCATTCACTCCGACTCTAAGCCATCTCTGACTGACTTTTTAGTGTTTCCGTCTGACTCGAATGAAGATAAGAAACCTGAGAACGGGTCTAAGATATATGCATTTGATGGCTATACATGATATCATGATAATCCAGTGGGAAAATACTGAGGCTAAAGTTGCATTCCCCCTGCAAAAGGTTAGTATGTTCACCAGTTGATAAAACACGGAAATGACTGGACAGCGCTGGTTTGCCCTTACAGTACAATATTATAAGAAGAAATGTAATTCAAGGCTGTTTTAATTTATATTATAATGCTGTTCAAATGTGTTCAATATAAATAGCTTTTAGGTTACTTAGACAAACAACACAGAGGTTGGATTTATGCTTTATTGTATTTTTAAACAAACTTTTTACTTCTTTACAAGCGAAAAGGATTTGAGATTGAGGACAAATGGATGACATTGTCGAAGATGTCTTTGGTAAACTTATCAAAAATCCAATAAAGAGCTGGACAGTGTTACACACGCTACCACACAGCGAATGATCCAGTCCTGAACAGAACGTTTTCTAACCTCACCAGTAAACCCAGTAATGCAGTTAGCTAATTATAGCCTTATCCTTTCCCCTAGAATAAATTTATATATTAGTTATAAATGGATATTATGATTGGACAGTTGGGGGAGAGGGTTTAGCAAACTCTTACTTAGTACTCTTTGTATTATGAATTTGTAAATGAAGTTTTTTAGCATGTGCACTGAGTGAACTAGCACCACCTCGGAACATCGTTTGCAGTTCTTATCATACAGCCATAGTTTTTCTTTTATTTGTTTTATTTTGAAAAAAGTACATCGAGTTGACGAATGTCCGCCCTTTCTGTGTTGGATTAAGTTTGTGCAAAAGTGACAAAGATGAGCCCACCACATCTATGAAAAGTTGCAGTAGCACAGTAGTTAACAAACATGCGATTCCTCCGCGATGGAGCCAGATCTGGAGGCCTGGCCCTGCAGCATATGAGCTTCTGTGTTATATTAATATGACGATTACCGTATTATTCCATCTGTGACTTCTATCAGTGTTTTCTAGCCGCTACAGTTTCTTTACTTGGAACTGAGTTGGCGAGATTTACAAACTATGATCTTCATTAAAATACTTAAATCATTGTGACAAATGTCATTGACGAAGGGAGCAGGTCCCACAAAACTTCAATTAATAGTTAATTAATAATTAATATTTGCTTCAATCACTAAACTTTTGGGACACATGTCTATATGGGACAGGCTTTTAGAAACTCTCGCTCAGCAAAGGTGGGAAATACTATCAAATTGTTCCCTTAAACAAGTATGAATATTACTTATATTGAATTCCCAAAATGTGGCAGTATTAGCCCAGTAAATGAGGGACAATTGACAGGCATTAAGCAGCACGACTGAGGTCCTTTACCAAAGCTTACGCACAGCCTAGCTAATTATTCCACTCGGGACTGCCAGTTCATCATGCCTGTCCTATTAAACTGTAGATTACTTGTATAAAAATTAGGCTTTCGAAATACATATCAATTACGAATCATTCATTTGCTCTAGCTCCAGAGAGAGCGAGAGAGATGAACAAAGCTAGCAGTCAGTGAGCAACGGACATCACGTGACAAAATCCACAACTTGGATACATTTTTATAAAAAAACATTTAGATTCTTTTGATCGGTGGACCCTTACAGACGGAATTTAAATTCTAGAGGAATGAACACATATTCAGACTTTATGACTGCTTCAAAGGTAGGGCGTCAACATTTTTTTCCCCGTTTCTCTTGTTTATCATGCCGGTAAACCTGAATGAATTATGCCTTGGCGCTCATGGTGTACCGATCAAACGACGTGTAGCATGTCCATTTTGATTTTTGTACGCGCGATCTAGGCAGCTTAGAACTAACTCAAGCGGACGACCCGGTGGGCTTTAAGAGGTTTTATATATCCAAAGAACTCCTATAAAAACCAGACCCGGCATCTAATTGACACCTGCGTTTATTTGTCACAACGTGTGGCCTCTCCCGGCCAGTAAAAGGGATCGGTATTTAATCGGGACTCTGCTTTCAATTGATGTTTTACGGTACGTTTAAAGGGAAAGAAGAAAATATAAAAACATACTCAAAGACAAAAGTCACATATCTGCACATTAAACACTGAGGCAAGACTTTGAGTCTCGACTTTATCTGTCATCAATTCCTATTTAATATGCAACAGTGTGGAGGACACACATCACACACACACCATTATTTCATGTTCGGCGGTTAGAGTCCGAGTGGAAATTCAAAAGCACATGGACATAAAATGACAAATTCTGGACACACGCACACACACACACACACACACGCACACACGCACACACACACACGCACAGCAGATACACAAACCTTCATGCAAGAACGTTACGGTACAGTATACACAAAGACGTTGCAAGTTGCACAAACTCACAAACAAACACATTTACAGTGTAAACCAGCTGTCATCTCACAGCAGAGTCTGTGAAATCACACACACATGGACGACCACAGACACACACACGTGCTCACACACACACACACACACACACACACACACACACACACACATAGTTAGTGAGTCAGTGTGTAGTTGTGGTGACTGATCTGACATCCTAACCACATGTGGCCAATAAAACACTACAGAGACAGAAAGAGATGGGAAAATCCCTCTCTCTTTCTCTTGCTCTCTCTCTCTCTAACTCCCTTGCATGGTCTCTCTCTCTTAATCAGCCTCTTTCTCTCAAACACATGGATGTACAAATTCCATTCTCTCTGCCTCTCCCTGTACTTCTCTCAGGAGCTTTTTGTTCCTCAGTGTCTATCTCCGTTATGCATCTTTAATGTCTGCCTCTAGCACTCTCTGTCTCTCTCACCATACCCCCCCACACAGTCTGTGTACAGTTTTTCAACGCTGAAATACTACCTAGTTCCAGGTTTGTGGTAATTTGATTAGACGCAACAACCAATATGCAACATATAGAGCACAATGAAGTTTTCAGAACTGTATCTTGACACAGGGACCTTCATCAAGAACACAGGGCCTCAAGATCAGGCACTAAAGCATGAAGATTTTAAAACTTAAAAAACTGAAATTTGCTTGTGTTAGATGCTGGAACTTTTTCTTGGTGTACAAGAGCCGTGTATGTCTCAGTGACTTCCAGTGAGTCTTGTTTGTTAGTGTGATTTATCCAAGAGAACCAGCTGAGGCTTTTTATCCCCTCATTACATTCTTCCCTCCTTTCTACTTTTCTTCAGTCTCCCCTTTCTTTCTCTCTTTCTTTCCCACCTTCCATCTCATAATCTTTATAGATTCTCGTCACAAAAGCGGAGTCGAAAAACACTGGAGAGTTTTATAGATTGTTGTCAACGTAATGTGCATTACTTGTGAAAGAACGAAACCCTTCAGGAAGTCTTATTTTAATGTTCTCATAACCAAACAGGAACGTTGTAGCAACCAAAAATTCTTTGCTGGGTCGCCACAGAGCACAAAACAAACAGAGATTGATGTGAGAGTTCTTGTCTGTTTGCAAACAGAAACTACACTGAAATAGTTCAAAGTTTTACACACACACACACACACACACACACACACACACACACACACACACACACAAACATACGTCCTTCTACTGGTATCCTTGTGAGGACCGTCATTTACACAATGCATTCCCTAGCCCCTTACCCCTAACCTTAACCTAATTCTTCCTTAACCCTTAAAACCAAGTCCTTAACTTTCAAACAGCCCTTTGAAGTTGTGAGGACCGGCCAAAATGTCCTCACTTTTCAAGAACGTCCTCACTCTGTAGGTAAAACAGCGTTTTCCAAGTCCTTACAAGTACAAGCACACATCATGTACACACCCTGGAAGCTCACGTGTGTTCATTTCCAGCTGGGAGCAGGGGAATCCAGCCTTGTGTTATCTTTTCCAGTCAGGGTAACAAGCAGCGGGGTGAGGTGTTCCCATAAAAATATACACCTCTTCCTCTCTCTCTCTCTCTCTCTACACACACACACACACACACACACACACACACACACACACTCACACACACACACTCTCACAAGCACACACCCTTTCCGAACATCCCAAACTTCCACAGGAGTTTCCTCCTCGTTGCTCACATTCCTGTCAGTTACCTCAGCAACACACACACTCTCTTAAAAAATCTTACACACACACACACACACACACACACACACACACTGAGTACATAACCCTGTGCAGGAAAGCACACACATTCTCCACACCACTCACAAGCCAAAACAACTGAATCTAATGGAAATGTTAATGAAAAAAGTTGCAAGTCAGGCAAAAACAGGGGGGAGGGGGGAGAGTGTGAGAGTGGGGGGGGCTGAGGTGAAAAGGGGGTTAATGGGGTGAAACAGAGCAAAATGTGGTAAAAAAAAACAAGACAGCCAGCACAAAATGAGAGAAAATAAGGAGAAGGATGAAAAGATAAACTGGCGCGAAACAAGAAAGTTTGGTTGAAAAGGGGATAAACAGTCGGGATAAGGAGAAAAAGGTGAGAGATTAGGGGAAAAGATAAGGGAGTAAAAGATAAATAGGGGGAAAGGACGAGGACTGTGTGCAAGAGAGAGGAGGAATGAAAGGGAGAAAAATACGAAGAAAGCATGAGGGAAAACGAGGAAAACAGAAAGGGAGATGTAGGAAAGAAGCAGGTGATAAAGAGAGAGATAAAGAAAGGAGGATGAGGGTGAAAACAATAGTGGATGGGTTAAAGGGAGATAATGGGAATAATAGAAAAAGATGACCGAGATGGAGGTAAAAAAGAGGTCCATAGTAAGAAAAAAAGGGAAGGGGGGGGTGAGATGAAAATGGGTAAATGGGATAAAACGAGAGGAGGGCTGCAAGAAAGAGAAGGAGATGGGGCAAACGTGAGCAAAATTTGTTGAGAAAAGGGATTGTTTGGAGGCTAAAAGGGGATGATCGGAAGACAAGTAGAAAGGTGGGGTGAAACAAGAGAGGAAAAGAGAAACGAAGGATGTCAAACAAAAAACTAGAAGTTGCAAGTTGGGTAGGAAGAGAGAGCGAGAGGGGCAAAAAAGAGGGAGATGGGGGAACAGAAGGGGAAGAGAGGAATGAGGTAAAGCGGGGTTAATGGGGTGAAAAAAATGTGAAGGATCGGATGAAGGAGAAGCAGATGGGGCAAAAGTGAGCAAAATTTGGGGGGAAATGAAAATCAAGAGGCCTTTGGAAGATGACCGGAAGAAAATGTGAGATGAAATAAGATGGGGAAAGAAACGAATACGTTAAAAGGGGGAAAATGAGGTAAAAAAAGAGTTAAACGTGATGAACAAAGAACAATGTAAGAGCGAATCTGGTTTGAAACAACAAGGTTGAGGCAAAGAGAAAGATGTGGAGTGTAAAGGGTAAAAACGGGGTAACAAAAAGAATATGCAGGAATAAATGGATGTTGAGAAAAAGCCAATGAATGAAAATGGTGCAAAAGATGAAGACAGTTAGTGAGATGAAAGGAAAAAAGGGATGACAAATACAAAACAAGAGGCAGGAATCAAACTGGTGGGAAAGTGAAGAAAACCAGCAGAAAAAGAAGAGAAACTAACAGTGACTGGGTGGCTGAGGGGGAACAAAACAAGACCGAGGCAAACAGACTGTCAGAGAAGAGAGAGGGAGAGGACGGTTTTTCCTTGTTTCAAATGTTTTCGTTTGAGTCCGTCAGCGGTTTGTTCGGGGGGAGGAAACTGTCCCGCTGAGCCAAACCCGTTTAGTGTCGGATCTGAACCCAGAGAGGACAGAATCAGAGCAGATCACAGAGGATTACAGCACCACACAAACACTGAGGTGATTGTCTTTCTGCACCCCCCCCCCACCTCCCTTTTCCCACCCCTCCCTTTTTCTCATCTTCCCCATTTCAATCAAAAGGCCAGGAGACACGAGGACTGGGAAACACAGCTTTCACAGTGGACATCAAAAAATACAACTGTATACGCTGCAATTACTGTGTTTGTCCTGGAACATGCTGCATATTTCACTGCATTTTCAATAATGGTTCTACGCAAATTGTCGGTTGCAACGTTATCCAGTCCATCTCTCTCTCCAACAGTTTGACCAACCTGGTTCCAGACCTCTGAATTGTCACCTCCGATCATCTCCGATGCGTTCGGCGATGCAAATAGGCCTGGCGCCGTGTTCATTGACGGCCTCTTTTGCCACTTGGAGAAACAGTCAACCAATCAGTGCTTTGTAGGTGGGACTCTGAATGGAGAGGTCATCTTCCAACATAGCTAACCTAAATGTAAAATATGGTTCTACTGTTGCCCTGTTTTCAACGTGGATGAGACGGACAAACCTGTGCAGGTTGTTGAAGTCAACGTGTAGAACCATTAAATCTGCACATTTCTTCAAATCGTGTGAAAACATGTTAAGTTCACTGCTCTAAGAAACCGCTACCATAGATTTTGTGTCAACTGAAAACAATGAATATGTCACTTGCCTCTGATTGGTTAGTGCCAAACAAAATAAACTATTAGATTATATATGTCTTCTAGATTCAACAAGGTTTTGGGGCCACAGACCTGAGCCAATTTGGGTTCAGGGACAGCTCCAGTTAGCCGCTCTTGGACTAGCTTCGGGCCCGCGTTGGCACCCAGAATTACTGCTGTAGAATCACAATGAATGGAAATATTCTGGATGCCTTGTGCACCCTATTATGCACATCTCCTCAAATGTTAACCTTATTTGGTGTCTAGTGAAACTCTGAGATCTCCGCTAAAATTGCAAAATAAAGTCCCGCGGGGGTTTTTTTTCTCGGCTGCACACCAAGAATTTTTAAAGGTGGACCACAATTAGTATTGGGTTACAGAAAAGGAAATAGTTTGACATTTACACCGTGTTGTGGAACTGTTTGAATTTTTACCTCAACTTTTTCTTAACCAACCAATCAAACCGTTTCCAAAATTATCGTCTAATCGTTTTATTTTTCTAATCTTAAAATAACTGAATGAAATCCAGGGTGGTTATTAAATCACAGAGGTTCATATATCTATCCACAAATCTACATATTACTTAACTAACTACACACATAATCTACAGTGAATTATTTGTTCTCATCAGACAAAATTGTATGAGATGCTTCTGTTGCATTTGTCTTAGAAGTGTTTATTTTGTAAAATTATTTTATGAAACAGAACAGTTCTATTTACAGCCAACCCACATTTTTCAAATATAAACACAAACAAAACCATTTACTACAGAAAATAGAATAATGATCCCTGTCAGACAGATTTAGAAGCATCACAGTGACACTTCTGGGGAAATCCTGGTTTTAATTTGGCGTTATATGACTTCTGAGAAAATGTCCTTTGTTTTAATCCCAAAATCTGGGGTGTTTCGTTTGTTTTTTTTTCTAGATAATTATTACCAAAAGCCCCAGAGTTATTGCACGACTCAAAAAAAAAAAAAAAATGCCTGTCTCTCTGATGTTCTTTGTGTGTCACAGTAAATTAAAATGGAAACAAGACTCTGTTTGGTGTCAACAGAAAAGAATGTCAAATGCAGATGTAAAAGTATTTTTTTTAATACTTTGCTTGAACTGCTGCTTCTCTGTGGCTCCGTCCTCTAGAGGAAATGTTAGGAAAAATCTACTGTTGCTCTGTTTTCAACCAATGGCGGCCACAAGGAACGGTGTGGTAAATATAACTGGTTTTACTGTACCAGATACTTTTGATTTTGTTCTACTGTTTCATGTACAAAAAAAAAGTATTGTCTGTAGGACTAATGCAGAACAGATGCCGGGTAAGATCCTTGAAGAGAGACTTCTGTTTTTTGCTCCCACTGTATACAAAGATATTACAGGATAAATGCTACATAAACACATACAGAGAGACCCCTACAGTGGCTACAACTGTTGACTTTTCATTTTCTCAGCACAAACAAAATCACACGTTTTCATTTTAATTTTCAGTCATGTAGGTAAATAACAGCGGCGTGGGAGGGAAAGTTACTCGTTACTCGGAGCAAAGTGTAACATGGAACCCATTAAAGACCCAGAGACATCTACAAGAGATCTTAACACTTATAGATTTCCTTTTGAAGGCAAGTATATAATACACAACATTTTGGAGGAACAGAAAAAAAACCCCAGAGGACTCTCACTGCTCCAATGCTTTTATATTTAAATCATAAAGGACTAGCTCAACCTTTTGGGAAATTCGTTTATTCACTTTCCTGCTCAGAGTAAGGTGAGACTATCATACTTAGCACAAAGATGGCGAGCAGGGAAACAGCTTGCACGGATCAGCCCAAAGTTAAAGTTAAATGTTTAGGACAGCTAGCTGTTTCCCTCTGATTCCTGTCGTTACGCTAAGCTAGGCTAATTGCTTCCCGGCTCCAGCTCCGTACTTAACACACAGACGTGATAGTGGTTTCAGTCTTATAACTCTCAGCAAGATAGCGAATAAGCGTATTTCCTAAAATGTCAAGCTATTCCTTTAAGAAAATAAATTTATAAAACATAGTCTATAAAACAACAAGATAAACAGTCCTTTCTGTACAAAAACATACTTAAAATTATGGACATTTGACCTTTGATTAGTAGTGTTCCTTCTATACAGCTAAGACATTAAACCCAGTGCAAAGAGAACATTTCATAGTCTCAATTTCTCCTTCACGTACTGCCAAGAGGCATCGCTCTATATATACAGTAAAAGGCTACATCAAACCAAGGTTTCCAGAAATAATAAGACCTAAGGCGTGAACCATTATCCTTAAATGTTTAAATGAAATTAAAAATGGAACAATTTGTAATTAAACGGTCAAACTGCCTACCAATATCTAGGAGTACAATGTTGCTTTGCAGACATTTACAAATATGCAGACCGTAGACATAATGAATTTTAAAGTTTAAGTATATAGTGAAGCTGTTTTCATGATCTACCACACAAGACTTGTTCCAATAGCACTTAATTTGGAGAACCCAATCTTTTGTTATTTGTAGAACTAAATTACACTTTTTAACTTTGAGAAAGAACATTTTGTTTAAACAAGCAATATGCTTGTTATACCAGAGAGGCTTGCTGGTCAAAAAGAATGATCTTTGAATCATCAACATATCTTTTTTTCCAAGAAGCAAAGCAACTTAAAACTTGCAGATTTTGGCATGCAGTTTGACATGAGGCCCTGTCATGGACTGAGACAGAGAGGGAACGGCATGTATCACGGTCAGAAAGAACCCGACCCGGCTTGTAAAACATCCTGATAGTTTGTGGGAGACATCAGTGGTCTGCAATGGGTCTGTGGCCAAGGCTTTCCCGACAACACTGCTGAGAGATATGTGGATGGAGGCTGGATCAAGTCTCTTCCATCTAGTCTTTTTCTTTGTCTCCGACTTTGTCCTTCATGTTCCCATTTAACGAACGAGATGACTAAATCTAAACGTTATGAAGTCCAGTGAGATGAATATTTGTCTGGTCCTGAGATTAATTGTCAAAAATGATATGAGATGATCATGAAATTTGTCGTAGTTGTGGATTTTTCTGATGACCAGAGTACACACAGTGCAATTTAAAAAAAACATCTTGCTTGCATGATCTTATCTTCCTATAGCATGTACCCAGAGGGTTTAGAGTGCAGAGAAACAAAACCTGTGCAACATGTAGGAGCTTAGTGCGCAAAGGCACTTCAACTAAGACAAGCACTTGTTGCACATCACTAAGTCCTTCAGACTATGTAGCCACCAGTACAATTTCCAGGTCATAAATGTATCCAGCTATTGATAAAGACTCCCACTTTATTAGCATTACACATGTTTCTAACACAGAGACCTAGCACCCTTGATAGGTAACTGAAAAACTCAAATCTATTTTAAGGTGCTCTCCAGCTGCCTTCTGTTTAACTGCCCAGCACACAGCACAGCCTATTTCTTCATTTTCTTTTCTTTTTTCCGGAGAAAGACCTTTAGTGCATCTGCTATACTAGCTCCAATCCATGCATGTTCTACAAATCAATCCCCAAAAAACAATCCTGTGGGTCATACATTACCCATGCTAGCAAGTTAAAATACCTATCTTCCCAAGTCTAAACTAGCCACACTAGCCTGTAGCTATAAAAGAAAGCTGGTTAGCTAGCCAGCCAACTGTTCAATATCATGTTCTTGAATGCATTAAGTCATCTATAAATAAGGAATTAGCATTTATATTTTAATTCAAGAGTACTTTCTTTTCCAATTAAGTTTTTTTTTATCACATTTTTTAAAAACTGTGGTTTTGGGTTCTACCTAGCTCCGTCTCCAGCAAGCATTTGAAGGATTTTCTTTTTAGTGTTTAGAAAAACTTTAACTTTTTCAATTCAAATTTGGAATCTATGAGAGATAAGCAAGACATGACAATGACTTGACTAAAAGTATGAGCCAAAACTAATCTTTCTGACATACTTCCTCCCTATCATGTAACAATGGTTCAAATGAACCAAACCCAATTGTGCAGTATGCAAGGAGGTACATATGAGAGCTGAGATCATTTATCCAGTGATACAGGCACTGTAATAGACAGCACTGCTGGCATCAGAAAGAGCAGATATAAGAGGGCTGCTCTCTTCATCGCACACACCAGCACCATTCAAAATGCTACTGACATCCCTGTTAATAATACTGCTAACACTGCTATTCATGCTACTACCTACGCTACTACTACTGCGCCCATTCAGAACTTTGGACACACCACGTCCGTAGGCCTCCTCTCGATTCCTTCCGACATTTACGTACTGGTCAAATTCATGCCTGTCCACCTCAGACCAAAACTCAGCAGAGGAAGACCCCAAATGGCTGGAGGACTCAGGATTTGAAAGGTCTAAGTGCAAAGAGGGAGGGAAGGTTGATGGAGGGATAGAGGAGGACGAACAGGAAGAAGGGGAAGTTTCAGGAGGAGGTGAAAGCTGCCCCAGGTGAGAGGGCATGTAATATGCAGCATTCTGGGTGCTGTTCCCATACATTTGGTTGAAGTAGCCGACAGGAGCAGTGGCTTGATGTGGCATTTGCTGGGACTTTATTGGCTCAGGGAGGTTGATGGAGGGCTGGGGGTAGGAAACAGGGGAGGAGGAGTCAGATAGAGGTGGTTGGCACTTTACAGGACTCCTCAAGGTGATGTGGTGACCGGATGCGTGAGTAGGATTTAACCTAGAGTTGACAGAACTTGCCAAAACCGAGGTGACAGAGCTCATGCTCGAGCTCATATTTGACTCAACAGAACTCATTCTGGAATCAACTCTGGAAATTCTACCAGGACTCAAACTGGAATTCATACTGGGGCTTACACTGGCACCAACACTCATTCCTGAACTCTGAACGTATGTTGCTGCACCATGTATGGAGTTGTGGTGACTATGGGTGTTGTAATTATGGCTGTAATGCTGGTTATGATGCTGAAGGTGGTGGTGGTACCCACTCCAACCTCCCATCCCTGCCTCCTCTTGCATATGTTGGGGGAAAAACACAGATTCCCCAGCTCCATCTTCCAGAATATCCAGAGGGGACATCTCTGGAGTTGGAAGTCCATAGCTCTCCAGCTCTGGGTGTCCTGGGGCCTGGAGGTCCCTGAAGTGCCCAAGAGAGGGCAGCAAATGGTGAGAGTGATGGTGATGAGGAGGATGGGCGCCTGGATGTCCATAAGCAGAACCTCCAGAGATACTTTCTGCACCCAAGGGGCTGACACCAGGTCCTAATCCAAGACCTTGTGCCCCACCCTGGGCTAAGCTGTGAAGCAGAAGCCCTGGTTCAACCCGCTTGAGTTTTTTGGTGGTCTTTTTGCGGCGAGGCCTGTATTTGTAGTTTGGGTGATCCTGGAGGTGCTGGACACGGAGACGTTCTGCTTCCTCCACAAAGGGCCGCTTGTCTGTAGCACTCAGGGCCTTCCAAGACTGACCTGAAAGGTACAAAGAAGACAAGTTATAAAATAATAAACATCATCTTTGCATAATCGTCATCTTAGGGCCTTGAGCAAAGAAAGAAGGTACAAAAAAGAATCACTACTAATATCACTGACAATCATTACCAAATCAAAGTCAACAACATCAGACAATAGATTCTGCTTGTTATGTCCAAAAAACTGTCCAAATGCCAACATTTTTCTATAAAAATAACTTAAAGGTGGAGTTGATTATCACTATCAATCAATCAATGTTTGGTGCTGGTAGCATCAACATTATTATGCGCTAAATTTAACCCTAAATGTATTTGTATTGTATTTGTATTTGTATTGGGGCGGCTGTGGCTTGGTGGCAGAACGGTCGCCTGCCAATCGGAAGGTCGGCGGTTCGATCCCCCAGCCATGCGTCGAAGTATCCTTGAGCAAGATACTGAACCCCATAATGCTCCCGAAGCTGCGCCTTCGGTTTCTGAATGTTCCATGTAAGTCGCTTTGGATAAAAGCGTCTGCTAAATGACTAAATGTAAATGTAACGTCAGTGTACACGTTTAAGGCTCTGCTGTGGTTCCAGAACAACCCGGTGATCCCCCTGGAAGTGTGTTAGGTCTAATTTAATTAAACAGCAGTGATTGAAAAAATCACTATAACAAAATCACTCGCAATGACGGCAGCATTTACTCTGAAGCCACTAAAGCATACTCACCCTCAAACAGCTCAAGTGACAGCTACATCACCACCTGCAAACTGCTAAAATGCTAATTTAAGACAGTCCCTGTTTCTGCAATGCCTAAAACAGGAACAGTAAGGAAACATGTTTCTACATGTCTGTGTGTTGTTCAAAGTCCTGAAATAAACACTGCTGATAATTCAGGATCTTAATGTCATCTGGTATAAAAGCTGCTCAGACACCTCCTGTAAATTCCTGTGAATTGTAGCCACCTGTCCGATATATTTATACATTGTATTACGTGTTTATATTAGTTTGTCTTATGGTTTTAGACACAACCAGCCTTGAGATCTGAGAAACATGCTTCCTTCCAGAAACTTTGTGGTTTGAGTCTCAGAGTGTCTCTGAAAATCTCAAGCTGCAGATGAGCTCAGCAGACTTTGATTGCACTGAGAAGTGTGAATATGCGACATTGTATGAATCTGAAGCTGGGTAATATTAAAAAGAGCATGTTACTCTCTAAAGTAACAGAAAAACAAGCCAGTAAAAACTGCTACATGTAATGTTCTTACTTTCCCACTCTTGGAATTTAATCTGTGGCGCTTCATATTTACTCAAATAACAATGCATTAAAAGTAAACATCTAACTTAGTTTGTAAGAGTCCTGTTTTACATAATCATGGCAAAATTAAAAATGCTCTATAATCCCTGACACCATACAATCGGCTCCCCTTAATTTGATACACAATATGACTACCTGTTTAATTAAATAAAGGATTAATAAAAATAAATATATCAATAAATACTCCACCCAAAATCATTTATATCAAATCCTCACCCCCCCGCACAGTTAAAAGGTGGCCGTAAAAAGTTTGTATTTTTCTACACTGGTGGAGAACGGCGGTTGTGGTCACTTTGGATTCATGATGGTTACAGTAGATTCAATATTTTGACAAAACTATGGCGTTTGGAACATGATGAGAACATGATGGACAAGGAAGAAGTGCTTTATGCTGCCAGACTAATTTGAGAAGTTTCTTTGGAAGTTTTTTTCCCCACGCTGTCACTGAGGAAACTACAGACTTTTTACCCCCTTTCAAGTGAGACTTTGATGCTCAAGACATCACTTTAAAGTTGTCACATTAAAGTGGAGAACTAGGCATGAAATATTATATTTTTCTCACTGGAAGTTGATTGTTTGAATTTTACATAAGGACATCAGATAAACCATGTGAAACTGTACAGTTGTTCTTCAGCCAATAATAATTTATTACAGATGTAAGTTTACTGCTTCAGCGGTAAAGAGGGAAGTTGTTGTCACTTAAAACCCCTCAAACCTGGCAACTCAGTAAATTATAACAAAAATTATGGGATCAAAACTGTATCGCTGTCAAAGAAAAATGTAAAATGCATATTGTGTAGTCATATAAATATATATATTTGTGTGTCAGACATTTTTTTAAGTAACTATGATGCTCTTCATGGTTTACATGAAGAGCATCATAGTTACTTTAAGTACTGTCCCAACACAGTATTATTAACTGTATTGGGACTAAAATGACTCGGATGGGTGGGGTTTGTCACACTAAGCAATACTGGTCAAAGACAAACTCCTCAAATATTTAGTCGCAATTTCATACCTGAAAGTCACTTAATAAAACATTTGTTTGATATGTTGATTGACACAATCTAAACTGACCTAGGTCTGGTGATTCTGAGATTTTTTTCTACTGATAAACTTTTAAAAAGCTACCAACCCTGATTGGATTTTCGCAGTCTAATGGCACTGGAAGGTTTTGATGCCCTAAATACAGTTTCAGTTTTTTTGCCCTGATTAGGCTTTTCATTCCTTGTCTTACCGAGCATCTTGCTGAGCACAGCGTTATGCAGGTCAGGGTTCTGCACGGCCAGTCGCTTCCTCTCATCTTTAGCCCAGACCATGAAGGCATTCATGGGCCTGCGGATCCTCTGCTCACCCCCCACAGCTTTACCATCGGCCGTGCCTGCCGACATGCCTCCTGCCTGGGTCAGGTCCGGATTCTGTCCCCCTGAACTGGGTGTGAGAGAAATCCTTGGTTCTGTTCTCCTCATGTTCCCAGGTCCAAGGCCATCGGGTGAACTGCAGTCCCCGGAGAGGTTCTGCTCGAAACCCATTTCAGAATCAGAAGCAGGGCTCGGGGTCCTGGACACCCAGGGGCCCCCGAGAGACACCCGGCTGGCATGCAGAAGAGTCTCTCTAGACAAGCTGGGCTCAGTTAAATTCATTCCAGAACCGGGCTTAGATTCAACTTTTAGTCCAAGTGAAATTCTGAAAACGTCTGTCTCAGTTTGTTGGGTTGCAAAGTTCTGGAAGAAATTTGTAAATCAAAATGTTTCAGATGACAAAGGGAAAGATCAAGAGAGGAATTTGACGGATTTGGAGCACAAATCCCAAAGCAAAGCATGGAGATCTGAGAGGAGGGGGAAGACGAGAAAGAAAGAGAAAACAAACAAAGATGTGGTGCAGGATATTCCCCCTGAAAATGATCCACAATGACTCTGCCTCTTTCTTTTCTTCACTCCTTTTTTTTTTTTTTTTTTTTCGCAAAAGACAACAGTTCTTGTTTGGAGTGTGTGGTGCAGCGGTTTGTCCAAAGCTTGATTCCCCTCCTTCACAGGCCGTCCGACTCACTGTCTCTCTGTCTGTCTGCCCTGTTTGAAAGTTTTGAAACTTGTGGCCAGACTTAACCGACCCACGCCGAGTATATATACTCCGCCCTGACCAATCACATAAATATATAGCTTGGGATTTAACCAATGAGACGCCAGGCGGGCGCTAGGGTAAGATATGAGTGTGTGTGTGGGAGACAGAGCAAAGGAGGGAGGGGGGGCAGGTCCAAACATTGCCTCCCCCTCTTTCCTCCTCCGCAACCGCCACCCTTTCCTCCCCCTGAAGCTTCACACACACACACACACATGCACACACACACACACACACACACCCTGTCCGCCTGTACGGGGAGATGTAATCAGAGAGGTTCCATTGTTTCTGCCCAACTGAGAATGGAGCGTCTCACACACACGAATACACACATTCAAGACACACACGCATGCAAACTGTGGCACGCACACATTGACACACACACACATGCATACATAAATGCACAGATACATACACTTAACACACACACATGAAACAAGCACACACATTACACATGAGACCAAGACGACACATGTATAATTAAGTTTGCACACAAATGAGAGACAAAACATGAATGCACAAACATATATTATGCATTTCTATATGTGTTAGTGCTGGCTTATAGTGAGTGTGTGTGTGTGTGTGTGTGTGTGTGTGTGTGTATTTGAGGGCAGGACAGCGGTAACACAGTCGACCACAGTCCCAACCAAAGCGATTAGTGGCTGAGTTTAACAACAACTCCCAGGGAGAGGGAGAGAGAGAGAGAGAGAGAATGGCAATCAGTGGCTGGGGTGGGGGTGGGTGGTGGTGCTGACGGGGTTCGGGGATTCTGTAAAGTTCCAGGTTTGATTGATGCACCAGCAGCGAGTTGCTCGTACAAGATACTGACCTGCACTTACAATGCACTGTGACTCAGGACAAGAAACATAGGCAAGTAGTTGCATGTAGTGAATTTGTGATTGGCATGATGAAAAGTTGATGGGATGTTGACAGCCCACTGGAATAAATAAACTGTATTGTTGTAATAATTTATTAGTGTATGTTCTTTCAGTCTCAGCTAATAATACAGATACAAACACGGCTACCCCACTACTACGTGAATTGGAAAAGAAAAACTATTGCTTTAAAGTCAAATATTATTTTCAAACTCATCCCTTAACTAAGTGACCTCTTAATGAATAATGTATGTGGTGTGTTTGTCTGTCTGCCAAGGACATGCCCCCCTGCCCCCTCCCTCCACCACAAGATAATGACCCCCTGCACACACGCGCACACACACACTTACTTTCCTCCCCACACCCAGCTCCAGGGGAGACTGCTGCGGCGTCTTAGAGCCTCCTGCTAGACCAACCAGGAACTACTCCCACTGCTGTCCCGGGCTTCCCGTATGTGTGTCTGCGTCTGTGTGTGTGTGTGTGTGTGTGTGTGTGTGTCTGCTGCATCATAGAAAGTATTATGAAACAAGTGTAAGTTGGTGCGAGAGGTGTGCATTTAAAAAATGTGAAACGATCCTTGTGTTCTAAATTTGAATTTAAAATGGCTTGTGGAATGCTTGAATTCATTCATTCAACCTAACATCGGGCATCAAACCAGCAATACATGCATTTAAATACAACAATATGGGGTAGAAGGCTAGTTAACCCTGATGGCCTTGCCTATTCGTTTTCTTTCCATCAGTGAGAGGAGAAGATTGGTGCCATTCTCGTGAAATTTGTGGTTTTAGAGGGACTTGCATGGTGGAACTACTCTATGGTGGAAAAAAAGAAAAGAAAACGGATGGTGCCATTGTGTTGTACAGAGACACCAACCAACACCTGTGCTTTTCAACTGAATCTGGCAACCTGCGCTGCAGCTGAAGCCTCTGCACCTCCCGTGCAGATGGATAAACTGTAGTTTCTCCCCCTGCATAAATTGTTGTATTGACATTTCTGTTTTTGTATTTTTTTAATTTCTTTAATGAGATAGAACACCAATTTTCATCCTCTGGGGAACATGAATCTCTTTTATAAAATGTATGGCAGTCCATTCAACAGTTATGGAGATATTTCCCTCCAAACTCCGAGTTTAGTCACTTTTGCTTTGACACAGTATGATAATATAGTAGCGGTGTCCTAGGAAGTAATGGCCTCAGCAGAGGAAACGCCACATCGCCTGGCACACAGGCGTTCAACACCTCATCTGTTATGTCCTTATATTAGAACACCATGGAGTTCATTATCGCTTAATATACCGTCCACTGTGTGGACGTTTTGTGAAACAAAACAAGGAGGACTGTGTGCATGTGTGTGAGAGGGAGAGACAGTGTCGTGGCACCACACCTTTGCCACAAAGGAAATTTGGCAGGGACTCCAGACTTTGTGGCGAGAAAGAAAAGAGAGACAGAGAGAGAAAGAAGGAGGGAGGACATGGCGAGGGGACATTTTTCCTTACAACTCCTGATAATACACACACATACACACACACACACACACACACACACACACACACATTCACACAATCACGCACAAACACAAACAAACACGCACCCGCGATTCTGGACAAGAAACCAAGACACAATGGCATCGTAATGGGTGTGTTTACTAGTGCGTGTGTGCGCGTGTGTGTTTATGTGTGGGAGAGGTCATGTTCACACACCATTCTATTTTCGAACGCGCTGAAGGAGGGAAGTGTGTGTGATGATGGATGGGAGACACACACACACACACACACACACACACACACACACACACGGTTAACACAGGTCGCTGCGGGAATCCCCCACCTCTATCACCCACTGACACACACGCACACACACAACAAACACACGCAAACACGCATCATTTGTATGACCTTTGACCTTTAAAAATGGGATTTACTAAGCCTTCATGAGCTCTCAGTGGCAGGAAAAATGACTAGAATATTTTCAGTATCATCATATTTTTTGAAGCTAAACCAAAAACAACCATCTGTGTCAGCTCATTTACTTGTACTTATACCATGGCTACTGAAAATCCTCAATTGTGATTGGCCGGTAGGTGTGGATGAATTTTTAGTAACCGGACACCTATGACATTTGTGTTTATTTGCAGTTCTAAATGAATGTGCCCATTTTAAACTGTAGGTAAAGACAGCGCCCGTGACGCTTAGCTAAAGAGCCTGGTGCTAGGGTTATCTCTGTAACCAATAAACACGCAGTCAGGTGAGAACTGCTAAAACTGGAAAAAGTACAGAGCCAGTCTTTTGGATTTCTTGGTGACAGTCGAGGACCTACAACATGCACACAGCTACATTAAACTACAAAAGGTTTATTTTTAAGCGCTCTGGTTAGCTTTTGTTTCGGGCTTTCAGTGTTGCACCCTGCTGACACTGCATGAACAAACCTTGTAATGATCTTTTTTGGTAATTATGCCTTTTTCACTTCAAGTCTGTGGCACGCTGAGTGGGCTCCAAGAGGAGTTTCACGACCCCATGAAACTCATACAAAACCAATTCAAAAGATGCTGCTCGATGAGAAAATAGGTCTGTTTTCCTGAATTTTGCTTGTGCTGGATGTCTGCATGGCCATTTATGTGTTTATGTGTGATGTTTTATGATCCAAAAATACATGGGCGTGATTGGGAAGAACCCACTTTCCCTAAATTCCCCCTTGAACGGGAGGTTTATACAAACCTTTGCGTGCTGAGTCGGTTTCAGGGTCCGGGAGTGTATGAAAGTCAATCCAAACTCTGATTGAATAATTTCATAAATGTGAGCAAAAGTGAGACTGTTTTTCCAAATTGCCGTAAAGGCTGACAAAACAACTTAATTTATTTTTCCCCTTTTGGAGACACAGCGACAGTATGAGAACGTCCCAGCTTCTTTTAAAAGTCTGCCGCTCAGACTCTCCAAGGCTGCACCGAATACAGATTTACATCGGGGAACGGTTTTACTGTTGTTGTTTATCGTTCATTTTTGAATTTGTAAGAATTTCACTTGGCGTTCAAACTTTTGTATCTCTCAGTCTGTATCACACTGTGTTTACATTTGCAAAGAATGTTTACGCACAGGTAATTTCAACTTGAACGCTCGCGGTGACGGTTGGCAAATGAATTAAGGGGGAATGAATGAGTAACTGTTTGCCCTGTTTGTCAGTCTCCTTGAAACAAGAAAGAGACTGAACATGTTTCTACCTGCTGATGCGTAAAATACAAAATGCAACAAACGCCTGCTCGCTATCTCACTTCATCTGAAGCCGTGAGTAACAGTAACCCAGGGACAGTCAGCATCCGGTTGCACTGTCAGCTATCTGTCTGTCTCTCTGTCTGTCTATTCATAGCCCTGCAGCAGAGCTTATCATTTCTTATCCTGTAATTAATGCACTGCAGCACCGCAGGACAATATACGACCTTTCCCACTGAACGTAACGCCTCTGTTCTCGAGTCGAACACTTGTTTTTGTCTCTCATCTCTTATGTCCTGTTGTCGTCTCTTTTTCTCCTCGCCCCTGTCATTTTCTGTCTTTCTTTTATTGACTCTCACGCTAGTATTCTCACAACACTGCCTCCATTCTGCCTCCTTGAAAGAAATATTAAAATCTTTCGGGGTTTTTTTTAATCGCTTCCCTTTTTTTGTTTTCAGGTTCTAAATCTCTTCTATATATTCCATTCCTCTCCGCTCGTCTTGTCTCATCTCTCTATCTTCCAAAGCGCTGTCTCAGGAAATCAGGAAACTCCCATGCTTTTTCTCAGAATAAGATGTGCTCACATCCAGGATGCTAGCGGCAAGGGTTAGGAGATAAAGCAGAGATCCATTATGGGAAAGTAACCTGTGGGCCATGTGATGTCATGATAAGGATTACATGAGTCATCTTTTATGATGGGTAGATCAGTGACTCAGTGAGCTTATAGATAGAAGGGTCAAATTTTGGCCCTGGTCCTGTTTTTTTTTTTTGTGTGAAAGGAGACAAAGCGCCACGATTTGATATATACAGCCATTTTTGTATTGAGAGTGAAGATTGTGTGACTATAAACTGCGCTCTCTAATTTACCATTATAAAGTACCACTTTAAAGTCTGAAAAAAGCATAAAACCTAAACTGTGATTCCTCAAAAAATATGATGCACCCAATAGGTGTGTTTTGATATATATGAACATAGGATCACACGCATTCTGTGTTATAAATCAGTCAAACCGGCACATAAGGAAGTCATACAAATACGGCTGAAATCACTGCAACTTACTCTTTCCAACAATAGCACTGTGTAAACCATAAACACTTCTTATAAGTTCAGATCTTGCCTAACTTTTTCTTCCATACCAAAAGTAATGGAGTTGATTGTTGTCTAAATCCAGGGTTACAGTGCAAATAGACGCTGCTAATGCAACGTGAACGTCCATGGCGTTAATTTGAAAAAATATCCAACAGCTTTAGAAAGGGCTCAGGTGACCCTGGCACTTTCCTCTATCCATTCATATACACAAATGTGCTGTGCATTTCAATTAAAAAATACTTCTTTTTTTTTACAATAAAAGTACTGACTATGCTATAATTCTGCAAAGGAAAGAGAGTGAAACAAGATAAAAAAGAGCCTACAGTTTTTAAAAGGTTCAACCAATAAAGCTAAATGGAGGGTGACCTTTCGAAAGTTTGAATCAAGTTTCCAGCTTCAAGTATGACAAAGTTGCAGGACAGCTTTCTTGCAACCCTTTCCCATTACTCTCTATGGGGGGAAAAAAAACATTAAGCATTTTCGCATATCGCACTGCGAAAAGTCACAGCATACCATTCCCCCTGATGTAGGAGTGTATGCGGTGCCAAAAATGTGGTGGCAACGGGGAAAACATAAATCAGTCAAATTAGTGTGGTTAAATATAGTAAATGCTGTCGACACTTTCAACATATATTAGAGTGTATGGTTGGGAAATAAAATTAAATATTATGGATTAACATACTTGTGTGTCAGTCATGGTGCCTGCAGATACTCTTCAATCCACAGAAGTCAATCGGAGACTCTCACATACATATGATTAGGAGATTGGGGAAGTAAAGCCAGGAAGTGTTAGCTCACCAACCGCTTTAAATTACAAACCTCTGCTGAGCTGCTTAGTTATACATTAGAACAGCTTTTTGAAAGGTAGTTCTGCTTCAGCAACCGCATCAGCCACATGAGCTTAAGTTCAATCAGCCCCTGTCAAACTGTGCCACTCTGCCTAATAACAGGTTAAAAGGTTCGAGATTCAGATCCCTGCGCTGTCTGGGAAAATCTGACTGTGTGAAGGAATAATTAACGCTCCTCTTTCCTTAATAACCACTGAGGAGGCCAAAGTTATCACAGGGAAGCATTCCCGTGGTTTTACTTTGGTTAGACATATTCATTGGATGGATTGCCGTCCAATGAAATCCCAGAGGATTGCCATCCGATGAATATGTGGAATCCGAGCCACGCTGACCGGCAAACAAGACCAAAGAACCGTGTTTGATCATCCATCTATAGTCTATATCGGTTCAGGCAAAAGTGTTTATACAGTTTCCCGCGCTGAATCATACAAGTGGGGATAATGACACACACTTTCCGACAGTCCTCTCCTCGAAAGCTTTCATGGTGTTGCACATGGTTCTGCGGACGAAAAGTGACCAAAGTGGTTGTGTGAAGGCTGAAGACCGCTTGAGAGACGCGTTGTAATCCCAGATATGTTCACACCTCCACACACCTGACCACCTGCACTGTGGAGAGGGCGCGCTTGTCGAATTGTTGATGTCAGCTGAAAAAAATTGTCAGATGCAGCAGAAAAGTGTGCGGGGAGGGAAAAAGACAACGATCCAACAAGCATGCTGACACTTTTAGAATGCACCCAGACTTTAAGAAGATTTAACACCAAATATTTACAGACTACAGTAGTCTCTGTCTAACTTAAAGTAAATGTTTAACGTTGCAAATCACATGTGGTCTCTTTAATGTCTTTCCTTGAGGCAGGATGTGACAAACTGGGGGCTCCCCTGGGATTTCGTCTCAGGATTGTGTGAGCACGAGTTTCTGGGTTCAAATCATTTTGTCACAGCCCAGGCTCACCAGTGGTGACAAGTGGCAACCACATATGACCACATCTGATACAAAGTATTTTAACCAATATTTTATTTTTAGCGGAGGCAAAATATGTGTCTGTAAGCCACGAGTGAAAGTGTTGTATAGTGAAAAAGAACCCAAGCCAAAAAAGAAAGGTTTTGGTTGGTGATGGGGAGAGAGAGAAACTGAGCCATCTTAGATATCCTGGGAACATATTACACATCTAATGGTGTGTATTATGAAATAATGATATGTATGATAATACCCACTCAAAAAATATCGTACAGACGTAATTATATGTAGCCAAGAAGAAAGAATTCACATCAGCCTCCAACTTGTACTTCAGAAGCGGAGATATCATGAATCTCTGACAGCTACAACATGTCTCATTTGCCAAAAAGAACTAAAGAAGTGTCAAAAAGCAATTGCAAAATGGCTGCAGAGTTACCAACAGAGCCTAAATCTATATAACTGTTTGTCATTATCTGGTTTCACTTGTTAAATATCCCCTACAAATATCTAACACAATCTAAAAAACTGAAAAGGCTAATGGAGGCTCGATTTCCATTTATCTGGTGTGGCTTCAAGGCTAACAAGGGTAACCACATTGAAATAATGTGTGAACATTTCCAAGATGACGTTGCGTTAACGCAGCAGCTCACCTTCAAGAATAAACATGGACAGCAGTTTTGTCTAATCTCATTAGAAAAGAATGTTGTTTTCTTCTTTTTCTCTTCTTCCAAATAACAAACCTTTAAGCTACATAAAGCAATTTATGACCACTGGGAGGCAGAAAGACTCCAAAACCGAAAACAACAAATCATCAAGTCGGTATGGCTAAAGTTTTATATGGGGGGCTGTTGAGAGGCTAATGGGCTCACGCGTACAATTTATGTACATTCTCACAACCAAAACAATGAAACAAGAGACTTTAAGCTGTGTGGAGCAGCAGAGTTGGCTGTTGATTCTCAGCGAGTTCGGCACCGCACCACATTTATTTTACAAGGAGTCATTTATTAATGTAAAAAAAAAAAATGCTTATTGCAAATTTAAGATAAAACGTAGTTACTTGAAAAGATATTGATAACATGTATAGTAGTAATAATGATTCTTTGCATTCTTAAAATATTGATAAATAGTTCAGTATCGACAGCATATACGTCAATAGCAAGGTAAGGCGTGGAATCAGAATCAACAACTCAGCAGTAGGTGACCTAAAATGAGGGACCTGCTGTGGGCAAAATGTGCATGTTTGCTGTTACCCTTCACAAAAACAAAGCAGTTTCTCAGCACAAAAACTAAAATATGTTGTGTGAAAGCAGTCTAAAGTGACATAGATGGCTCCAATTTGCTTCTGGTGTTGACTGACTCTAGGTTAACCAAATACCTACATTTACATTATTGGCTACCTTGTCATTACTCATGCCAAACTGGGTTAACTTCATGATGGTATTTGATGAATGCTGTCAAGGCTGCAGTAAACGAAAGTATCAAGGTCTTTAGACAGGATGGAAGTCTAACTAACAGTCACATTGCACAGACTGCTCAGTCTGCACACCCAGTATTTCTGAACTATTTTCACACAGACACTTTAAAATTATGACTCAGAGATGTTTGCAGTGGAATTCTTTGAAACCCTACTCTGAATTATTGTGAGCCACATGTTTTTGGCTTCGCTCACATGCATTCTTTCAGACTGGTACATGCCACTGACCTTTCAGACTAGATATCCCCATTTGCACACTGTACATTCATACAGAATAAAGGCTCAACTCTAAAGATACACATTCTCCATCCTGACTTAAAATCAGAGGGTTCACTCGAGAAATTTTATTCCCAAAAGTAACTGCAGCATTTTGCATGTACAGCATCCTGAAAGTAGCCAACAAAAAATTGTACTCTCAGAAATGTCATTCTAAGTATAGATAAGTGGAAGAACAAAAGATCCAAGCCGTGCTCTTGTGCTCAAACTGAATGTAAAACTAATTTAAGTGGCGGCTTAATTGCAGACAAATTCAATGGAAAAATACAAGTGGACGTGAACAGACACAGATTCACTCCAGGCAACGCACAATGAGGTGACGACACGTCTATGTGACTTGAAAAGAGCTTAAGTTGAGCATAAAAAAGGGAGAGAAACTGGAGGAAAATAAGAGAAACTGAACTTCCCAAGTAGAGGCTGCTGATGAACTTAACATTGAGCCCTGCAGCTCAGCGACTAAGAACAACCCTGTCATCACCACTGCAGCTTCATTCATCATCAGCAGTTTGGTTTATAGTCTTATTTACACAAGAGCATTTACTAGTTCCAGCAACACACTGATTCACAATACTGTACAATGCTACACATTGCGCTGAACAGTGTAACCACAATCACATCAACCCATGTATATGTTTTGCACCTCAGTGGTAGCTGCTCTGAGGGAAAATGCCTTTTTTTTGACACATTTGTTGCTTACTTTTAATCCCTTGCTGTGCTGACTTTTTGCTGTTTCGTACTTCCTTTTTCGGTAGCACCATTTATCTTTTGGTTTCCAGTTTGTATGCGCCCCAGGATTCAAACTGGCAAGTCCAAAGTCACAGAATGAGTTTCTCTGATCGATGCATGTCCCGGCATGTTGTTGTCATTTATCACTGTATTTGCAACCACATCAGTTCTGTGTTTTTCTGTTGTGCAGATTGTTTTTGTTTCCATATGTGTTGGGCTTGGGAAAGCTGCAGCTTTAAAGCGAATGGAGAAAAACTGAAAGGCTGCCAGTTTGAATGTTTTGGAGGGTGGGACTTGTCACTTCATTAACTGCTGTTTTAAATTTTAGCAAAGCAGTTTAGCACTTTGTAAACTCTGGGTTTGATAAGTGGAATGTTATAAAGTTTATGATTATTCGTTAAAAAAAACACACGAATTAGTCGCATATTCAGCCTTCAGCACACATTCTCTTTGCGTCTTTGTCACCTTTTCCCCCCCGATGAGTTTGCATCCCTGTATGTGGTCTTCAGTCTTGATTTTTGAGACCATATTTTTGGACATAATAATGCTTTGCAGTCACTTTAGAAAACTGTGTTGAAAAACTAATTCTGTGTGACATTTTAAAAATAAATGTATACACAAAAGGAGGTCAGCGATACATGTTTCATAAAATACTCCTTAAGTGCTTAAATATACTGTGTGTTTCACCTTATTAACCTCCCATTTTAAGAAATGTTCTGCTGGTGGATCAAGAATTTTCAACATTGCTTTCACACGAACGCATACAAACAGAAGCAGTGAGACTGTGCAGCATTTCACGTATTCGCTCTTTGTTTCACAAACAGACTCGGGGCCTGTTTAGTCTGTACATTTCTACTTATCTCATTTTCCCCATTTTTCTCCTTTTTTTACCCTGCTAACAACAACTCTCTGTAAACTCCCCACATTTTTCTGAATCGTGTTCATTTCCGGCAGCAACCGAATATCTTCTGCCCATCAAACGTGTTTCTGACCAAGAGAAAGAGGGAGAGCAAGACTACAATGTACACGAGAAAAAAAAAACTCAAGCAGGGAGGGAGTGGAACAAGTGGGACTTTGGATTGTTTGGCACAGTGAGAGGAGTTGGGTGGGAGATAAAGAGTTTCTTTTTTTGTGGTGTGCAAGTGAAGTCTATTTTTTCTTTTGTGGTGTGTGTAAAGTATGTTTTTTTTCTTTTGTGGTGAGCCTGTGGGAACTGCTAAATGAGATGGAGTGATTCCTGAAGTCAATGCTATCAGCCTCAGACACACTCAAACACTGGCCTTGGTTCAGATGGGAGGAGGGGGGCGATAAGGATTGGGATTGGGCCGATGGTTGCCCGAGGGCAATAAAGAATAGGACGGGGCCCACAAACTTCATGGAATTTGATCTTGATACCAAACTAAACCAATACAAAAGAAGAAACACAATAAGACATATAAATGTAGAGTGTAGGCAAGATAAGAGTAAGATCTGACCTGGGTTCAAACCTGCGACCGGACTGCTGTTTTATTAGTTAATCTCTTTATGTCTCATAGTTTCTTTAATTTCACCAACTTTAAATGAGTTCTCACTTCACAACCTAATGCCTGATCTGTCAGTCCCACACATGCAAAAGACCCGGGAGACATGGATTCAATTATTCCTGAGGTTTTGTTTTAGGATCATCCCAAAATTAAGTTTGTGAAAGTTCGGTCTGACGTCATGTTGAGTTGACACAATAATTAGTCTGGGAGCTTTTTTCTTTCTTTTCTTTTTTGGCAGCATGCTACATTAACAGATCAATCATGAATTAATCATTTGTTGCAACAGGAATGAAAAGGAACTTTTCTTGTGATCTTAAGACAATAAGCTCATTGTGTCAAGATCAGAAAATAAAATTCATGTGATCGTGAGACAACAGGACTTTCCATACACAATCTCCATATTGAAGACATTAGTATGCGGTTGTCACAAAATCTTGTAAAAGTTTACTTTTCTAGGCTTTGGGGCTTTTCAGAGATACTGTTATTGATTTGGCTGAACAGTAGCCTATCATTTGGTCAGTCTGTTTTTGGGCTGGGTATCAGTACTCAATACCTTTAAGGAATCGACCGAAATAACCCAGAACCAAGTACTATTGAAACATCTACTGGTATTGAAATGTTTGAAATGATACCCAGCCCTAGTCTGTTTGTCCATCTTGTTGTCTAGAACAAGATGTCCCAAAACAAATCCAGATTGTCATGAAATTTGCTCTTGTTAGTCATAGTCCCCAGTGGATGATTATTAATCCTGACGTTTACTTTAGCTCTGCCATAAGGCCAGAATTTAAATTAAAAAAATCTAAAATTGCCATAACATTTACTAAGCACATTCATGCTCAAGAGAGGACAAACCCTTTTAGAATGAACCCTAATTATTTGAAACGAACTTCAAGGACTGCCTTCTTTCACCTACGTAACATTGCAAAAAATATGAGTCCATGCATTTGTTACTTCTAGGCTGGATTATTGCCATTTCTTATTATCAGGCTTCCCGAAAAAGTCCCTTAAGACTCTTCAGTTGGTCCAGAACGCTTCGGCCCTTCTCTTCACCTACAAAGCTCTTAATGGTCAGGCACCATCATAGAGCTCATAGTAGCTTATTACGCCACTAGAACACTGCACTCTCAGAATGCAGGGCTACTTGAGGTTCCTAGAGTCTCCAAAAGTGGGAACCAGAGCCTTCATCTATCAAGCTCCTCTCCTGTGGAATCAGATCCCAGTTTGGGTTCGGGAGGCAGAGACCATCTCCAGGCTAAAGGCTAAAGGCTAAAGACTTTCCGCTTTCATAAAGCTTATAGTTAGGGCTGGCTCAGGCGAGTCCTGAACCATCCCTTAGCTATGCTGCTATAGGCCGAGACTGCCGGGGGACTTCACATAATGCACCTCTCTCCTCCTCTCCCTCTCCATGTTTGCATGTTACTAACGCGATATCTTCTCTCTCTCCACATCTTCAGAGGGTGTTGTATGTTGTACAGATTGTAAAGCCCTTTGAGGCAAATTGTGATCTGTGACAAATAAAATTGAATTGAATTGAATTTTACTTTTGGATACATTCATGCCACTCTTGGGAAAAACTTTAAGACAAGGTATCCCATATTAGAGCCAGACTGCAATTAAATGTACCGACCACATTTATGCTCCCCAGAGGATGAACCCTTTGGAATTTAGTTGATTACTGTTTATTGCACACGTGTACACAGCATAAACGCTGAACTTAATGAAGCTTAACTCAGCCATTTAGGTTACAACCAGTATATTTCATCGTGCCATCACACTAACTACCATACATTTGTTATACCTAGTCAGCTTCATTTAAACTTCCACCTTTTAAGCTACACTTTTATTCATCTTCAATATCTGTCCTCTGCTGGAATAAAGACTCCTTTAAGAGACTGTGTGTCCTCAGAGGAAAGGTTGGCAACTGCCAAGCTAAATCAGCCTCCAGTTAACCACACTGAGTGAGAACAACACCGCCAGACGAGTGGAGGGCAACACAGTGTTTAGATTTAGATTAGTGGGTTTAGCATTCAAAGCTGAGTTATTATTGGAGTCTGTGAGATAGTGTGTTAGGAAGGGATGAGAGGCACTGAGCAGCATTTCGTCTTCTCTGAGATATGAAGAAATAAAGATAACAAGCCAATGAATGTGGATCGTCACGTTCTTTACAGATTCTGTAGATTTAGATCGGGACGTGACACTGAGCTGCTGTTCTGGAGGATGGTGGGTGGAAGAAGTAATAAAAGTTAAAAAAAAGGAAGCCAATTTATTTATATTTTATTAAGATGGAGAACTCACATAGCTGATCTGGCTTCTATATATTACTATCTATATTGAACCTTTTAGTGGCTTAGGGATCGAATCCATAATGTGTCTGAGATGTTTCTGTAACTTTCCAAAACCGACAATCCAACACTCACCCCCATGTCACGCAGTGATTGGTCAGGTGTTGCACTTCTCAGGTTTTGAACTTCTCTCTTCTTCTATTTTTCATTTGTTACACAACTATTTCTGTCGCTTTTCGTGCGTGCAACACCATGAATGTGTTCCAGGACGGATTGTTTGAAAATTCGCGCTGTTATCCCCCTATTAAAATTCACCCTGCCTTCGAGCGTGGCCGTTCAGAACAGCTATAAACCCTTTTGTATTCTGACATGGTTGGACAACACGTCGTATGAACTATTTTTTCCTAGCATAACCCGATCTTAAGCAGAGTAGCCCAGACGTCACTCTCCCAGCGTCCCCATCCTCCACCTTCCCCTCTGGGATCCCGAAACTTTCCCAGACCAGATGGGATAGTATATATTTCTTCCAGTGTATTCTGGGTCTGCCTGGGCCTTCACCCAGTTGGACATGGCCAGAAGCTCTTCTGGATCACCTCCTTACCCGATCCCTCAAGGTTAGCCCCAACAACCTTCCCTTGGAAGCTCCTTCTGCTTGTATCCACAATCTCACTGTTTTGGTCACTAGCCACAGCTCATGACCATAGGTGAGGATTGGAAAGCAGATTAACTGCAAAATTCTGAGCTTTAACTTAGTGAAGCAAACAGAACATCCTCGGGAAAAGGTCACCAAACTGGATGTTCTCGAGTAAATGTAGAACCTTATAACGCTTTTTTTTTTTGCAGCAAATTGTTGGACTACGAACCTTTGATATAAGTTACTATATTTGCACACTGAATTTTGACAGCTCCAAAGTATTATTAAAACAACTGAACCATCAAGGTCTTCATCTGGTTGAGATGTTGCTTGTTGAAATGTTACCTTTGTTCCCCCTACCAAATGTGGAGCAACAACAGGTTTGCGGAATCTGGAGCTACAGTCCTGCAAAGTACTCCAACACAAACACAACCTCAGTCCTAGAGCAAAGCCACTAATTTAAAACGTAAGTACTATCTACTCTACCACTATCCACTTAGTAAGCCAGTGCTCTGGGCTGCAGTTGTTTTGAGTGTAGTTGGGAGAACAGAAAATGATTTAGCTCTGAAGTGACATAATTATAATGTTTGTGCTAGTCATTTGTGGTTTACCATTATCATTATTTAAAGCAGAACCGAGTATCTACGATTAAAAAAAAAACAGTACCCTGCTGCATGGGACGCCTTTTGTCTGCTAAGCACTAAAACAACACCACCTCCATCCCATAGGCGCTAATTTAAAATCCGGCTAAACACTGTGTGTGTCGCTGTGTATTTTGTTAACTGGAGCTCTGGGCTGCAGCTTTTTTGGAAAAGAAACAGAAAAGGATTTAAGCAGTAATCTTATCTACGGTTTGTTCGTGCTGCCTAAAGCAGATTTTTTAAAATTAGTTTCATGTTCAATCACTGCAATGACAGGTAACTGAGGCTTCAACAAAACTCACTGGACACGCTGGAGATCGGAGTTTGCATCACGTCACAGACCTGCAGGCTTTAACCTAAAATATTGCATCCATAGTTTACGAAACAACCATCGCTTTCTAACCTTCGCCATAACGCATAGTTACTCTGTGCAGGTAGCGAGAATTTTTAAAACACTGGCATTTTACTCTCCCATTTTACTGGCCCGGCGACCAGTGGCTGCTCGAATCTGACTCAAGACACTGGTACTTGCCTACCATGCTGTGAATGGCTCAGGCATCCTACATCCATGACATGGTCAAACCGTACGCCTCAGCCTGTCCACTACATTCTGCTACTCCCTCAGTACGTGGGGGGCCCAGCTACTGCTCAACAAAATCGCAAATTGTTTGCTTTCCTGGTTCCACAATGGGTCCACTTGCTGGGTCAAGTTTCACATTGACACCCTGCAGCCGAACCTCTACGCAAGACCTCTTTCTGTATGTCTTATTGTTTCTAAAAGTAGCACTCGAAGCAGTCCAGCATATTTGATGAAGTCGTTGTACTTGCATGATTCGTCCACTTTTTGGGTTGTATCCACATGGTTGAGTTCGCTTATTGTAAGTCGCTTTGGATAAAAGCATCAGCTAAATAAATGTGACGTGATGTAGTTCCCGCTAGCTAGTGTTCTTTCAACTGAAGAAGTTAACTATACTGTATGCCCATCAGTCTTTAAAATTCAAACTCACCATGAAGTAACTTTGACAGTTTAAAGTTCCACGTGGCATGTATGAATTTGTAATGAGCAATGATAGCATGATATCCTTCGCAATGAGAGCCAAGGTTTTAACTTCACAAAAAAAGGTTTGCATTTGGGTCCGATTCCAAAACACATAAAATGTAGAACACATTTGGGTCCATTTAGTAGCTGTTGCTTGAACTTTCAGCCATCATTATTCGGTCCTCATCAGAAGATGGAGCTTGCTCAGTTGCGAGTTTCTATGATTCTGAGTTGACTTACTGTAAAAGTTGGGGTCAGAGGTTCATTCTTGATTTTGCAAACAGCAGTTGAAAAAACAATGTCACCTCAAGGTCCATTTTGTAGGTATATGCAGCAGTTAAAGAGTTAGCAGTTGTCAATTTGCGATTGAGCTCTTTCTCTTCTGTCTGCTAAAACAAACGGCACAACTTCACAGCTTTTACCACCGCCTGTTTTCTAGGCCGTCGCTTCATTTGAGTGTCTGAGATGACAGATGGTAATTTAGCTATAATGCTGGATAATGAGAATGTTTATTTTAGTATTTTTAGCATGTGTTTATCATTTTGTTTTTACATCATCGTTATTGAAAACAGGTCAGCATAAACAGCGACATCTTTAACGTTAAGTACAAGTGTACAAGTTTATGGATGCACGAGTGTTTTCTCTGCACAGCTCCGGGCTGTGTGTGAAAACATCACAAACCGCTAATTTAAAACCTAAATACTATCCATTTTCTAGGCCAGTGTTCTCGGCTGCCGTTGTTTTGAAAGAGAAAGTGATTTAGATGTGAAGTGGGATAATGAGGACGTTCATTCTAGTAATGTATTTTCGACAAAGCTTGAGCTGTGCCCCAGTTTTATTCCATATTGTAATTCTTGCCAGGTTTACAGAATTGGGAACGCTCAAAGGTTGATATGCAGACTAAGTTTGCTTGATTTTTGAGTTGTTGATAGATGTTCCACAATGCAAAGCGTAACAGAAATGGAAGAGCTGCTCCCAGCTGGAAAAAATTTAAACAAAATTGTTGACAGTGGTGAAACACCATGAGGATCTCACAAAACACAAAATAAAGTATTAAATCTTTGCAAAAATGTGTATCTCCCCCTTTGTTCTGCTTTTAAATTTGAAACCAGTGGTAGCATTTCCAAATCACAATTGATTGACGGCCGCCGCGGCGCTCGCCTTGTATCATTTCTTGTTAATCCAAAACAGTGATGTGCATTTGTTTCTTGTACACTAACTGCAAAAGTAGTTGTGTACGTCCTCGACCCTCTGTCCCATCCAAGACTGTTGGCCCAGCCATTTGTTAAAACAACACCAACTCATTCCTTCAGTAAAGCCACTAATTTAAAGCCTACTGTTTTACCACTACCACACAGAGGCTGCAGCTGTTTTGAGTGCAGTTGAGGGGAGAGAAAGTGATTTAGAGGTGAAATGGGATCATGATGATGTGCATTCTAGTCATTTCTGAGGCAAAAACATCCTAATTTAAATCAGAACCGACGATCTGTGATTAAAGAATGGCAGAGGATACTGACAGGCTACGGTCAAATATAATTTTAGGTTCCACTGGTGCCATGATTTTGACACTGGTATCTGGTTTTCTGGTGTTAACTGAAAAAATCTGACTGAAAGCATTTTAACTTTAACTTTATTTCGAACTCCATTTGTCTTTTTTTTAATTCTGTATCTGTCTCCATCCACATATTGTCGGTAGCTCCAGTGGAGTCTGAGAGCAGGAAGCGTTTCAGGGTTTCAAAACATCATGTCAGCTTGTCACTTTCATTGTCACAGGACCGAATACCCATTTGTCCGACAGCCCGTTAGTTGTTAATTAAGTGACTGCCGGCCCTGTCCATGGTGCTGAATCTGTGGGCGTTTTGCCCTTAATAGGCAATCTTTCTGGCCTTATACCAAATGACGTTTCAAGCGATTTCACTGTCGCAGACAAATTTACAATGTTGGAATAAAATCTGAGAGTTTCAACCAGAGTTGGTGAGCGCCCCCATCGCCCGAGTCATTAGTTGTAGTCTGATCAAAAGCTCAGTCGGAGCTGTCTCAATTGCCTAAAATATTGTCGTCTTGGCTGTTCCGATCAAAATCAAACATTTAACCCTAACCCTAACCGCAGGGAGTGTGCGTTTTCGGAGCAATGGGCCTTTGCTTT
Organism: Coreoperca whiteheadi; assembly: GCA_011952105.1. NCBI lineage: Eukaryota > Metazoa > Chordata > Actinopteri > Centrarchiformes > Sinipercidae > Coreoperca > Coreoperca whiteheadi. The sequence continues at coordinate 27,396,127 of CM022479.1, forward strand.
CTGGATAACGGGCTGAACACCTTATATGTTAACCTTCAACTGCGTGTGCAGACAGAATGCAAAGCAGAGCTGGTGCGATTGCATACGACGTAAAATTCGCCAGGGGAGGCTCAAATTGACGCGTCGGTGTGCTACGCAAATGTTTCAACTTGAATGAAACGTTTTTGCGCGTGTTCCGGGCCGTTGTGGCTCTGCTTCATAAGCACAGAGAGACGAGAGGAGAAGGAGACAGGAGGGAAATAAACAGAAGGAACTGGAGTTTCTAGTGCGTTCTGAGTTCAATCCGAGTCTGCCGCTGTCACAGCTTACAGCTAAAATCTGTACAGCTGGTACATTGGCTGTTTGGGGCAAATAAACGGTCCAGCAATCAAAATCGGGGGATGAACCCATTTTTTTGCACCACAGGTGGTAAGGATCTAACAGTAGCAGAGTGTAATTTATAAATGTTCAACTATTTATTTTGGGTGCGCGATGTGCATTACAGCCTCACGGGGGCGCTAGAGAGGCTGCAGACCTAAAGCTTTGTTCTCTAAGCCTTGTCCTTTGTCTGTTGACCCCCCTGCCTGTGCAGAGCTCTTGGTTGCAGCTCAGTTGTTTCGAGCGCGGCTGACGCTTCGATACGGTTGAGATGTGGGATGGTGTGACAGTATTTTGGAGGAGAAGGAGCGAGGGGCAGAGCTGCTGCAACATCACTGAGTCCCCAGCAGTGTGGTTTTAAAATGCTGTAGTTCAGCAGAGCTTCCCATCACTGCTGGAACACAGCAGCGAGACGGGAGGAATGCAGTGAATCTGATTTTTCTTGGCAGATACTCTTTGTTTTTTATTTAATTGTTCAGTTATGTTTGGTGGACTAAGTCAGTCAGTGAAGTGTATCCCATAGTTTCCAGAGTGTGGTAGGTAGCCTTAAAGGACCTTCAAGGATTATAGTGGTGTCTTTGCATGCTTTACCTAATTTAATACAAATTATGTGTACTTTGAATTACTGCCTACCATTTTCCAAAGCGTACAGTAAGTTTTATTTTGGTTTCCTCCCTTCCAGGCAGCCTGTGGTTTCAGTTCATTTCTATAAAAATCAATTTGGAGAGACTCGAAACTTGCTGCAGACAGCTAATCCATCACAGTCAGCATTTCTTTTTTTCTGATGGTGCCTTTAATTGCTTGTTTGCTTTTTGTTTGTCTTACTTTGGTCTGACAGGGGAGCTTTCAGAGCTCAGAGCGCAGTGTTTTCCCACCAACACATGCATACACCACCTGAATAATTTTCAAGAGCCATATGTGCTTTCAACTTCTTCCTTTGGTGAAAGCAGTCAACAAGGTGTCCACTGTCATGAATAAGCTATCTGACTGCAGTGTCAAGTCTCTGTCACTTAACTTTCACGGCGTACTGAAGTGAATTGAAACCAATGGCTTCTGTGAAACATTTACCTAAAAACCGATGGTGTGGAAAATGAGCATATTTTGTGATAAATAGACTAAATCATGAGGCCATGTTCCTTTCCCTGTTCATCTGGGTTTCAGTGACCTGGTCCTAGATGGATGGATGGATTGATAAATGATGTCCCTTCATGGTTTAAATGCTCTTTCAGAGGCTTTTTTTTAAAATCCTAATAATACCAACCATATTACCATACACAAAAGTCGGTATTATAATTCTCCAAAGCCCCGGATCAAGTTTAACGACAACATTTGTTTGTTTGTCTGTTTTGTTGTTCTTTACAATTGTCACAGCTGGGCGTGGCAACTTTCAGTATGGTTAAGGTTTGGGGAAGATTGTGGTTCCGGCAAATAAACCACGGTTTAGGTAAGATTAGGGATGGGCAACCCAAACACTTTATCACTGGGCTGAATACCATAGCACGCGTTGGAAGCATCATGGAATAAAGAATGATTATATTTAACAATATACTACAATGGAACATATTATTTATGACCTACTGCTACATTTCTAAACTTTTGTCTCCGAAATATTAGTAAAAAAGTTGAGCAACTAAAGAAACTTGCAATTTGAAATGTAGCAAAATAAAAGTGCAGCAGTTGAAATGTTGGATTTGGACTTTCAGAAATGTGTTTTTATCTGTTATTTGTTTAAGTATCTGCTGACTGAAAGCTCCCCAGGATAGTGGAAGCTCCTTCATGACTGTATATGAACAGCTATCCATGTACTGTAATAAAATGCACTATAACATGTAGTAGTTTCTCCATTTTGTGACCACAACATCACATGTGGGACGGCAACCACAGCAACGAGCACTCGTAAAGGATTAATACGATTTCTGGACCATTTTTCATTTGTTTTCGTGATGATCAGGAGAATTCCACAACATAGATTTTAGTTCCCCATGCATTAAAGATTAAAGATTGTGCACAAATGGATGGAGACGTCCAGTAGTTGTAAGTATAAACAGACAGATTCCTAATGAGGGAGACGCGCACTGAAGGGAGGATGAGAAGATCGACCAAAGGCGAAAGAAGAAAAGAAAAAGGGCAACGGAAGAGGAAGGAGTCGGGCTTGGGACATATGAAGAGAAAGATGTATGGAGAGAGAGAAGAAAGGCTGAGAGGGAGAAAGGAGAGGAGTGACGGTGAACAAACTCAGAGCCTCCAGTTTAGTCGGCCACAGAAGTTGGGAAAGTATTCTGTGGTCGCTGCAACTATTCAGAAAATGTTAAAGACGGAGGGAGGGGCTCACTGGCTGCAGAGAGAGAGAGAGAGCGTGTGCGTGAGAGCGGCGTGACTGCACGGTCGTTCGGGCACTCGCATGCAATTCTCTGTGCGTGAACATGACTGTGCACAGTTAGGTGACGTGAATGCGTGCCGTGGGGTTTTAGCAAATATACGCTGTGTGTTAGTGGTCGTGCGATGTGCGTTTACTGGATGTGTGTCTGTGTGAGACGCTCGAGATTTGTGCTCACACGCAATGCTGTGTGTGTGAGTGGAAAGCAACTAAAGCCTGCAAAGTGACATAATTTGCTTGCATGCACATGTGCGATGGCACCCGGACGCATAAATGTCTGAATCAGCGTGTAGGACTTTTACTCTTTTAGAGAGGGTTTCTAAAAAGACGATGAGGAGAAATTATTCGATGTGTTCTACGCAGCTTTTGGAAGTAATCATGATGTATTTATGTCTCTGACTTGTTAATGCATGGATAACTAAATAAAAAGGCAATTTTCCTTCTGAGAAATTTGCCATTTTTTGCCCTGCGTCTCACCTCTCAGGCAGCATACAAACCAGAGGTTTTCATGGGTCCAAAATGTTGGACCCCGAGCCAAATGGACCCATGGAAAACCTACCCGAAGCTGACCTGCAAATGCGTTTCAAAGAGAAAGACCTGCAAAGGACAGGCTGCCTGAGGATAATTAGATCTGATCCAAAATGCGGTCGACCCGAACGGGCCCAAGAGAGAGAACACCGACACCAGCAGCAGCATGATGAGCTACAGTATCAATTAACAAGCAGCCACGGTGGGAAGAGCAGCAAGAACTAATTCTAAGAACTAATGTAAAGTCATATAAACTAATTCCAAATATGTGTTGTTTAACTGCTTCAAAGTCTCATTTATAGAAATGATTGTAAGTCCTGATTAGACTATAATGTGGACCTAAAGCACTCTAATGCGGACTGCCCAACCTATTCGGTGCAGGCTGTTGGGGCGGCCGGAGCGGAAGGCCACAGACAGAACCAGCTGTGTCCTCGGTGTGATTTGCACTGCAACGAGCAACAAGGGAAGTCGCAGCAGCAGCTGAATTCAATGAGAGATCTTTCGTCAGTTGATGGAGTTCCCTTGGAACCAAGAGTCTTCCTTTTTTTCAGTTTTACATCAGTTTTAAGTGATCACAAAGCGAGTCGGAGGTGACAGAAACCTGGCCCTTTGGCTCTTTTGGCAGGTGAGCTCGTCCACAACAAGAGATGTGTGATGTTGAATATGTCCAGTCAGCAGAGTGGTTTTCAAAACGTTTCAGAGGTTGGAGGATGGTGTGGATAATGTCCCATGCACACATACATATATTATTCAAGGTCACACGCTCATCAGCAAACACACACACACACACAAACAATCAGAAAACAGCTGACGGTGCGTTCTGTGTGCAGAGGAAAACAAACACAGAGACAAACAAAAGACGCACAGGTTCACAGAAACACAAACATACTCTGTGTTTGTGTGTGTGTTGGGGTGTGTGTGTGTGTGTGTGTGGTCATCAACAGCGTACACACACACAGAGCCATGTCACATTCCCTGCGTCCCACCATTGTCCCGCAGCACTTAGTTCATGCACAATGTAAACACGTCGACACACGTGTAAAACATGCTGCGCTCACTTATACACACAACTGATAGGAATCTATAGTGTGTGTGTGTGTGTGTGTGGGGGGGGGGGGGCTCTGGATGGAGGGCAGTTTCTGGGAATTGTGCTGCTGCCACAGTGGGGAGATGCTGAGAGCAGCAGGAGGGTGGAGAGGGGTGTGTACGTGTGTGTGCGTGTGTGCGCGTGTGTGTGTGTGTGCGCGTTCATTGTTTT
>CM022479.1:27418745-27441152 GCA_011952105.1 Coreoperca whiteheadi
CACGTGATCAACGAGTTTAAAAAGTGGAGTCCATTCGCTGAAGAGTGCCGTGGGATACGGTTAAAAGGGGCCTGGGACAAGGAGATAGTAAGTGATCCTTGAGTTTAGAATCTCATCGAGCATGAATCTCCATGCTCTAGTGAGGTTTCGATCGACTGTAAACCATTCAAATAGACACGTGATCCATCAAACTCTGTCCTTCCGAGGGGGCTAACCTCTGCTGGCTGATAATTATTATTAATATTAATGGATTCACTGGCAGCAAATGTGTTTATTTCCAAATGTCAAGTTACACGTTTGTGACAAATTTTGTTTCATCATGGTACCGTCAATTTTGCTCTGCAGTTTTGTAGAAACTTAAGTAATTCAAATATAGCTTTTAATGTGCATACAGTTAAACGTGTGTGTGTGTGTGTGTGTGTGTGTGTGTGTGTGTGTGTTGCAGATGACCACAGGACCATTGGAGTCGACTGTGAGCACCTCGCAGCACAAATTGAACAGGATATCCTTTTCACGACGTCAACACTTGACACCGTAACTACACGTGACCAAACAGAACGGGATTTGGCACCTGAATACTCTCAATGCTGACGGGGGGGGGGTTTGTTAGATAAACACTTGAGCCATGTTAGCAGCAGCGTGGCTCTGCGAGGGCGGCGTTGGGCCGTCTTGTCTCGTCAGCATTTCGGCCGCCCCGTTTACATTGAGGGTTGCGCTGAATAACAGAAACGCCCCTCAGTTCAGCAGCACCGAAAGCGATCGTAGAGTTGGACACAATGTTTTTTTTAGCTCAATGCACCGCGGAGCCGGAGCACAGTGGATGGTGATGAGAGTTGAGCTAAATCTGACCCGTCTGGGGTGTCCTACATGGCCGCCACACGGAGGCCAAACTCTTCACGACCTTTCCTCTAGTTTACAGTTTTGCCACACCAGTGGAAAGGACCAGGGAATAGTAAAGCGGTCTCCCCATGTGTTCTGACGCACCCAGCACGTCCCCAGACCTGAACGGCAGAATAGGGCATTTGCCGACGACTCCCCAAACGACACCTATGACCGTTGGCGAGTACTCGCAGGCGTACCGGACCGGTGTCCTCATGGTAACAATAAACACGTTTTAAAGATTGTGAAACGGCCGCTGTTTGGTTAGGTGTCGCCACCAGAACTACTTGGTGAGGTTTAGGAAAAGCTCATGGTTTGGGTTAAAAGAAGCAAGTCACGTGAACTAACTTAAGTTATGTGCAACAGTCATGTTTAAGCTATGTAACTTAATAAACTAACTTAAAGTTTTGGTTTCACACGGGAAACGAACGGCAGCCTCCTGGTTTGACCCATCCCCCTCCTTGACTTGCGCTTCATGCCCGACACTCCAAGATCGTCTGTGTGTTCTTTAGGTTTGACTGTTGCAAACCTGGCAGGCTTGTTGCCAGGTGTCAAACGTTTCACACAGATGGAGTACGTGCAGCCTTTCGAGCGTGGAAAACAATAGGTGTCAAAGATGTGTGTGCTTGATCATCCCTTGGGAGCGTTGTGGTCCTTGACGGCTCCCCGTGCCCACAGATCTTCCAGGAGTTTAAGTCGACAGATATAAAATACAAAACCCGTCTACGGAGCCGCATCTCCAACCTCAAGGACCAGAAGAATCCCGACCTGCGGCGCAACGTCCTGTGTGGGAACATCTCGCCTCAACGCATCGCCTGCATGACTGCCGAGGTCAGTCGTGTCAACATCTGACGTCGCCTTTACCTCTTCCATGTGCCGTTCGAGCAGCCCTGACCATTGTTCACAAACTGGTTATTAGTGAGCTGCACCTGGCAGGCTCGCTAAACATGTCTTAGTCCATCTCGGCTGTAACAGTTAGCCTGGCTGCGCGTTCTTTACTCACGAGTGTGAAAGACTGTGTCTAATGAGTGTGTGTGTGTGTGTGTGTGTGCGCGCAGGAGATGGCGAGTGCAGAGCTGAAGCAGATGAGAGAGGCCCTGACTAAAGAGTCCATCAGAGAGCATCAGCTGTCAAAGGTCGGAGGGACGGAGACGGACATGTTCATCTGCAACAAGTGTCACGGAAAAAGCTGCACGTACACGCAGGTATGGACGCACACACACACACACACACACACACACACACACACACACACACACAAAGAACTGTGTTTAATTATAATTTAATATTAAACTTCATTTATACAGCTCTTTTCCAAACAAAGTTACAGCGATTTACATGGTTGAAGTCGGATTAAAACATGCAATGCACTGCAATGAGGTGCAGACTGAAGATCAGACAATTAACAATAATACAATAATGAGATTAAAACATAAATAGTAATGAGGATGATTTTAAAACAGATAAGACATGTTGGAAATAAAACGGTGTGCTAGCACTGATTTTGAAAGCTTTTAAAAGACCGTTTTGAGGAAAAGGCTTCATTGTGCTGTGTTTGTGCGTGTTTTCTAGGTGCAGACCCGCAGTGCTGATGAGCCCATGACCACCTTTGTGTTGTGTAACAGCTGCGGCAACCGATGGAAGGTAAATAACCTAACAAATACTAAAGAGTAGTAGTCTTAAATAGTATTAACAAACAGCCAAGTGTTTGGCTAGTCGTACAGAAGAAGTGTATCTGAAAACAACAAGCGCGCACCTGCTCCACGTGCTGTACAGTAGTCCCTGCGTGTCCTGCATGCACATGTACCCGTCCGCCCATCTCAGAAGCGCAGCCGACACACAAAAAGAACCAACAAAATGAGTCGTTACAATAAAGCTGTAACGGTTGTTGTCCAAAATAAACGTCAGGTCTTTTTCGTGAAATCCGTCAGTTTTCTTAACTAATCTACGTCGTCTCTCACTGTGTGAAAGGCACTCTGGGACGTGCAGGACATTATTCAGTGAATTCGAAGTACGCGGGGCAGGCTCGAGTTCAGTGGCTTCGCTAAATAACACTTGTGATTTCCCTTTTCACTGTAATAAAGGTTGCATGATTGACCCGACTGTCAGTGACATAGTCTCACCACACGATGGCAGCAGAGACCGGCCTCTGCTGCTCTTCCTGCGCTCACGTCACCTTTTTTTATGTCCCCCTTACTCTCTCTCGACCCCCCCCCACACACACACACACACACACACATTTGCTTTACATTATTTATTTTTTTATCTTGCCTACTTTCCTTCTCTGTCTTCTTCTTGTCTCCTCTTCTTTCTTCTCATTTTTCTTCTCTTGTCTTTTTCACTTTCCTCAGATTTCGTCCTTCCCCTCGCCCGTTTCGCTGTCCTTTTCGCCCTCCTCCCTCCATCTCATCCCTCTCCTTTCCTCTCCATATTTTCTCCTTCCTCCCTCTCCTTGTAGTTTTTTTTGTTTTTTTTGTTTTGTTTTGTTGTTTTCCTCCGCTGCCTCCCCCTTTTATTTAATTTGAGAAGCCGATGGCGTGTGGGAAGTGCTTTGGGGTTTCGGCACACTGACAATCTGAAACATGGCGGCAGGCTCATCAGTTTCTGAAGCTACATTAAGTTTTCTGAGCTCTTCAACCTCAGGAGCAACAAGTGTTCTAGTTCAGTTCAGTTTTACAAAGACACCAAATAGGCCGCAGGAAGTTCTTTATAAAATGACGCACAGCACATCTAGAAGTTTTAATTTTGCACTTTAAAATCAAACTCCGTGTAACTGTTGCTTTTAGCTTTAATGGCACAAACGCAGTATATCGTCAGTGAAAACCTTGTATCTCCAGGTTTGGTGAATTTTTATTTTTTTTTCTAATCCGGAAGCAACGGGATAACGTGCTCCACTCGAGGTTTTAACCCAACAAACACCTAAAAATTCCATTTTTTTTTTTTTTTTTTTCACGTTTAAAGCTAATTAAGGAGCAAATGCATGGTAATCTATATAAAGATTCAAGTTACTGTGAATTAAAAGCCGTATAAATTGAGGAACATTGATGTCTCACCACCTTATTGAGTCAGCAAATGTGGTCACCTGATGAATTCCAGTCCAATAGTCACACTAGTACAGTGTCACTAAAAAGGGGGCTCATCCCACCTCCGGTTCCCCTGCTTTGCTCAAACAAGGACTTTCTGGCTCTAATAACTGACAAGGACGGCGGCAAGAGATAAACCTTGAACCTTTGTATCGCACCGGCAGCGCAGTTCTCGCGTCCTGCTGTTCCCGGTGTCATGGCGATCCAGGCAGTCGGCGGCGGTAATGGCGCCAACAAACGCAGCGACGTGCCGACCGGGGCAGCGAAGGCGACACGGCCGCGAACGCTGCAGGATTTAATATATTTGAATAAAGTCGGTTTGTCTCGAGGAAGGAAATGCGTTCAGTGAGTAACACTGACTGTAAACATAACACAGGGCTCCCTTAACTCTAGGTCAGGCAAATAGCTAATTATAGCTCGAGAGTTTTTCCTATTGAATCTTTAATCACAATTTTGCTTCTTTGTTTCTTTCTTCCAGTTCTGTTGAAGAGGACGCGTGCGTGTATTATTCTATCATGAAGTGAATTGAATGCGGATTTAAATAATTAATATGGTTGTTTTGTTTTTTTTTATAGTTTTTTTTTGTTTGTTTTATATATATATATATATATATATATAGATATATAAAAACTAAAAGCTGTAATATATTTAGAGAAAAATAAGCCAGTTCATGTTGTTTATTGGTTTAATTTGTTTTGTATGGAGCACTTAGTTTATTTCTTGAAGCTTTAAGCCAGATTTAAATCACATTAGGCCTTGTGGAAACAGTGGATGTGCCTTTCTTTGCCATGTTGTGCTGCCACATATTTTTGCCCTTAACATTTCTATTAAAGTTGCTCTTGGATTACGACGACACCACTAGTTTCTTTTTGTCTTTCTGGCTTGTTTTGGTTGTAACAGTTAGCAACATATGAATTTTCCACGGATCGTGGCGGAGACATTGATCTCTAATTAGTTTATTTCAGAGTCGGTATTACGGTTTACGTCGCTTAGAAACAGTGTCACGTTGCATGGTTTTTTTGGGTTGTTTTTTTTTCCCCGCCAGAGAGCATCGACGACTTTAGTTAAACCCCCGGAGGAAAACCAAACCACTATTTTCAAGAGATGTTAAGGAGCCTCAACAGTTCAGCGTCAGCACACTGGCTGAATAAAGTGCAGACAGTCTTTTCTTTTGCCAAATGACATCCCCCCAAATTCACTGATGTTTACGTGGATGCGATATTTAGATTTCGAGCCGCTTCGCACAACACCCTGAATAGGAAATAGCTCAATAAATGACATTTTCTGATCACCTTAATTTGAATAAGGCAACTGTGGCAGCAAGTATAATCGGTGTATGGCGTGGAAAGTTCCAGCACCATCGCAGAGAGCGTGAATACCGACACGTCGTGCTCTTGTTTAGATTTGGAGTCAGACCGTTAGCAGACAATGTAAACATGAAATTCCTCCTTTCGACAACCGAGAGGCCTGTGTCACCTTCATTCATTAGGAGTTCATTTTACTTAAACCAGGCTGTCAAGTGGAAAATAAAACTAAATCCCAGTTGAGGCAAGCGGGAGCCCGAGTCGCGGTCTCCATTTTCCCTGATGCCGCCGCTGGTGGTGGCGGCGGGCGTGTCGACAGAGGTGATGAAAAGCGGTGCGAAGGCCGAGCAGAGGACGCTCCTGTTGTGTTTGTTGTGGAAACACCGCTGAGCTCTTTCCACACACACGAGCAGGTAGGAGAGAGAGACGGAGGGGGGGGGGGGCGAGCCTGGAAGGCCAGTGTGACACCTGGTTCTGTTGGGTGTCTTCTTCGTGGATGCAAAGCATACTGAAGAGCGCAGGGCCGCTGGATCGGAGAGAAAGATGGCTACTTACGGCGCGTTTCCACTACACGGTACCAGCTCGCCTCGCCTCGCCTCGACTCTGTTTGGTTTCCCGCTGTGTGAAAGTCGTACCTGTACCTGCTTCCAGGTACATTTTTTTCGTACCACCTCCGGCGAGGTTCTGGGCGAGCTGAGGCGCTACTAAAATGTGACGTGAAAACACGGCAGACTGCTGATTGGTCAGAGAGAATCGTCGCTATTCACCGCGTCATCATTGATCTCAGCAATCCCTTTGGTGACTGCATTTATCCTCACTGATTTAAAAAAAAAAAACAACAGTTGCCAAAACTGGTCCGAATGACCATGATGGGAACATCATCATCAGTCTAACGGCTAATGCTACCCTGGAAATAACTCTGTGATTGGTACTGTATGTAAGGACTTTAGTAAAATCTAGCCGGGTTTAGAAGCAGCCGGAGGGATTTCCTTTTTTAAAACAAACAAACAAAAAAAAAAAAAAGCTTCATTAAACCCAGGCAAATATTCATTGATTATTCATTTGTCATCTGTGACTTTATTTTTCATGTATGTGTTGAAGGTGTGTTTGCCTGTGTGGTGATTATGTCGTGTATATATATATTTATGAAATTAGAGAGTGCATAATATAACACATGTAGCCCCATAGCGGATCAGTTCAGATTCTTCTCAGTGACCTTTGGAACCAGTACTGCCTGACTTTGATATTTAAATGGACCACTCCTGGTTCTACAGCAATGGCCTGACGCATATTAAAGTAACCAAATATTGAACTTCAGGCAACGTTTGAGGCAGCAAAGACGACACGAAAAGAGCCATCGGCAGGAGAAGCTTTCCATCGCACACTTTTCAACGTAATTACATACAACAATTTTGCCATTCCCATCATAACTGTATATGTTATAGTTTTGATGCTATGAATCTATTCTGTACTTACGACATCTATTGCATGTCTGTCCGTCCTGGGAGAGGGATCGCCCCTCTGTTACTCTTCCTGAGGTTCATCATCATTTTTTCCCGTTAAAAGGGTTTTTTTTTGGGTAGTTTTTCCTTAATCGAATCGAGGGTCTAAGGACAGAGGGTGTCGTATGTTACAGATTGTGAAGCCCTTTGAGGCAAATGTGATTTGTGATGTTGGGCTATATAAATAAAATTGAATTGAAGTGTAAATTATCAGCGTTCATCAACTAAAAACTAAAAGTGGAATGCTGGGGGCCGGGGGGCGGGGGGGGCATGGATGTACAGATGTTGTCGAATATTGAGGTGTGAGACGTGTCTCTCTGTTTATGTGTGTGTCTGTGTCACATAAACGTCGAAGTGAACTGTGGAAAATGACCAGAAACGCGCACACACAGACTACAAAATCGACCGTTTCACAGGTTGTGTGTGTGTGTGTGTGTGTGTGTTGTTTCAACTTTTTTGTTTCTGAGAAATCATGTTTCCATCCGTCACTTTGGCATGGCGGCCAGCTGTCAATACGACACTGCCCACGAGCCTCAGCCGCCGCTGCCACGGAGAACAATCACTTTTAACAAAACACGGTGGCCATAGTTGCTGAATTCAGCCAAAGTCGAACCCACCGTTAAAAGTGAACTGACTTAAACTGCAGATTATAAAAAGCCGTTTTTTGTCCACAGCGCAATCTTTAGCTTCCACCTGCCGTTAGCAAGCGCACGTGACACAATTTTAAGCGCAGTGATTGTAGGTTTCTTGCTGAAATGCACTTTGGGAGTCGTAGTTCTCCCCCTCCAATTTGTATGTACACAAGCGTGTACCCTCTACTTTTTTTTTTTTAAATCAAAGAACCAGATATTTTCTAATGCCGCTGTCAACCATTTGGACCGGCGTTTGAACCAGAAAAGCGTCACGTCGATCAAAACCGATGAAAAGCTCCAACGGTGAGACACGTAACGTCGCGTAGGCTGACAAATGTTACTCCTCTCGCTTCGCAACTCCATGGCAACGCCAGCTACATAACCATGTCGGCTGTGCATTTGAGATTTCTTTTCATGGAGACTATGAAGAGTAAAATATGTACATGACAACTTTTATCAGTCTGCAGTCTGTCAGGTTTAATTCTTTCAGGATTTGGCCGCATGGCAAAGTTTTGGAGACCATTGATCGCTCCCTGTGGGTTCTCCTTACATTAAGGCAGCGCTGAGTCACTTTTGGTTCCTTATGAAGTTATTTGTTGGTTTGACTATCTCATTTTTGGCTTTCCCAGTGGGGTGATTTTGAACGTGTTTGTGCGTGTGATGGTTTAGGGTTAGGCTGCATCACCACTGTTTGTCTCTTCATATTTACATAGTGGTTACCCTATGTGAAGCGCTGCAGGGGCTTATTGCTGTTTGGGTGAACCTCAAACCTCCAGCACACACATTGAAGGCAAGCAAAAGCTTTTGCTCTGGCGCCTCGCACATCTGCCTGCTGTCTTTTTTGTTTTTTTTAAAGGATAATTCCAGTGTAAAACTACGTTTTTATTTTCCAATTCTGGGCTATGATTCCTGTCGGTTATGGCAACAATGGTACTCACCAAGCTACTGCTAAGATAGTGGAACAAAGTCTGGCGAGACTAGAAACACGAGTGGTGTCACAGGTTGGAAACAAGCCAACAGTGATAGCCAGATGCCCCTAACCAAACTTTTCACTTTGGAAGTAAAACTTAAAGTGAAATGTTGCTGGTAATCCCTCATTGCACAAGAAAACTGTGCCCACAGTTACCGTAAGGCCGGGAAGTCGTAGTTGGAGCAGGAAGTGGATCTATAAACTGCGATGTTAACACTGCAGTGTTAGGACAGCAATACATTTTCTATTCAAATTAGTTCTCTCTTCCAAATAAGTTTGGCTGTCCGTGGGATTAGTTTAAAACGGTCTAATTGTCTGACTGCGCGTGTTTCTTGCCCTGTTGGACTCCCTTTTTAGTGATGCCACCATGTTTCCATATCTCAGAAATCATTTGGTGTGTTGCTCTTATGGAAGAGAACAAGTACAGCTAGACTGATAAATCTGCCAGGCCGATAATATCGGCTACCGCATATCAGTACTTGTGTAAATGGCGGCCGATGAGTAACAAGAAATTGCAGTACAGATATGGCAAAATAAGGTTTGAGGGAATTTAGAAAGTGTCAATTGTTCCACCACAGATACCTGATAAAATGGATTTTTACACTGAGAAATTTCCCGCTCTGTTGATCTGTATCTTGATCACATAAAAATGATCACATAATGTCCAGCTCAAGAAAACAAATATGGATATATCCGTATCAGCCTCAATAATCCAGCGTCTGTCGGACTATCAAAATAAAGCCCAAATTGTAAAGAAAGGCAGTGGCAAGGTTCAGGGTCTGATTCCCAGTAGAGACGCTCATGCACTTCTGATGAAGAAGGAAAAAAATGCACTTACACACCAACACTGAACAAACGAAGCTGCTGCTCATTGGGCGTTCGAGGGTTTTCGTTTATGTATGTACAATTAAAATCACAGTCTTAACAAAATATAAAATAAATAACATTAACAATACTAAGATAAATGCATTCTGAGTGACCGGTCTGGTTAAGACCTATGGCGTCTCTTTTCTAAAATCTGTTGTTTCCGCCTCCGCAGACAACTACAAACAGTTGTCTTCCTCAAACTACCGTTCCCATGAAACACTGGGTGTAAGCATTCCATCTCACATCATGTCGTCTTTTTTTTTTTTCTCCTCTCTGTATTTTTTTTTTTTTTATTAGGTGTTTGTCATTAATATATATCTATATATAATTTTTTGCACCTGGGATTTCCTCCCACCCCCCTTCCTGAATTGACCAACCACAGTTCAGCGCTGCAGCCAATCAGGAGCAGGCGTCCGAGTGGGCGACAGACAGTGGTGAGGTCAAAGGTGAGAGGTCACAGAGGCAGAGGTCAGCAGCAGCAGTGCCCAGGTAGGCCACCCTGGTGTGTGTGTGTGTGTGTGTGTGTGTGTGTGTGTGTGGAGATACTTGTATTACTATACTTATTAGGACGTCTTCTTCGACTTCTAGTTTTAAAACCTGGGGATTTTCAGAGAAGATGGAGAACATTTTATCCTCTTCGGTCCTTCCTGACCATTAAAACTGCAGCTGCCAATTTTGCGCTTTGGTGACGCTTCGCTGCGCTTTTGTCTGGGACCTTCCGAACGGAGCCAAGCGGCCCCAAAGTCAAGTACTGACTGCAACGTGATGAAACTCTGCACGGAATGCTGTGTTCATGTAATCTGAGCTGGAAGATGGTGCCTAGAGGGATAAACATTACCACTCCCGAGTGACAATTTCAACTCAAATTACTTTCTTTTTTTTTTTTAATTGATTGATTTTAAGTTGTTATTTTGATTTAGACGTGAAATGTCACAATATTGTGAAAAATGCTAATCACAAGTTCCAATAGCCCCCCCCACACACACATTTTTTTTCTTTCAAATGTTATTTTGTCGAAATCGCAAAGACATTCAATTTTATAATAATTAAAAAACACCAAAAGGCAGAAAATGTTCGCATTTCAGACGCTGTCGATCAACTAATCGATTCATTGAAAAATGAAGACTGCTGGATTTGTTTCAGCTCCACCACCTATTCCAAATCTCTACCAATCAGGAAAAAACATGATGAAATGATTAACCGATCCAAAATCAAACTACTTTTTAAAAAGACGGCAACCTAGAGCCTCGGGAGAACTGCTGAATAACGCGTTAAATGCACTCAAAGGACGTAGTGCCGTATTAAATATGAATAAACAAACTTTAAAAAGTTCCAAGTGCCCATGGCGTTTATGAAAAGTAACACGCTCTGTGGGGTGCGTTCTTTTCTCTCTAACTGCATGGGAGTGGACTATCGCTTCACTGAGAAAAGGAGTAATGCGTCACAACCTAGATACAATTCCTAAATATCACACAACGAGCCCGAGGTAATAGATATCTGCTATTTTGGTAGACGGGATCATATCTTGCTGAGGGTTTGCGGTTTGGCCAGGAAGGAATTTGATCGATTTTTGGTTATTTGAAAGATCCCCTGAAGTATAGTAACACAAATTCTGTAACTGTGTGCGTGCGTGTGTTTTGTTTTTTTTTGTTTTTTTTTCCCCAAACTCCAGTGTTTTATTGCACCTGTCTGTGGTGTGGTGTCGGGCGGGGGATCAGTACAGGCTCAGAGGAACCCCCCTCTTCTTGAAAAAAAAAAAAAAAAAACAATCCAGGAAGGGAAGAGAGTGGGAGAAACCACATAAACAAAAAAAAAAACCACATGTTCCGTATAGTTTTCTCTTAAAAAATAGATGTCTTGTCTGTTTGTAAATCAGTAGTCGGAGGGAAGGGACATCCATCCATTAGACTGTTTATCACAGGAGCGAAATGACTGATCCAGCAAACAAGAGAGGACAAACAGACAATAAAAATAAGTAACACCCAGTTTCGGAGTGCGTAGCGGCGGGTGGAGGGAGCACCCTGTGTTTTCCAGTTGAAAGAGACAAAAAGAAAGAGAGAAGGAATGAGACGGCATCTTTCTTTTGCTCTTTTGCCTTTCCGGTACTCCGGGCGTAGAGAACTGTCGGATGGAAAAACACGGCGATGAGGTGGGCGGACGTCAGGGGCACCCGTCTATGATTGGCTCTTAAAGCGGCGATTGGCCGGTCATGAGGGGAGGGGCAAATTAGTAAAGAGTCACTAAGAATCCATGGCACAGATGTAGATTTCTCCCCCTTGAAATGCATTAAAATCTCCCGAGTAATCATCTCCACATAAGAGTAGGTGATGTCCCAAAAGAAATACTTCCACATTCCGATCGCTGCCTTCGCTGTTGAGGTGACAAACAGGGAGAAGGTGGGAGACGCCGGAGGAGAAGAGGTTCTTAGACAGAAAACAGGTTGGAAGGATGAATAGAAGGACAGAGTCAGAAGGGCAGGGGAAAAAAAAACAACTAAATAAAAGATGATAACTGATCTCAGGACAGAGATGAGGAGGTAAAGGTTGCTCAATGTTAACATTTAAAGATGTTGTTGAAATGAAAAAATGTAAGTCTTTGTTTCCTGATTTGAATTGAACAGGTTGACTTTTACCGGACAAGTAGCCCATGCTATGTTATGTTGTAAGTCTATGAACGCAATGCTTCGCTTGTTTTTCAAGGCCCTCAAGACGGAGTTATCCAAGTGAACAAAGAGACAATCGAAGGAATACAGAAGCCAACTGGAGAGAGAGAGAGAGAGGAGAGGAGAGGAGAGGAGAGGAGAGGAGAGGAGAGGAAGGCAACAGGTAAAAAAAAAAACCAAGAAAGGAGAAGAAAGTCTTGGCAGTAATCGGAGAGATTTGGGATTCAAAGAGAGGAGAAGTGACTTGAGGAGGAGTCTGATCCCTTCTGGGCCGCTCTGCACTGGGAAACGACGAAATGGTCTGGGAAGTGAAGGATCGGAAGAGGAGGTGGAGGCCGGTGTGGGACTAGGACTCGGAGGAGGTACGCGAGCCGCCGTGAACGAGCGACTTGTAGATGTTGGAGGAGAGGAATCGTGGGTAGGAGTCCCTGTGCATCAGCGTGTAGATCTGTAGCTGGGCGTCTTCGAACGTGTGCGGCGTCGGGTCCTCGATCCTCTTGTTGATCACCTCTCGGACCCTCGCGTCCAGACTCACCTGCAGGGAAATGTAGTTTAGTGGAGAAAGGAGACAACGCTGCGTGGTTTTGATGTCCTAGCATATTAACTACATCGTCGACCGTTTCCAAAAACTAACCATTCTGTATTTAATATTGGTATTAAAGCACTCGACTATTGCTTGAGATGTGAGGCTGGTCTCATAACGCTTGGATTTCACCATCGGCCAGGCTGATATATCGGCCGATATCAGATTACTGTAGATGTATCAGTATCCGTGTATATGGCGGCCGATGAACAAGAAATGCCAAAACTAGGTTTGAGGTCATTTAGAAACAGTTCTGTCCACCAGAGATGGTTGAAAGGTGATTTTTTATTTATTTATTTATTTATTTTTTACTGTAAAGTCTCTTACTATGTATCTTGGTCACAATTCTTTAAATAAGCAAATCTAAGAGACCCATATTAAGATTTGATGTCATCAAAATACTGCTTTTGTCCAACTAACTGTCCAAACCCAAAGAGAGTCAGCTTGCTAAGTTGTCACAATTGAAAAGCACAAAACTACGGAATTGGGGTTTTATCGCTTGAAAAATGACAACTGGCACTGGGCAGAGGTGGTGAGGACAATAATCGGCTCAGAGCTTGAGTTTAAATTCAGCGCCATGTATTTAGGAAATCTACCAACAGGGCTGAGAAAGACAGATATTTTTTACACATACTTTTAGCAGGAAGCAAGAAAGCAATAACTAGGAAATGGCTAAAGGATAGAAAAAGTACGGGAAATGTATGTTATGGTAACATCTGACTCCCTCTCTGTGAGACAGGCCAGGAGGAAATGGGAAGCATATTGGAAAAACTGGATATCTTATCTGAACACAAACCGAGGTGTATATGTCTTGTATGGGGTGGTATTATTTATTTTCTTCCCTTCTCTACTCTGTTTGACATGATGTGGAGCGTTTCTGTTAATCTATCCTGCTGTTCCCTGGTCTGTCTGTCTGTCTGTCTGTCTAGTGTCCCCCCCCTCCCCTTTGTTTTTTTTAAAAAACAAATGACAACTGACTAAAAATGAAATAGTTGCTGATTCGTTTTCTGTTAACTGACTAATCGTTTCACTGTTTCGAGTTTGGACATTCACAATTGGGCGGGGTGGGGGGTGGAGGTGGGCTTTAAAAAGTGCTCAGAAAGGGTTTGCAAGCACTGAAACAGCTGTAGGAAATGTGTGAGAGGGGATTTCAAACAGAGCGCAAAGCAAATCAGGATTCTGTACTCCGCTGAAAGCTCGTAGTGCACCTATTGACCTGTCTCGGTACTACTCCCAGATCTGGACCCACGGGTTGATTAAAGTTTGAGGTTGTGCCGTGCTCTGTAGTTTTGTCATTAATTAACTTCCATAGAGGCGTGAATCCAGTTACCAGCACTGGAACACACACACACACACACACACACACACACACACACACCACACTCAGAGTGGCCCCGCAGCCATGGCACTAGCAGATATTTATAGAACGACAAGCTTTCTCTTATGTTTTCCCCCTGCTCTTATTTAGGAAAGACACACACACACACACACACGGAAAGCGAGAGGGCGGCATCCTACCAAGGTCAGACATGCAGACAGACAGCCAGGCACGCAGCTTCTCTGCCCAACTCACACGCCGGGATACCTTGATTTTTCTGTGTGTGTGTGTGTGTGTGTGTGTCTATAAAAAGCATCTGCCGCCAGAAGGCGATGAGAGCAGCAATTTATAGCTTCCTCTAAACACACTAAACACACACACTAACACACATGCATACAACTCAACATACCAGTGTCTAAACATGCCAACACACACGCCTCAAGCGCTCATACTAAACAAAGCAACCACTGTTAAACACATTTTGACACACTGTGTGTGTGTGTGTGTGTGTGTGTGTACTACAGTATGTCTACGTTTATAACCAACAATAATCACTGGCCCAATCAGTAGGGCTTGCATTTCTGAAGGTGGGTGTTGGTGTGAACACGGAGCATGTGCGTAACAGCGGACAAAGTCAAAATCTCTAAATGTGCAAGCGTGCACCGAAATGGAAGGAAAAGATAAAGACGCAGCAGAGAGATGTAACCGAGGACGTGTTCAGAACAGCACCGAGTCCCCCAGAGGCTGCAAGGCTCTTTCCAATGTGAAAATGCTGGACAGAGTAAATAACATACTGATGTACGGCTCCAACTAACAATTTTGTTTTCCAGTAATCGCTCGGTGTACACAACATCAGAAAAAAGTAAAAAAAAAACATTATAAATTTCCTAGTGCCCAAGCAGATGTCATCAAATGCCTTGTTTTGTTGACCAACTGTCCAAAAGCACAATGTTTGATTTACTATAACATATCACAAGGAAACGCTAAAGATTGTCACATTTGAGAGGCTGGAAGCATTAAACCTTATTGGTTGACTGGATGAATGCATGAACAAAGACCTAGATGATTAACCCTAACCTTAACCTTTGTCCTGATGTTTAAGAGACCATCCGGGCAGCAGGAATGTGCTCAGTAAATTTCATAGCACGGCATCTATCCATTTGGGGGGGGTTTTGGCCTGACGATGGCTCTAGAGAATCTATCTGTTGGCCGTGCGGGCAGACCGACGCGCTGGGCACAGGTGAGGCAGCAGCCTCACTGGAAAACCGAATGCATCGGCCAGATCTTACGTAAGAAAACGCTTTCAAAACATTGCAGTTCGCTACATCCAAAATCGCCGCACTTCTGAGACACGAGAACAGACCTTGAGCAACGTTCGCATGATGGTTCAACATCCCGAAGTGATTAACTGGCAATAATCTCTTGGAATTCAAACAATGGCACACGTCTTAAATCTGCAACCCCCTAAAAACAGTCCGAAGACTTCCAGGGAGCCCCTGCCATAACGTGGAAGAGTACAAAGTCCCAGAAAGGGGCGTGATCTCTAGACCGAGATGTGGTACAGTTAGGCAAAGCCTGGTTGGTGCATTCAAGACATTTAAGGGACATGCGAGATTTAACCCTCGGCTTCCAGGGAGCATTGCATTTGTGAGCTACGTTATGAAATCACATCAAGTAAAGACATTTTAAAAATCAGAACATGGACGTTTAAAAAAAAAAAAAAAAAAGGTAACGTGATTTCTGCCGGTCAGAGCGTCCTTTAACCTGTCCCTGTTTGCAACTGCAATATCTTGCAATAACAGCAGGACTTTGACAAAAAACATCCATAATAAAATGATGATATCATAGATCACCTGTGTCAAGGAAGCTGATTTTCATAGCATACGGACAAAATGAAATCTATTTAAACGTTGTGGTATTTGTAGTTTATGGACTAAATCCGAAGTGCAACCGCGTCCTTAAGTAAGCCAGGAGCTCTCCTACCTCTTTTGGCGACAATATGGAAATGTAGTCCTCGTAGATGGAGCGCGCTTTCTCCTCAATGGCGCTCTTGCTGATTTCCTGTTTGAGGTCTTCGCAGGCCAGCCAGAACAGCATGTTCTCCTCGCTGTACTCCGTCCGCAGGAACTCTCGGAAAACGTTCCGCCCCGCCGGGTTCTTCATCAGCTTGTCGAAGGACTGAGACCACAGCCGGATCTCTTCCGCTGAGGGTTTGGTGCTGGGGGAGGAAGAGTGGGAAAGAGGGTTCCCTTCGTGATTTCTTTATTTATTCATTCATTCATTTTGGTTTATGTGGGGTTGAATGACTGCCGTGCTCCAAAGCTTATGCCACATAGGCAGAACCATGATAAAAAAAAAAAGAGCTATGAAATTGAACAAAAACTCGCTCAGCATGACAGTTTGGGACGTTTCTGTCTCTGCCCTGTGTTGGATGTCGAGCAACTGCTCTGCCGATCCGCTTCACATCTGTGTACCTGTATTGTTTCTGAATGGGAAATATCCCAAAGCACTAATACCAATAGAGCACCCACCTCCACCAAAACTGCACCATCTCTCCTAGCGCATTGTGCTGAAAGTAGTAATACAAGTTTCCTGAGTCTACACTATCTGTCTATCTGCACCAAAGTACACACAGTGACAGGAAACCCGGATGGGTGTGACTTTTTTTGGTTTTGCATAGAACATCCCCAGAGGATGGCTTTGCTGACCTACCGCCACCAACAGGTCAAGGATCCTAACACGCGCACACGACATGTCACCGTCGGAACCAGGCTCAGTTTGGACGCGTGTTATGGCGACACGCTTAGCATTGCAAACTAAATGACCGAACGTCAACAGGCTAGCTAAAAGCATGCTAACATGTTAGAAGATGAAACGAAATGACACGTCAACTTTCAGTTATTGACATGCTAACTATAAGGATGCTATATATATATATATATAATATATGGCATTCCACAGTTGTCTAAAACTGTTGTTTTGTAATGGTTTGCTAGCATGGCTGTGGACTTGTGTGTGTGTGTGTGTGTGTGTGTGTGTATGTGTGTGTGTGTTAGCGCTGCGGACTCACCACACTTCACAGTTTGGTATGATTTCCAACTTGGTGTCCCGTGATATTCTCTTCCTTCTACTCCGCCGCCGTCTCTCCTCTTCATTCCTGACGGTGAGACTGACATGATAAAACGGCTTTCAGACAGGAAACACACACGCACACAGACAGGTTTGTGGCACTATCATCGTGGGGAACCGTCACTGACATAATGCTTTCCCCTAACCCTAACCCCAACCCTAACCCTAAAACCAAGTCTTAACGCTCAAACTGCCCTTTAAATTTGTGCGGCCCAGCATTTTGGCCCCACAAAGCTGTCGGGATCCCACAAGTATAGTGGGCTCCTGGTTTTTGGACCCCACGAATATAGTAAAACAAGCCCACACACACACACACACACACATACACTAAACCACAGCTGACAGCAGAGTAATTGCTCTCAGAACTATAAACACATGTACTATCACCCACAAGGATGTTACTACCCCATTTAATGGCAACACTAACCACAGGTATGTTAACAGCAGGGTAAAGCAGCAGCCACAGGTGTCTACACTTTCTGTGTGTGTGTGTGTGTGTGAGTAACAGAGAGAGAGAGCTATAAATAATTAGTTCCCCTGTGGGAACTACAGAGACCTAATCACTGTAGCGCTACTGTCTGACTAATGTTCGGAAGACTCTGTGTGTGACTGTACAAAGCCAGACTGGAGCAAAAATATACAAGTATGTGTCAATGCTACGGCGGCTGATAGCGTACTGAGGGGAAACCACAAGGACTGTGATTGGTCAGCTTGAGTGCAGCAAGTTTCCGATGCCTGCAGAGATTGACACGATAAAGGGACTTGAAGAAAGGCTCGGTAACTTGCTCCTTTTGAATAACACTCCACATATTTTGTGATCCAGCAAAGCCATTTTGTCCTGCGCCCCGTGATCGCCATTTTTTCCCCCCCATCAGAGGGAATCCAAGAATATAAAACATGATGACTTCTGCTCCTCAAAGGACGGCACAGCAGTAGCGAGACAAGGCAGACACTGCTACGCAACTAAAATCCCTATTGTGCAATGGATGCAGCTACGGCAGGACGGCCGAAACACCCACCGCAGAGCCATAAATCCACCTTTAACAGAAACTCAAGTTTAACTTTATTAGGTCCTTATTGCATTGTTGTTTGATAAATCCATTTTTTTAAAAACCGCTCAGGAAGCAGACACACACCGATTACAGGTACTGGTGACGTACACTGCTGAAGTTTTACTGACACAATAGACAAGTTGTCAAGTCTCGTCAAGCTTTGCAGCCATGGCGAAGTATATTGCGACGACGATAAGGCAGCGGTGTAAACACGACCAGCGTCGCAGAGGGCTGCTCTGCCAGCGTGTTTGCTCACATTTAAAAGGTGCATGTGCGCGAGCGCTGGTGTGTATTTGTCTGTGTAAATTAGGACAGGATCAGTCGGGCCAGGTCCGGACAGAAATCTGGAAATGGTGTTCGGGGTTTGGTCACGTCGGCTGGGCTAGCCTGCTTGACATATTTGCAGCTGCTGCTGACACGGCGTAACGTGGGTGTGTGTGTGTTAAAACAATCTGCCTATAGCCTATACAAAGCAATGCCTTCTTGCCCCACGTGCCCCAAAAATGTGTCATCAGGGTAAGCAGGCAAGCTGTAACCATGGTAATGACGACTGCGTGACACAAACTCAGTGCTTCGGCTTACATTGGCTGCATCGGGCTCGGGTCGCGTTCGGACATAAACAAACTGAATGCCTGTCGGGTTTTCGGGTCGGGTTCGGTTATGGCTCTCTCGGACAGAGATGTACGGCCCGAGCTGCACTCTAGCGTAAGTGTGTGTGTGTGTGTGTGTGTGTGTGTCCCCTACCATGAGCAGCTGCAACAGCAGCACCAGCAGAAGCAGCAGGCGTTGGGCCGTTGGGAATTCTGGGTAGAGGTCATGCCCCGCCCCCCTCCCGTCCCGCTCAGTGCCGAGGTCTCGCTGCGACCCCCCCCCATGGCCAGCTCGCCCCCTCGCTCAGCCGGGATCGGACCTGTGTACTGCAGGGACGGGGAGAGAGAGATACACTGCTATTTCTTCTCAACTGTCATGCGTCACTCACGGTGGTGGAAGAAGTATTCATCTCCTTTAATTACTTAAGTAAAAGGACCAATACCACAATGTAAAAAATACTCCCTTAGTTTAAGTAAAAGTTAATGTCCTGCTTTCAAAAGCCTACTTGAGTAAAAGCACACACGTATTTTCAGCTAAATGAAACAAAAGTAAAAGTGCTCGTTTAGGAGAAACTAATTTTTATATATTATGTTAATAGATTGTTAATACAGATGCATCAGTGTGCAAGTAGCATTTTACTGAGGAGCTACCGCAGTATACTACTGCTTTAGGGCAGGGTTCAAAGGGGGATCAAATAAATATATTGGCAGAAACAGACAGAGGGCTAAGATACAGGGAGAAATAAAGAATAAAAACACCAAGGTGAGGGATGCTGAAAGACGACAAGAAAGATTGCAGGGTAAAAGAGGAAGAGAGAAAGAGGGAAACAGGAGATTTACACATTTAGAGAGGTTATGGAAGAAGAGAGAGAGAGAGAGAGAGAGAGAGGGAGAGAGAGAGATCATGTAGAATAGAGGAAGTGAAAGAGAGCGAGTGTGGAGACAGACCGGGCAATGTGATGCATCATGTGATTGAGCTGTGATCACACGCACACACGCACACACACACACACACACACACACAGACAGGTTTCTCAGCTTCGGGTTCTGGACCCTGAGCCGCTGGATCGCTTGATTTGCAGATGATGACTCGGGAGATTTTTTAAGGCTGATGCACCAACATTTGACATGTCACATTTAAAAACACAGCTCCCATTTGTGGACCGTTTCTTATTTCAAGCCCCCTCCGTCGACTTGAACATAGAATCCAAACAATGCAGCAGCACGCCGAGCTCAGGTTCGACGTGCGGGACGAGAACACGCAGGGCCAAAGGCACACGTGCTGTACACACAGTCACGCGTGTGTGAGGGCCCGGCGTACAGCATGTGCTCAGAAAGGCAGTAAGCATACACACACGTACGTCATGAAAAAGCACACGGAGACATGCATGCACGCATGGGGTGTGTGTGTGTGTGTGTGTGTGTGTGTGTGTGTGTGTGTGTGTGTGTGTGTGCGCGCCCGGGAAGATAATTCCATGTCGATGCTATCGTCATTAGATTGGATGCGGGTTTTTTTTACCTGTCTCTAAACTACAGGTCAGCTGACTTTAGCCTCCAGCTGTCGACGCTGTCTGCGTGTCTGTCTGCCAGCACGGGGCCTGAAGTGGGCCGCTGACCTGTGTGTGTGTGTGTGTGTGTGTGTGTGTGTTCGATGCCAACGCGCCGCAGGGCGGGTGAATGTGGCAGAGTGGCCGGCGCTGCTGGTTAACACAGTGCATTAGGGGACAAAAGCGGTAACCTGCAACATTTTCACGTTGATAAAGATCTGCTCTGCTGCCGGTAGCGGCAGGCTGATAAACACGCAGCCATGATTCAACACACAGCCGGCGCATGAACTAAAATCTAGAATGTTGCAGAGCTGTCTCCGTATGGTCCACCGCTGTAACACAAGCTGTGTATTGCAATCTCTTTATGCGTAGCGTCCAAGCGATGTAACCTGTTGCAATTCGCCAGTATTGGGGGAGCAGCGAGTAGGAAAGGAACAGAGTTAAATTTGATTGAAATAAAAGATATGATTCAGGTCAGCGCCATAGCATCAGCAAAAAAATTTATTTTTTTAAACTTTGCTACATAAATCTGGTTCATTCAACTTAGTTCCCCTCCATGTTTTTCCGCTGATCATGCACACCCCCCCCCCCCCTGCAGTGGCTCATTTTCACATTTTCAATTTGTGGATAAAAAAGTAAAATAAATAAGAGTGGAAATGCCGGACATTTGGGGGGAAAAAGTCGCAAAAAAATATCGAGAAACCTTTTTTTTTTTAATGCTTGGATGATGTGGAAAATGTGTATTGAGTAAAAGAAAAAGTGACAAAGCGCATTGTAAAGTGAATAAATCGTGACTTACATGGGGCGTGGCTTCAGGTCCGTACGGTGACCATAACGCTGCCTGACGAAACCCAGCGTACAAATATTTGAAGTGGACTAATGTGTTTGTTAATGTGTGTTTGAGCAAGGCAGCCAACTGTGGTGCTGCTGACAGGTGTACGGCGTGCGTGAGTGCAGTCAACACACACACACGCACACACACACACACGCACACACATGCACACAGATGTCACAGTTTACCTGCCCTGTCAGAGCCAGAGGAACACTCCCTTCCTCTATCCGAACACCCGCCCCATCTTTTATAACACAGAGCTATCATGTTTTTGCCTTTGTGTGTTTGAACAAGAGAGAGAGTGTGTGTGTGTGTGTGTGTGCGCGCTCTTGTTTTACTACCTTTGTGGGGCCCAAAAACAAACCAGGAGCCCACTTTACTTGTGGGGCCCGAACTTCTTTGTGGGGCCAAAATGCTGGACCCCACAAGTTTAAAGGGCTTTTTGAGGGTTAAGACTTGGTTTTAGGGTAACTGTTACAATTAGGTTAGGGTTAGGGTTAGGCATTTAGTTGTGATGGTTAGGGTTAGGAGCTAGGGAAAGCATTATGTCAATGACGGGTCCCCACGAAGATAGTGCCGCAAAACCTGTGTGTGTGTGTGTGTGTGAAAAAGCAAGTCTGTGCGGAAAAGTGCGTGCGTGAATTCATGTTTTCTAGAGGTGGTGATGACTGAACACAGGAAGGTTTGGTACCGGTTCAGTTTCGAAACAGAGAGCGACAAAGAGAAAAGAGACTGCAAAGAGAGAGAAAGAAAGAAAGAAAGAAAGAAAGAAAGAAAGAAAGAAAGAAAGACGGGAGATGTGTGCTGTTCCTGTTGAGCAGATGTCTCACTTCCTCTTTTGTTTCATGTGAATTTCAGTAGGTGTGTGTCGGTGTGTGTGTTTAGCAGGATTCAGGTCAGAGTGTTAATCTGATTAAACTAGATGACATTAAAAAGACTTAAAAACCACACACACACACACACACACACACACACACAGTGTAGTTCCTTGTCATCTTAACTTCATCTCTGTAAATATTTTTTTAACTTTTAGTTATCCTGGAAAGGTCGGCAGGGCACACATGCTGTTTTTCAGCAATGAAAAAACTCTGCTACATGCACACACACACAGACACACACACACACACACACACACACACACACTCTGGCCAATACTCAAATGGACCAGTTAGAAGTACAAATGCCTTGCTTAAGGGCACAGGCTACCCATTAGGAAATAAAAGGAGAAAGGAGGTCGTTTCTTATGTAACTGCCGTAGTCACGTTGTCCTATGGAGACATCCAAACTAAAAACCGTGAAGCTGCCAGTGGACTTTATCAGAAGTGCTTGTTTCCGGCGTCGGAATTGGGGGAGGGGCTTTTATTTCGAAAACCAACAATCTGCCATTCACGCCGTGATTGGCCCAGCCGTGCAGAGGTGAGAAGGGAGACCTCCCCCCCCCCCCCCCTTCATCAACA
>CM022479.1:27442744-27459072 GCA_011952105.1 Coreoperca whiteheadi
GATGAGGAGGTGGGTGTCCCCTTTGACATACAAAAAGGGTGGACGCCTGTTCCGTCCTTTTTTTTTTTTTTTTTTTTTAGCTTTACTGACACCATTCAAATACATTCAGAAACCGTAACGTGTCAGACTTCGCCAGAACAAAAAGAGAGCAGCGGGACGGAAAGTAAGGGAGTCAGCAGCAGCAGTTTGACCTGCAGATGTAGATAATAACCGCAATGTGTGCCATCTACGTGGCAACGGAAGTAACATTTTCATACATGCGCCGCCTGCAGGCAACCAGTGCAACCACGGCTCCGCTCACAGATGCTGCTTGTATGCGATTGCGTGTTTGGGAGGTTTAATATTTGACACTATAGAACCCAGCAAAACGTGAGCGTTTTGCTAACTGCAGCACTTTTTTTTTGCTGAGCGCTAGGAAAAGTGCAGAGTTCACTCTGCAAAAAGTGTCATCGAGGACACGGGACGCATCCGTGTGGAAAGCAGGGGACCCTCACCTGGTTGGGTTTTTTGTTTTTTTTTAAGGTCCTCCAAAATAAATAAAGATGATCAACGCAGGCTGACTAAGTTCTGTCACTGAATCTTTAAAATGCAAACTCTGTTGTTGTTTTTTTGAAACACTTTCTGTTGCTCTTTCACCCGTGCTCAATGTCTACCTGTTGAATGCTGCTCTGCAAACTGCCCTACTGCTTCGAGTTAGGATGGAGGTCTTTAGGTCAGACTGAGCCCATTGTTTTGCACGCCGCTTCCTTTTCTTGATCTATACGTTGCCACGCAGATGAACTGTAGACTGCTCTTTTAACATGAACCAGGTGAAAAGCTGATTGGCTTATATTACCGTCATAACAGCAAGTTAAGACTGCAGTCCACAGCTGCGCGGTGGCGTTAATGAGGTTTGTAAAAAGCGTCTTATGGCGCTTTTCCATTACCAGTACCAGCTCAACTCGCCTCGCCTCGACTCGCCTCGGCACGCTTTTCGCTCCGTTTTCCATTGCAGAAAGTACCTCCACAATAGTACCTGGTCATCATAGCAACGCCGCAGGAAACTGCCGCCACACACACCCGCTACCCACACACACACGGGACAATGGAGGAAATCGAGTGTGTGCTGTTTATGATCCTCGGGATGTGGCTGTTTCTCACAGCAAGAAGACAAACGTCGTTTCGTTTCGACTCGGCGTGTTCTTCCGAGTCGCCGTAATAGTAACGGGAGGTGGTACGCAAAAAAAGTACCAGGAAGCAGGTACAGGTACGACTTTTACACAGCGGCAAACCAAACTGAGTCGAATCGAGTCAAGTCCAGCTCGTACTGTGTAGTGGAAAAGCGCCATTAGTGTCAGAACATACTAGTCTTAAATGTGTGGACACACTACGCACAAAACACGCTAGAAGTCCTGGGACCCGCTGTGGAAAAAGGGACCCTGTTTTGGCGAGAATTCCCTACCAGGATCGCAATCCTAGCCCCGATCATGGATAACGACCTTTACTTCTGCCCAGACTGGTTAATCATCTTTCTTCATTGGCCCATTTCCAACAAATGCGACTCTGCTTCTGTGGAACTGAAATTCCCAAAAAATTGAAAAAATGGGCAACGCACTCCACCACGCATCATACGCCCGTCCTCCTTAAGGCATTATTACTGCAGGGCTGGAAGTGACTAACATGTTCGCTCGCATTTTGTTAATGATTTTATATAGTGGGAGTGACAACAGTGAAGTCACAACACACGCGCGCACACACACACACACACACACACACACACACACACACACACACACAAAAGCCCTCAGGTGAGGAAACACATGTGAGTCTCCACTGAAGGCGAAACTCAAGTTTGGGTGGGACTAAAATAAGCTGCAGCACAAAGCTCGAAAATATAATGAGGCTGCACTTAATGATTCTTATAGCACTTCATCTATTCATTATTTATTTATTTATTTATTTTTAGATTAAGCCACTGAAGCGCAAGCCCTGGAAACCCAAGGCCACGTCCTTAAATGTTTTTTTTTCCCAACCAGCAGTCCAAAAACCTCAAGATAATGAATTTAAGAAAAAAAGCATGTTGATGTGACATGTTAAAAACACTGCTAAAGCTTCACTAATGCACTGTTTAACACACACGCACACACACACACACACACACACTTTGTACAGTATGCTCCTCTCCTCCCGCTCTGGATCTGTCTCTCTTTGAAAACGTCACACACACTCCCTCGCTTTCACACTAAAACTCTCTCTCACACACACACACACGCACACACTCTAAGTGGGTCTATAAATCCAGCCTTACAGCGCTCTGTGCTGACAGATTCAAGGTTTTTCACCAGGGGGCTGCGCCGCCAAACCATATCAGCTCCCAAATTCATCTCCTCTCCTTGTATGGACAAGCCTGTCTAAACACACACACACACACACACACACACACACACACACACACACTCGAGCTACAACTGCTCACACGTGCATTCAAATGTTAACAGTACACGAACACACTGTGATGCACACACAATCGCAACATACACATATCCACTTACAATCACTCCACACACACACACACACCCACTACAACCATACAAGCTGCAACACACCCATTTCGAGAGGATCTCCCTAAACCACACAAGAGGATGTTGCCATCCCGCTGAAACACTTCAAACACAAATTTCTGTCCAAAACGAGGAGAAAGGGACAACACACAGACACTTAAAGTAGCGAAATGAAATAGATTTCTGTTCACAGAAAGGTTCAGTGGATTATCCAGAGTAAGTGCATGGTGTTTCTGGTTCTTCCCAAATGCCACTTGTCAGTGGCTTTGACCAGCACAAGCCTCTCCGTAGCGAGTGAAGCTCTACCTGCTCACTCTCTGGGAGCGAGCCTCCGCCGAGGGTTTAAATAAACGTGGACAAAGCCATGAGCCCGCCTCAAACACCGAGTCATGGCGGCTGGGGTTACGGCTTGGATCGTTCCCCTGCCATTCCTCCCGACAAACTCATTATCCACGAGCACCACCTAGACATTTATCTATTGGCTGCAAAGTGCCTCCACTTCACATTCCAGTTCAACATTTTCCACTAGTATCATGTCACTTCAGCACTAATCATCTCAGTGAGACTTGAAACCAGCTAACCCATCACACTGAACAATCGTATTTTTATTGTTCTTCTGTTGTTGACTACTAACGAGCATTGAATTTATAAAAGATATTGGCAGAGCATCAGACCCTCATCGGCAAAGTTTTTTTTAAACAATTAACTGTTTAAATATTCCCTCCGATGGGAGCGTTTGCTGCTTTTCTTTGTTCTACGTGGTATTTAACGCACTCGGACTTAGACGGTTGGTTGTGCAAAACAAGAAGTATGATGCCATCACCTCGGGCTTTAAAAAAACGGCGAGGTGGTTTTTTTCTTTATAGACCAAAATGAACCACGGACTAATGGAGAAAATTCATTGGCGGATTGATCGATAACGAAAAGAATTAGCTGCGGCCTTCCAACCAGCAGAGGCCAACCTGAAAAACAAGAACGCGACTTTTGTTATTTCTTGCATCAACAAAGCTGCCAAATCTGAGTGATCTCAGATGTCGGAGCATCTTTGAACGTGCCACAGCTCCCCGCCTGCATTTGCACTACACGCACGTTAACATTTTTTACAATGCTTTTATTGTGTTTGGTGTAATGGGTTGTGATATTGTTAGCGTATTATTTACTGTGTGTACGCTAAGTGTAGACATTTGCTAATTCAACCTTCTTTTTTTTTTTTTTTTTTTTTTAAAAAAAAGTTTTTCCCAAGGCAACCAAATACACGTTAAGCAATCAACTAAAGCCGATGCCAGCGCCGGAAGGTGGGAGATCCATCTGTAACCATCTGATTCAGAACTTGTAAAATATGTGTGAGCTGCTTATCCCCAAGATGTCCACTTTTCAGGAACTGAAAAACAGTCTTGGTTAAACCTTGATGACAATGCATTTTCAAGTTTATCTAAGAGGGTGTTGAAAGAGTTTCATCACAGCGGCACAACAGAGAATTTCCTCAATAATCTACGGAGGCCTTATTAAAAATCACATACATTTGAGTAATGAAGCGACAGTCAGTGTTCGTAGACACCTCTTGCCGACTTCATGGGCAGCCAGGGAGCCGAGTCAAACCACGAACAGCCCCCCCCCCCCCGGTGCTGCCTCGCTCCGTCTGTTGAGCTACAAAGTCACAACTTGGGAGGGGGGAGTGCACAAAATAACCAAACCCTGTTCAATAACCGGCACGTTCCAACTGTCAGCACACAGAAACCATTCAGCAGCACAGCTCACCAGAGACGAGGCGATTCCCTGGTGGCTCGACGGCTCCTCCGTTTTAGTTTCTCGCACTCTTTTGCCGATAGCTACGTTAGTTCCATCAATCAACACGCCTTCACTCCAGTGAAGGAGGAAGAGAGGCGAGAGGCAAAAGGAAAAGATGGAGACCAAGAAGAGAGAGAGAGAGAGAGAGAGAGAGAGAGAGAGAGAGAGAGGCAGGAAACCGAGAGAGATGTATTGTGACACACAGGGCTTCTTGGTTTCTTTCTGAAACTTGATGAATCAGACCTGATGTCTACACACACACACACACACACACACACACACACACACACACACACCAACCCATCCCCACCCGTTACGACTGCATGGGCCTATTCATGCCACAAAAAGTGGCTTAAAGAGAAAAGCTCCTAAAACCATCATTTACATTCCTTTTTACTCTAAAGTTGGACACCCAGTCCGGACTTGTCAACATCGCTCTCCTTCACAAGGCAAAGCTTTACAAATCTGACTCCGTAACCCTCAAGCTACATAAACGCTCCAAGCACCCACCCATCAGACAGATGGGAAATCTCTGATGGGGAGGACAGTGAGAAGGCCAGCTTTGGCCTCTTTTACTTCCAAAGAAGGTCAATCGTAATGTTGCAGCATACAATGATGTTCCAGACGATAGCATGCTTCAAACCTTGTGGCAACAGCTTGGGGAGGGCTGTTTCCTGTTTCAACACGACAATGCCCACGTGCACAAAGCCAGGTTCATAAAGAAAATTGTTTCCCAGTTTTCTGTGGACCTCCCAGAAAGCTGCAGGTCAGCTGAAACTTTTTAAAATCAAGGCTGAAGACTTTTCTGTTTGCCACTGCCTGTTGAATGTCTGAATGCGAGCCAGAGCTTATCACCCAACATCAGGGTCTGACCTCACTAATGCTCCGGTGGCTGAATGGGAAGAAGAACGGAGGCTGTTCAAGCAGCAGATCAATGGCCATTGTTTTGGACTGGGCCAGGGTTTCCTGCAGCACATAAACAAGGAGCAAGTACACGAGCAATGGCCACATATTTAATGAGTAAGGTGACGGTTTAAACCATCATCTAGTGACTTGGATACTAGTTGAAATGAGTCAGGGTCAGCAGGAGATTGACTGATCAATCACGTTCTACGTTTGCCTCACTGTTTTTAATCAGAGCAGCATGTCGCAATGTCAGAAACCCGAGTTTTTCCCAAGTTGGGAAAAGTCAAGACAAACAGCCCAATCAGTCGCAATCAGGTGCTGCTGTGTGCGCCGACTGCGCATGTTCCAGACACAACGTACTGTATTCCCGACCCTGATCCTATTCTTGTTAAGCCGTCGCACATTATATTTTCTCAACACACACAGGAGCTTCTTGCTGCTGTGAGGTCGCCGTTTTCTTTCCTAACGTGCACGCTTCTTCTTCTTCTGGATTTTTATGGAGGTTGTGTTATAGCTGAGGTGGGCTGCCTGACGTAAAGATTGCCCTCCCACTAACAACGGAAGACATTGTAGCATTAACCCTTGCCAATTAATTTTCCGGTGTTTGATCACCTCAATGAACTTCTTATTACCGAGATGCCATCAAGCAATCGGCCACATGCTCGCATGACGAAACGTTCAAATGAAGGTAAAGGAGAAACAGGCGGAGGGAAGGAGGGTGAGAACGAGTTGAGAGAGTGAAGGAATCTGGGGGAGTGGGAGGCAAAGCCAGAGAAAGAGAGCGAAGTGAGGGGGAGTGGGTGAGGGGCAGAGAAAATCAGAGAAAAAAAAAAAAGAACGGAGAGAATGGGAGGAATGGGGGAGAGCGAGATAAGAAAAAAAAGGAAGAGAGAGAGTCGAGAGAAATAGTAAGAGGAAAAGATAGAGGGCAAACAGAGGGAGGGAGAGAGAGAAAGGACAGGCTGACAGCAGTTATATATATATATATATATATATATAGTGGCAGTGACGTGTGAAAATTAAATGACAGTTAAATTTCAAGGGAAGGACGGGAGAGGAGAAATAATAAAACCCATTGAAATGACAAGTACAGTAGACAACAAATACTGGATTTCTGAGGTTCATACCGATATCAATATTTGAAAAGTTACAAATATAAATTTGTTCCGTTTAGCTAATGAACTAAATCAAACTTAGTGGCAAAAGAGACACTTTCATTTCACTTTCATTTCTCATATCTTTCCTTTCATACTGAAATTAAGTTACGGTGCTCGAAAAACACCTGGAGGTTCAACTAAACCACCGACACTTGTGTGTCTGAACACAAATACGGACAAGAACGCAGCATTTGTGTTCTTGTGGAACAGTACTTGGGCCGCGACCGATGGCTTTTCAAAGTCCAGATTTAGCCAAATGCAGTCCAGATGACCCATCTTATCCAGGATGCTTTAGGAGCAGACTAGCGCGTGTGGCCCTGGGGTATACAATATCCCAGCATGCATTTCACATGCCAGTGGCAACGGTGGAAGATGTGAGCGAAATTTATATCTGTAATAAGTTCCTCTCTACAACTGTTCTTGTGTCAGCACGTGACGCTCTTGAGATTTTCTCCAGGCAAGAAATGAACCATTTAGATTTGAAATATGCGGCCGGTTTCTCAAACTAACGCCTACTTGAAACTTTACAGCAACGCTTGCTGAGATGTGATTCTGGCTACTTGTCTCGGGAGATAGCAGGCTGGCTCCTGCAGTGTTTCAAACGCAGAGATGTCATTCCTTTTGAAAGGTAAACTGAGGTCTCAAAGTCGGAAATCAAAAATTTGAGTGTTCCGAGTGTTTCTGTAGCTCCAGAGTGACACGTCCATCAATTTCAGGAGTTGGAACCTCACAATTAAATTTTCATTCATAGCAGATCAATGATAAAACTTATAAAACTTAAGGTTTTGGAAGCAGGACCTTCAGTATTTGGGTCAAGTAGCTCGTGCGTCAAATTAAGTAGCTACATATTCAATCAACATTTAAGTAAATATAAGTATGGGACCCGGTATCAGCAGATATCCACTATTAAAAAGGAAAACAGGTCATCCCTACTAGCTAAATAGAAAGATCCGCAAGCAAGTTTGTTGCCGTATTCTGTCCTATTACTTGTATTATGTCCACTGACCTGTTCCTTTGCTAGCAAATAGGTGTTCTACTTTCAAAACCATTTGCCAGACAGTGAAACAAAGACATTCAGCGAGAGATTTAGAGATTAACACACAGAGGAAAGGCAAGAAAAGGAACTTGGTAGACATGAGAGAGAGGAAGCGGTGCAGTTGGTTTACCAGGACGTCCGTCATGTCGTGAGGTCGGGCAGTCGGTTAGTGTGCGAGTCGTCAGCGATGTTAGCAGGCCGGACGCATGCATGTCATCCCCCCTCCTGCCTCGGACCTCTCCTTTACAAATACACACACACACACACACACAGTGGAATGCACAAATGTACGTGCAAATATGCCACACAGAAGCGCGCACACACACAAGCACAATACAAATGCATCCCAAAAACATGCAGTGTTGTACATGAATGTGTGTGGAATCCCACAAGAACATGGAGTCACGGACCAAGAAACGCAAATTACACGCACGCAAAAGCACACACGGAAAACAAAGAGTTGACCACCCACAAAATGCATCACAAATCCCGTGTGGGGGGGGGGGGGTTTATATACACAAAAACAGGTATACACAGGCAATAACATGCACACACACACACACACACACACACAAAGAGAGAGAGAGAGAAAGGCTGTAGTGAGTGTTTGTGTACCAATCATCCTTCATCACTGGTGGATCCTCCATCTATTACACAATACTCTGAGAAAGCCATAATCCTGAACTAGGTTTTGATTCAAACGATGCTCAAATTTTAAGCAAATGTCCAAAGATTCGGGGAAAGAAAAAAGTGAATCAGGGTGTGTATCCATGAACTTCTCTCATGCAAACAATCTTGAGGACGTCCTAACGAGATTATTCGATCCAGAGCTGCAGAGAGCCTTCTCTTGGTACATCCAGGAAGGCCGATGCTTCTACCCATCAAAGATGACGTGTGTTACTTTCACACAGTAAAACACCATTAACTAAATTATTAATATTAACCACTGAATCGGCTGCCTCCCTGTAATGTCTAAATCCACTGGACCGGCATCAGTGCCGATACTGACTTTATTAAGGGGATCGGGTATCGGCCATGACGGGACCACATTCCTATTGGACCAAACCTGGTGACCAAAACTCTGACTGCTGAATGCGCCACCAAATATTGGACCAAAGCAGGGCTTAAAATTATATAACATAGGATCAGGACTTTAATACCAGTTTATAATGGACCCGACCACGGGCTCGGAACACCAGTTAATTTTGGACAGGGTTAAACCATCAGTGAATACTGGACCAACGCCGAGCTGAACCACTACAGCATCTATCCAAATATAAAATGTGTATGAACTGGTGGATGGAAAATCAAACATATCACACACTGTCCCACAGAAAAGAAAGGAACAATTTCGAGATGTAAAGCGACACCCGTAGAAAGAAACAACAGCTGCCCGGTGGAAACTTCCCTCTGGGGTTCATTCTCCTTTGAAGTCCCCCCCTCAATTAAGTAACTTGAATTCCACATTGAAAGCATGAGACAGAGATTATTGGCATGGCTGTTGCTCGTCATGCCAATCAGTTCCAATATGGGAAGCTAATGACGCTAAGAAGTCATTTTGGAGACACAGAAAGGACTTCTTTGGGAACTTTGGCCTCCAACCCGACACGTGTGGCATCACGAGCAGGAGGCTTACTGTTAGTTAACAATTCTGATCAACATCCCCCACAAACAAAAGTGTGACTGGGCTCACTTGAAGTATATTTTAACTGGGGGACACTTGAGGGCCCCCATACCTTCCCTGTACTGTTTTTAAATTGGTTGTAAAAGGATTGCAATGTAAAGCTGAATTTGAATTTTGAAGAAGACTTCGTTACCCAGATATTTATTTGAACACACTGGGCTTCCGAAAACTATAATGGGCATTTTTTTAAAACAATTTTCTGACATTTTAAAGGCCAAATGGCTCATGGAGAAAATACTTAGCGGATGACTCAATAATCAAGGTAATATTATTTAGAGCTGCAGATTTAATGAAAAAAATATTTCCGCTTTAAATTTCGCAGCCTGTTTTCGAATGGTCTAAGCCCTCAGGGACAGCATATACCACTTGTAATTCCAATTTTGGAGACTTTTTGTGGAGTTCATATTATTCCAAGAATGATGCGGTCCTGTACGGGCTGAGAAAACTCTCCAACCTCTTGATGCGGATCCTCTCAAAATCCAACCGGAACCTCAAAAATGTGTGGCGGTCAAACTAAAACTGAGGCAGGGGTTGTTGATGTTTTTTTGAGTTCCTGGATAAAACAATTGGCATTCGGGAGATCTACGGTTTTTTATCTGACATCAGCGGTGACGCGGGAACGCTACTTTTGCGTGGATTTTTTGCGGCCTTTAAACACATCCTGCCAGGAACAAAGAGTTGACCAGAAAAAGCGCAGAGAGATGATGACGAAGAGAATGGCAAGCCCACAGGCATAGACACAATCACAGGCATCGGGTACAGGTGGACAGAAAGACAGGAACAAACAATAAGAGACAAAAAGAAAAAAACTAAAAAACAAAAGTGAGAGAGAGAGAGAGACGCAGGAAGGGGAAGCCAATGACCAACTTAAAAAAGAGGAAGCAAGCAACAGACACAATGAAGAAAGACGCAGGAAGAGGAAGTGTGTACCAACTGGCAACAAGAAGTAGGAAAGATACTTCTAGACTCCTGATGCGGTATAAGTCAGTATGTTTCTTAATGTCAGGGTTGGGACCCCCAAATTCCTTTTCTGACAGCTCATACTGCTGTTCTCGGTTTCCGCGGTGACGCAGTATACAACTGCTGCTTTGGGGAAAAAACAATCTCCCAAATGAATGGCAGATCATATAGGGAGGAGGGACGCGGACGCGCGTGACTTCTGAGGCCCCTTTCATGCCAAATGCGTTTCGAAGCCGTTCGATCAAACTTTTCCTCCTTCAGTCCGTCAGTCAGTCGCGCATGAAAAAAGGTTTTTACACCAGCGAACCACCTACGAGGCACCTAAAACCAAATCTCACTTCCCTTTCACGAGGATATTCTTTTTGGGTGTTTTTTTTTTTTTTTTTTTAACCGAGTGTGTAATTCGAACTGGCCCGCGGGGCAAGGAACCCGATACGCAGGGATTTGTGAGGCTAAAAAGGAGGTGGATGTTGTCATTCGATAGCCAGCAGTCCCACATGCTCGGACACACGCCGAGTAGAAAACAGGGAAGAACTGCAAAGAGCCGCGCTTTACCTTTATTTCTGATTTCAAAAGCACCTTCCTGCGCAATACTACCCAAAGCTGTCGAGTATGATTCATCCCTACACAACGAAAGGGATGAGGAGACTGACAGAAAGGAAAGGAAGGGTCAGTTGTAAAATACCTAATCTCTGCTCAAATTAAGTAGACGTTAACGCAATAACATATTCATTTCTGCTTTTGTGTGTCTCTTCCTCTCAAAAGCGCCTAACCAGAGGCTGCACATTAAACGGTCATAAATAGGAATGATATAAGAATAAAAAGCACGGGTAGAGTCAGGCAACAACCCTGTCATGAGTTTGGGGGTTTATTCCCACGTTGAAAGAAACGTATGCGCGGTGGAGGAACAGCGACCACAGTTCACTTTCACTGTTTCTGTTCAAGCAACCCGTGTCCTCACTGTAACATTCACTGTCATTTGTAATATTCCTAGAGGAACTTCACGTGTCAAACTGTGATCCAGATAGAAACACACAGAACCTCAGAATTAATCATAATAATCACGTTCATGGCGCTTGCCCACTACACAGTACCAGCTCGACTCGACTCGACTCTGTTTGGTTTCCCGCTGTGTGAAAGTCGTACCTGTACCTGCTTCCAGGTACTTTTTTTCGTACCACCTCCGGCGAGGTTCTGAGCGAGCTGAGGCGATACTAAAATGTCACGTGAAAACACGGCAGACTGCTGATTGGTCAGAGAGAATCGTCACTATTCACTGCGTCATCATTGCACGCGCCAGACGGAGAATCCTGAATAACGCCGCCATTTTTAAATAGTTTGGCCAGAGACGGCGTGATGTACCCGTTAATTTTATGGCGACTCGGAAGAACACGCCGCGGTCAAACGAAACGACGTTTGTCTTCTTGCTGTGAGAAACAGCCACATCCCGACGATCAACAACAGCACACTCTCAACTTTCTCCATTGTCCCGTGTGCGTGTGGGTAGCGGGTGTGTGTGGCGGCAGTTTCCTGCGGCGTCGCTATGACGACCGGGTACTATTGTGGAGGTACTTTCTGCA
Source organism: Coreoperca whiteheadi (assembly GCA_011952105.1). Lineage (NCBI taxonomy): Eukaryota > Metazoa > Chordata > Actinopteri > Centrarchiformes > Sinipercidae > Coreoperca > Coreoperca whiteheadi. The sequence continues at coordinate 27,454,396 of CM022479.1, forward strand.
ATGGAAAAGCGAGCCGAGGCGAGGCGAGTAGAGTTGAGCTGAGCTGGTACTTGTAATGGAAAAGCGCCATCAGAGGCAAGCCAATCTAAATAAGTGTGTGTGTGTGTGTGTGTGTAGTTTATGCTACACTTTCAGCAACTATGCCTTCATCATAATGCTGCAGGCTCGTAATATGGTTTTCAAAAATGTCACATTTTACCTTCTTACTACAATTTTAATGCTAAGCAGCACTTCAACCTCTGGCCTCGTGTCGCCTTAAACGATCCCAATGAGCACTGGAGTGCACACACTACTAATATGGGGAAAAGGACAGCTATGACGAGGTATCCGCTAATGGCAGAACCCCTGCGCTGATGTATCAGAATTCGTCAGTCAGTAGAGAAAATGTCGTATCAGCGCGTGTTAAATCCCATTTTTAGGACGCACTGACGCGACTTTTCCCTCTACCGATGACCAGAAAGGAACACGCAGAAATCAGTGGGATCTTTAGACATCTTGAGAACAGATCCAGGAAGGCAAACGTAAAAACTCAACGCATTAACCGGTTCTTAATGTTTTCTTCAGGTCAACCAACCAGAGAGCGAGGCAAGAAAAAAAAAATGCTGTAAAACTTGTTTGAGAGCAGAAAATATGAAAAATCACAAATGCTGTCTACTTTTTTTTTTTTTTTGTCTCGGGTAACGGAGTGCGTCTAAATGCACGTGAACATGCCACACAAAGCTGCCGACTGACACTGCGCTTGCACAGTCAATAACTCAGCAGCCGAACAACATTCAGGCTACAAACGTACCGTGATTCTTTATTCTGTTAAAGGTCTGGAACAACAGCCAGTGCTCGCTGCACCCAGAGCACACCTGAATATAATGAGACAGAGCTTATTAAATGCGCCGTGTTCGGCAGCGTGGACGATGCGACTTTATGAGAGTTTTGCACACAGGCCGTATACACTGTACAAAAATGAAGCCAAAATATCCCGGATACAGTGTGCAGCCATCTTGCGCTTCTGACGTTATTTGCAACCAGAGTCTGCGCGGTTGAGATCAGAGTCGGAGCCGCGGTATCGAAGTCCCGCCCACACACCCGGCCGACTCGATCGCGAGCAGAGCTCAGCTGTCAATCATGACGTGAAAACCCCTTTTTACAGCATCAAATAGCTAATTAAAACCAAACTTATCACAAAAACGAACACTTGAACAGAAATCAGCTTGATAAGAACCACCTAAACTTACAGAAAGCATCTTTGGAAAACATTTGACATTTACTTTTTGTTTGGTCAATGTCCCATCCGCTAACGTGGATGGGGCAGGGTTTATGGCCCATACTGCAGCCAGCCACCAGGGGGCGACGGAGATGTGTTGGCCTCACTTTTGGGGAGCGGTTACGTCGTCCATCTTTATGTACGGTCTATGGTTTTGCACAAGACACTTACGTTTTGATGGTAGTAAATCGATGCGTTAGAGCCAAGTTATTCCTGCCAGTGTTGCCAACTTAGAGCCTTCGTCGCTATATTTAGCGAGTATTCAGACCCCTCTAGCGACACGTTTTCAAAAACGCGACTAGCGACAAATCTAACGAATTTTTTCACGAGTTCTTCTGGAGACTTTTGGAGACTCTCTGAAGTGAAAGCACATATCGTTCTTACCTTGTGTTCACACCAGACGCGAATAAAGCGAGTTATATTTGCGTTAAGTTGGACGCTTGAACATTTTGAATTTATTCGCTTTATTTGCGCGTGAAATTCACCACAAAACAGACGCGAATTGGCGTCATGGGAGGGGCTCAGCGGTGCTTCAGACTGAGCCGGTCCCATTGAGTAAAGAACGTTTTTTTCCCACATACCAGATTGTCCGACCTCCTCACTCACTCGTCCAAAAGTTTCCTGTTTCTATAACGATGTGAGTACGTATCGTACAGCTCCGGGTATCCACACACAGCCACAATTATTTTATCCTCTCTCTCTCTCTCTCTCTGGGCTTTATGGCGGGTCGCAACCAACTTGTTCAGGTGCATGCCGCCACCTACTGTACCGGGGTGTGCAACTATTATTTTATCCTCCATTGTTGTTCTGGTTTCTGCCTCCGCTCGTAATCACGTCACTACACGAGCAAGCTCCTGATTGGTTAACGCGGCGCGAATATTCGCCAAAGTTCCAATTTTTCAACTCGCGCGAATCGCGTCATTCAACTTATCACTCGTGCTTATCGCATCATTCGCGTCTGGTGTGAACGCAACTTTACTCTTCTCAACGAGCGGCGGGTGATGCCGCGGCCCCCGGGCCCCATCCCAAGGTGGCCCCGTCCTCGCGGCTGCAGCCAGAGCAGGAGTTGTTTACCCCTCCACGTCCAGACTGCAAATGAACCCGCCCTGGCTTACATTCAGGACGGGATGTCAAATGTTCTTCGTCTAAAGAAATAATAAAATCCCTGCACAGGAATAAATCGCTGCATTTTTGAGAGGAGATGAGAACAGTGTACTGGGCCCGTCGGCTATGTCATGTTAAAATACAGCAGGGTAGGCTACGTGAGCACGAATTAGTTGAGAAAGCACATTAGGCAGGCAGAACGCAAGAAAGTAACGTAGACTAACCATGTTCCGTACACAACGATGTTCCGTACAGTTGACCTTTTACTGCCAATCGCTGAATAATTACTTCCTGGTCATACATAAAATATATATCTGTGTCATCATCATTTATCCCTCTTTCACCTTTAATCACGACTGAGAGTCCCCCGCCGTTTGTTCCAGTGAAATCTCAGTAAGTTTGCCGTTGAAAATGCGCGGTGGGCAAGCTAAACGTCAGATTGCCGCTCGGGTGGGGAGACGACTAGTGAAGCGAAAAAGTACATTTCCATTTAAACTATGCTTCTCACAGTATTACAATCCTTATTAAATGAATATTATGTTATCACAAAGGTTTAAATATATGACCCTTTGTTAGATAAATGCTTTAAAATGGGAATTTTTAAACGTCAATTGCGGGCAATAACCGCTTGGCGCGTCAGAGACAGGTTTGCCCATCATCCTACATCCAAACACAATGATAGGTTATTCTCACATATTTAATAAGATTTGATACATCAATTAACATTTACGATTTTAGCAATGTTTTCCCCTCAAATAAAAAGCTCAAAATTGATCCGTTGAATGTCCATTTTCGACGCAGAAATCATTTATGCACTCTGTACAGAACACGGTTAACGCTCTTCAGCTTCCGTACACAAGCGGAGGAGGTACTTTTCCCCACTTTTCTCAAAATCTATTGGTCCAAAAGACTTCAGTCAAAGTATGGACTGTCCAATGGGTATTCACCCTGGGTATGATCACACAAACAAGCTCGTCTGACTCTGAACAACGGAGGAGTGGTCCTTGGCGTGTGGTGAATAGCGAAAAGTGTGCGGAACATGGTTAGTCTACGTTACGCAGTCCAGTACGACGTCACGAACATGCACATTTACGCATGACGTCATCTAGCGACTGTTTGGCCAGGCTTTAGCTACTTTCCTTTGAAAACAGTTGGCACCACTGATTCCTGCAACCAACAGAAAAACATTAATTTGCGTGTTGCCGAGGTTAGCGCCCGGCACCACACGCTAACTCTCAAGCTAGCAAATTGCTACCCAGCGAGCTAGAAAACTCGCCAACTAAAACAAAAACACACATTTACTGAAAATCTAGTGAATAGCAGCTGACCGCAAACTACCTTAGCACTGCTACTTTAATGTTGCTGAAGACGAATCGTACCAAACTGAATTAGGTAGGACAGCTAGCTAGCGCAGCTTCCCTCCATGTTCCACCGTGTTGCGGCGGCACGCTCAGCGGCGACCACAGTAGAGGCAGTCTGCTATTGCTTGAAAGGGGAAAATAGAAACTTGAGCAAATCCAAAAATTGCTACGGTTTCACTCAAATGAAACGAATGAAGTTTGACGCAAAAATGTAGCTGTCATACATGCTGGTCTGTCACGAGCCATGCGTTGCCACCGATCCCGCTCCCCCCTATCAGCCTGCGGCGGCTCAGCGGAGACGTCGGGCCAACGGTCCGTTCGTCTAACGCACTCTCAACCACTACACACGACCACGGAGCACGGAGAGAAATACGGAAAGGAAGGAAGAAAACACAAATAAAGCCCTCTATCCGAGGTTTCCGTCCAGTTTTATGTTAGAGAAAAGAAAAGAAAAGAAGAACCGCTACAGACGGAGCGCTTGACTCCGAGCCCTCTGGTGTCATCAAGAAAACCGCTCCAAAAGAAACAGAAAAAGACGGAAAGGAGACGAGACGAGGGCTCGCTCGACTCCTTCCCCCCCAAAAAAAGACCGCCTGGCCCCCGTTCTTGAGAAGCGACCAAGGAGGTAAGAAAGGAGGGACGGGAGGGAAGGAATCACGGAGACCGACCTTTCCCTCTACGCCGCGGAGCGAGGGAAAGCCCCGCCGCTGACTGGAGACCAGGACGGGGGGGATTAAAGTGGCACCCGCACCCCTCCCCTCCCCTCCCCGCGTTCTGCAAGCCGATCAGATACTCACAATCCTGGCATTAATAAGGTCCGGAGGGCGGTATCCGCGGCGCTTTCGGAGGCACATCCGCGTGGGTTTTTTTTTTTCCTTCCCCTGCCGCGCCGCACCGTGGGGCTGGGGGCGGGGACGGCGGGTGTGTGTGTGTGTGGGGGGGGGGGTATGTGTG
>CM022479.1:27459101-27514274 GCA_011952105.1 Coreoperca whiteheadi
GTTTGTGGGTTGTGGGGCGGGGGGGGGGGGGGGATGGGTGGGGGGGGGGGGGGGGGGGGGTGGTTGGGGGTGGGTGTGTGTGGGGGGGGTGGTGGTGCGTGGATTTCTTTCTTTCTTTTTTTTTTTTAAATCTCTTTTTTTTTTCTCTAAATATCCTGCTGCCGCCGCTGTATCGGAGGAAGAAGGAGTCCGCCTCCTCCCCCTTCTGCTGCTCTCCTCCCGGCGCGGCTTTTTCCCAGGGAAAGAGAGAGTGATAGAAAGAGTGAGAGAAAGAGAGAGAGAGAGAGATCGCCGCCCTGGCGTACAGAGCGCATGCGCGCACACCCATCCAAGCAGGAGGAGACCCGGAGTTATAATAAACCTTTATGTACCGCACACATAAAGTTTTATTTGTTGTAGTACTACATGTTACGACACATCATAAATGGTTCGTCTAAAATAGTAATTTATGCACTACACCACAGAGTTTTAATAATAAATGCATCTTTATGACACCCATTTATACACTTGTTTTATACATAGACTTTTTGCAATACAAAGTCAAAGTTTACAACACAGGTGTGCATACATAATGAAAGCTGTAATTAGTTTTAAGCAACTTTACATGGACCTTATAGGCGTATGTATCGTTTTATGCACCCAACTTCAAAATAGCCCCGTAGGTTCATGTTTTATTTACGTATATGTTTTGTGAAAAGTCAACAGTGTCCGGCTCTGCGTTCACGCCACAGATGAGCGTTTCATATTTCTGGCCACAGGTTCAAGCGACCTGCTTTTTTTCTCCTGCTGAGGACACAACAGAGGACGCTCTCTTCTAATCAGGGGATGGACTGGGGGAAAGCGGTGACCAGAAAATAACTCCGATACCTAAGAAAGGAGGGAGAAACACAACCCCATCCATCCTCCATGAACTTTGGTTTCTTCCTTTCGGGAATCTTAAGGTCCACAAACACATGATGAGAATCAGTACAATTAACTGCAGCAGCCACCACCGCTATCACTCTCCACCAGTTTCTTCTGGAGCTGCCCTCTCTGTCCATCCATGTGTCCTGGCATATAAGGAGATAATGTTGCACGTGACTACGACGTCCTTACATGTTGTAGGTTTTGTTGGGTTCACCTTCACGGACCCCGGGTTCTACAGGTCCCTGATTTAACAGTCAGTGAGTGTAACAGACGAGTAATGTGAAGGTGCCTCGAAAAGCTCGAAAACTCCAAGACTCTTGTATGTGTGGTTGTAATTAGTTCCCTAGAGGGTTTCTTTAGTTCGTTGTTTGGTTACACGATGGGATAAAATCACCATTTCCTTAGTTTAAATGTGTAATTTGTGGGGTTTTAACAGGACATGGTTGGTATGTTTTAGTGAGTGACTGCTTCAAAAGATGTGAATGGACCAAGAGCAACAGGAGGGGGCGCCATACACCAAGGAGACAGGGAGAGAGGGGGCACGGAGAGAGAGAGAGAGAGAGAGAGAGAGAGAGAGAGAGAGGGAAGATGTGGATGTGGGGGGGGATACATTTGCATTTCACCCTCCAAATTCTAATATAATTCTGGTATTGTAAAACTGCATTCCTGCATGGGTATAAATGCCTGATACTAGCACACAAAAGCAGTCCTCAAAAATACCCAGCAATTTCATGTCAACCTGCCAGTGAAAATGTCAAAAGATGAACACTAAAGTGTTTCCTGCCTCATTTTCAGTCATGTGTGAGTCCTGAATATGCCAAAATGAGGCTTTTAAATTCTCCTAAAATCGGTTTACTAAAATCCGACAAGTGAGTTCACTGAATCACCTTCCATTTACTCCGCACGTCACTGCCAAGCGCTCTTATTGTCATTCTTTCCCTACGGCATATCTCTCTTAAGTCATTATGATAGGGTTGCAGGAACACTGTCAGGGCGCTGTAACCACTGGCAGTTCACCTCCCTCGAGTCAGCTGCGTGTAATGTTGATTATCAGGGTGGTGATGTTATGTTAAATACCCAGCAGCAGACTTTAAACATTCGAGGTACAATCAGTTTTTTTTAGTTGAGCCCCCCCCCCCCCAAACCGAGCGGGGTTGGCTTTAGTCTCCACCACAACATGTTATCAGAGGTTGACCTTTGATCGGCGATACGATTCTGAATCATATCTGGCGGCACAAATCTCCTCTGATATGTGTGCGGGGTGTGAAGTCTTATCAAATGCATTTCCACTGCCTGAAAGCATATCTGCCGCTTTGTGTGTGGGTGACATGAAAACACCGAGGAAGGCCTTGGCGTGTTGTGAAGCTCACGGATACAGCAACACGGGGTAAAAAAAAAAAACAAACAAACACACACTGTGGTGAGACTTTTGACTAAATCGGAATCATTTCTGCTACGTTAATATGTCTACAAGATGCTCAAATGATGCCAAAATGCTGTGCCGCCGTTTCCATGAAATGTACTAAACCTGCCACTTGTTGAATGTCCTGCGCAGTGCTTTCTGTCACCACAGGGGGGCACTAAAGCTGCATATCAAGTCGTTGCTGCACACAGCATTTTGATGTTATGCAGATGGTCTGTTCTTTTTGTTTTGTGTGTGTTTTTTTGTTGATTTTTTGCAGACAGATATTGACCAACAGTTGCATTCAGGATGCATTTGCCCCCTCTGCTCCAAACATGTGATTTGTCCTCAAAGAACCTGAACTGAGTGCAGTTTGTGTTGCTTTTATAACTCTATGATCCGGGGAAGGTCCACTGAGCCTGTGCTGTTAACACCCAACGCCCTGATTCACTTGCACATTACTAGGCATTACCACCTGAGTGCTGTCTACACGACTATAATCTTATAGTGATTAGTTCCACTGGGGGAATTAGGGCTTAATTGCTTTGCCCGAGGACAGGACCGGTCGTTTTTTTTTTTGGGAGGGGAGGCTGAGCGTTTCTCATTGAGTTTCGTGCCAAGTTAATTTCCCTCTTCATCACAAGTGTGCCTCGAAGGACGTCACAGAGGAAGTGCCTGCAGAGATCTGGCAAGTCAACAGAGCTGCATGCAGAGGATTCTGCAACGGAACCACGTAGCATGAAGGAAACAAGGGAACACAACTGCCAGAGAAAATCTATTATGTAAAGTTTAAAAAAAAAATAATGATATTAATAACAATAAGCAGCCTTGAGCGTGTATTCAGTAGGGGCTGTTGAGAAAACAACACATTGGTTATTGAGAACATTAAACGAGACAAACAGAAAGGTGGAGCTTTGGGCAGCAACGATGGGGTGAAATATCACGACTCACCCACAAATCACCGCTTTAGTTTACTTTAGTTTAAACGCAATCTAATTAGTCTACCTGTGACACCACTGGATGTATAAATGGATTCAGGGATAGTTCGGGCTTTTTTTTGAGCTGGGGTCGTATGAGCTAGCAGATGGGAGTTTGGAGAAGCTGGCTCCGCCCTCTACTGCTGTGGATTGGGATCGACAGCAAAAAAGAATCAATATCAGTCTAAGTATGAGCTGTTAAAAAAATAAATTATATATATATATATATATTCTCGCGGGTTTACTGTGCTGCCAGACAGCCCTTTCCTTTGGCTCTACATTTTCCCAACCGTGGGACTACAGTATTCCTTCGCGGCGCGCTGTATCACGCCGCAGGCAAATCAGCAGCTCCCGCCATAACCTTGACGGTCACCGGCCTTACCGACTGCCGCTGGCTTTTCAAGTTTCAAAAGATGTATTGGAAAACAAATACAACGCCCCAGATAAGACGGGCCTCAGGACAGTTTGTCTTCATACTAAGTTTTTATTGCCCAGAATCATACCTGTAGTCTGAATGTTTTACAAAACTTCTTACAGCCTAAGAATCGGCCGATTCTCACGTGCTCTGACGCAGTTATTAGGCGTTGCTCACTTTCAAATGACATCTTTGTCATCCGTCCAAACAAACAGAACGAAAGGGGTAAAAGCTGCTGTATGTTAAGAGACCCGTGTTTGGTGTAAACCTGCTAAACAAAGCGCAAGGAAGATAATGCGGCACTCAAGTTTACAATTCCTGACATTTGTATTGATCTTGTAACTTGAAACTCATGCAAAATTAAATACTATGTTATTATATAATAATATCTTTGATTTATATAGCACTTATCTAAACAAAGTTACAATGTGCTTCACATAGCAAGCAAAGAACACATAAAACATGACATGGACCCATAAAAACACGGCAGTAATAGAATAAAAAAATTAAACAAACCACATATATAATAAAAACTAGAATCATAAAAAAAATAAGAAAAATAAGTTTTAAGCGCAGGTTTAAAAGAAGCCACTGACTCAGCCAGTCTTATTTCCTCGGACACGGTGGTCCAGAGGCTCGGGGCTCTTATTTCAAAAGCTCTGTCCCCCTTAGTCTTCAGCTGAGAGTCGGGAACAGATAAAAGGCTCCCTGCCAGAGGACCTCAAGGTGCAAGCAGGGTCGCACGGGGAGGAAAGATCTGAGTTATACTGGGGAGTCAGACCATTCAGTGTCTTTTAAGCAATTAAAAGCACTGTAAAATCAATTCCAAAACGTACAAGAAGCCATTGTGAAGAGGCTAAAACTGAGGTGATGTGTTTTGGGGTTTTTTTTGCTGCACACACACACATGCATGTCTGTGGAGGACAGATGTGTCATGCACACGGAGCAGCTTGTCTTCACCGACAATCAAGCAAAAAGTACGAGACATCATCACTCCAGAGATGAAGAATTTGTGAGGGGGAGAAAAAACAAACTCCAGACATGTTCAAAGCATACACGCATGTACCGTCCTGCACGCGAACATACTGCACTGCGCTTCGAGCACGGCCACGACATAACACACGTGTCGCTGCACAAAGAGCCAGAAGGATCTTAACACTTTCGGTTAAAGTGCTTGTGGGTGCTTTATTCTGTGGTGGTACATCTACATCGGGGGGCATCTACAGTATCTGAAACACGATGCATCATTAATAACCTGTTGAATAATCAAGCCCGTACATGCTAACCCCCAGGGGCCTATGTTTAAGTAGTAGTTGTAGTTTTGACCGAGTCAGCAGCAACTCAAATATCCTCGATCACATGGATCAAGTTGTTTTTTCTGCTTTAAAACTATTTCCACACAAGGTTCAGATTTAACTAGAAAACGTAGCCTACTACATCCATAGGTTGTTTACTATATACATATATTTTCTAATTATATACAATACACGTGTGCACTTAAAGTTCGCAGTCGCACACATGCGCGTGTCCAGGCTCCAGGGCAAACTGAATATAAACCGCGTTCACGCAAACCCCTCCACACTGTATTTATATCTAGGCTACACACACGCAGTCAAGCACAGGCGTCACACAGCACAGATACTGCACAAACAGCCCCACTGTATACAGTCAGGTACAGTAGACACACAGCAGCACATACAGTACACTCACATGAATTAGGAATGTAGGTTTACACAAGATGTCCCCGTGAATTTCTAGTAGGAACTTTCCTCACTACTAAAACTCTCAGATTCTCATGCAGAATTAATGTAATGGCAAAAAAACAACAGCAAATGTACAGAGCGTTTGTCTGTCTGATAACATTCAGGCAGCATCGGTTGCTCAGGGTAATGTGGAGGAATACAATCAACCGTATGGATCAACAGTGACTTCACTCGTCAATCCAAACAGCCTTTAACAGACAGTTACTGTGATTGTCAGGCTTACATAGCAGACAATATAGTAGTTAGTTATATGTTAGTTTTCAGTTAGTTAGCCTGCTTAGTGGACCGGATTGACTGTGTCACGTTATTTTAATAAAGAAGACGGCTGGGCTCAGGTCTCAAAAACTACCATACAGAGAGGCAAGTAAAAAATAAATAAATAAAAATACACAGTATTGCAATTGCTGAAAAGACGCCAGCCATGAATTGAATTAAAAATAGGGGTTGATATATTGGAAATCCTTCATGTTTCAGTCATGCAGCATTTTAATCAAAAAATTATTACAATGATGAATCGGCCACAAACTTGAGTGAAAAATGCATCTATGGCCATTTCGCTTATGAATAAAAAAAAGCAATAATAATAATACTACAATAAGAATAAGTAGATTTGGAAAACATAAAGAAAGACAGAGGAATCTTTATGTCTCACATGAGCAATACAATGCAAAACAAAACATTAATGAAACACTCCCTTCACTGGAAGTAAATGTTGCCAGGGAACACGATCCAGGAAGCAATTAGTTTCCCATCAAAGCGTAAATGGCAGAACAAAATTAGCATTATATAAATGTCATTTATGGGAGTCAGGGTTGACAAAACTGTGGCTGTCCAGTTGGCGGCGTGTCCTTCCGTCATCAAAACACGATGGAACAACTACGATCAGAGCAGCTCTTGAGCTCGTCTGCACACGGCAGGTGTTCGGGGCTGCAGGTGAGCAGCACAGGCGCGGCCGAGCCGGATGGGATTAGCATCACGGCTGCAGGTATGAAATGACCTGACCTCCCCTACAGACACCAAGCGCCGTCTGAATGGAGCTGGCTGACGCGGCACAACACGACCCATCAGGTCGCTGACGTCACTGCAGCTTCTTTGCGAGGAGACCCGCACACGACTATGACCCGATTCTGTCGCAGTTATGCAGATGTGTGCTTTGTGCGGGGGTACAGGGTATTGGCTTCTTGCTTACTGTTTTGATGGAGTGTATGTTTCCTTGTCAAGCAGGGCGCTCTGCTGCGGAGGGGAATTCCCACCAGGCCACGGCTGCATCCCGGTCTCCCTCGTTAGGGCAATCGAGGCCCTTGGCCAATCCGATCTACGTCTGGGCCCCATGTACTGTTTAAATAGGTGACATGCTGTGGCGCCGGGGGGGAGGGGCGGCTGTGATTTAACGTGAGCAGTCCGCCTCGGTGCCTCCCTGTATTTCTAGAGTGTTTACTGCGTTATTTAGTTAGAACCCATTAACAAATGTGAACTCGGGGGTTCTTTGTGATGTGCTGCTAACCCGTATGAGGCCCTAGTTTAATTCTCTGTTTCCCATTTGGTACACCTCAAATAGCTGACTGTCTGTTCTAGTGTATTAGTCCGGGGGTGGCTTTGCTGTACTGTGATTTGGTTTGGACAGGGTACCGTAGGTTTCATTTGATTGATTTCAGCTATTACCACTGCAGAAAGCCAGAGGGATTGTGCTAGCAGGGTTAGGAAGAGTGTCTTCTTTTGTTCCGTTTATGATTTGGCGCCAACCGCCCCTCCCCATACCTGGTCTCCTCCCTGTTTTGGTCTGTTTGTTTTATGTGTAAGTTGGAAAAACGGTATCTGTGGTGCTGTACGTATGCTGTCGGACTCGCTAAACAATAAACGGCCGTGCTGGCCTGATTACAACGGCTGTGCGTAGCTTCCCCCCCAGACCTCTCCAGGGTTGAAACATAGCCTTTTAGCCGCAGTAAGCTAAAACACCTCTATCGCAACAGCACAGCAGGCAGTGCACAGGTTCTTTGCTGGGGTGGTGTCATCAAGGCTGGCGAAGACAGCGCACTTAACAAGCTGGTAAGCAAGGCCAGCTCTGTGGTCGGGCTGGAACTGGACAGTATGGAGGAAGAGGCAGATCAAAGCCACCCTGAATAACCCCTCTCACCCTCTTTACGACGAGCTGCGTCAGATGGGCAGCTCTATCAGCCCGACCCAGATGCAGGACCGAGCACTTCAGGTGTTTAAAGCCCACCGACTGTAGAACAGCGGTGGAGACCACAGACGGCCCTCACACTACTCTCCCTCTCCATCGTCTCTCTGTTGGACTGATAATGATATTTATGTATTTGTTACTATATTTACGATTTTCTATATATTATGCACTCATACTATATTATGTTAATATGTTATACTGTTTTATTACATTATATACTATAATATTTCTATAATAATGCCGACAAACACTTAAGTACTATTATTCAATCATATTCTATATTTTTCTGATGTACTCTTTTATAGTAGATTACTTTGCTAGTACTAATAACTATGCCACTCGAGACAGTATTGTAGTGTTACTTTAAGTACAGTACTAGTTGCGGGTACTGTATGTATACGTCTCACCTTGTAAGTTTGAGTTTCATCGCTCTTGTATAGCTTCCAATTTTATTTCTGTTCTTATTTTATATACTTCGAAATATATTTATCTGTACTTATTTCTGTCCTTCTGCCGCTGCGACAAGTATTCATTTTAGTGGAAAAGGGAAGGTTTTATCCCAGGGAAGATATGGTGTGAGTGAAAAGCTTCTTTGAAATGTCAGCCTTTCCCAAGAACAGCCCTGCTTTGAGGTTGATGACCATGAAATATTAATTTGAACACTTGATCTTGGACGGCTTTTATAAGCCAAGGCGCGACACAGTGTCCTCCCCAAAAAGGGAAGGGGAATGTAAAACACAACAATCACTAAAGTCCCATGGCCACAGCAATATGAAGCTATTGTGCAAGACCCTTTGTTTTTTTTTTTACTGTTTATTTGGGCTTTATCTCTGATTTCTAACGTCAAGATTTGTGCTCATTTTTACCTGGAAGAAATGTTTATGACTGGTCTTGAAAGGGGTTACTACATGCTGTTCAGTATTCAAAGGCTCAACATGTGCAGGATAAATGCATAAAGGAGGACTTCTGTGTCACAGTCTGGTTGCTTTCCTTCCCCGGTCTATCATACCTACCCCATGCATTACTCACTACAGCCTCAACCTGGAGAGCCACGCTAAGCTAAGGGCTATCAGTGTGACTCACTCAGACCAAATCACTGTGTGTGCGCACATGTAGGAGCATGTTAATCATCAGGCCTCAGCTTTAAATCGATGTCAGTCGTTTGTGACCTCAGTAGATAGAGAGAGAAAAGGGGGATGTAAGCAGGTGAGACAAAACAAATAAATAAGAGCAAATAGACTGAGAGAGAAAGTTAATTACTGAGGCAAACTGGACTCAGATCGAAAGACATTGTTGAGATTGTGGGGAGGAAGAGAAGAAGCACCCAGATGCAGACTGTATAGAAGAGAGTTGGAGAGTGTATTGGAAGTTCCAGGCAGGAAAGAAATCCAAAAGACCAAAAGGCAGGCCAAAGTCCAAAAATAACAACAGACAAACCGAACCAAACCATCAGGGAAACCTCACTGGGAGACAGGGGCCGATCTAGAAAAATATCTATGGGGTGGTGGGAGGGGAGCAGGAATATTTGAGGGGTGGCAACATATGGCAGACGTATATACTGTATACTGAAATTAATTACAGTTTGATGAGAAATAGTATGCACACGCTACAAAAGGGCACAGGCTGCCATTTACAAACTCATACAGACAAACTCGTGCTGCAATCACTGCAGTCAGAGATTCCCGTGGTCGTAAATTGGCAAATTGGCCATAACTTTTAATTTGTTGCTGCCAACTGGGGTGGCGAGGCTTTTTCTTATGCCACACCAGTAGATCCGCCCCTGCTGGGAGATACAAAGAAGAGGACACGGGAGGGAAACCGCGCTGGAGGTAACAACGACGATCTGACAAAGACACAGGGCGAACACGCAGACTAAATACTCACGGGGGCAGGGGCGACGGCGAGACACGGGTGAACAGGAGGTAAAACCGTAACAGACACATTACCAAAATAAAATGGGAAGCACTTGAATAAAAAACCCCAAAACAGAAACCAAACAACCAATTTCAAAATAAGACAAGAACTAATAAACTCAGGCAGACTAGGAACAGACTATAACCAACAGAATACTCCCCTATATAACAAAAACCATAACAGACATTGCAGTCAGGTGCCACAAAGGGAAGCACTTAATGGACATCGAGACAAAGTCTCAGTGCAACCTGTTTCAGTGTTGGGGTTAATTCCAATACTAGAGACTTGGGACAATTAGTGCTAAAAAAATATTATCTTCAAATTGAATGTACTTGGTTTCACAACTCACAACTTAAAAGTTTTCAAATGTGAAAAAAAAGCAGCATTTGTACAAGTAAATTTTATTTACATAGCTGAAATCACAAATTTAACTCAGGGTTTTTTTTTTACAAGTCATACCCAGTGTTGGGCAAGCTACTTGGAAAGTGTAGTGAGCTAAACTACCAGTTACTCTACAGTAAATGAAGCTTCACTACGCTGAAGCTCCCCCCAGAGAAATGTTGCAAGCTAAGCTACAGCAACAAGGCAAAAGTAGCTTAACTACATGGAAGCTATTTTTTTTATTACATTTAACCAACTGTAGGATTCCAAGTCAATGCTGTCTCAGTGATCAATAAAACTGTCAATAAGCTGTGCTCTCATGCTCTCACCGCTCCAAAACCAACCACGCTTAATTGTATTCACTTTCCGCCAAACGAAAGTGAATAAAATTGTCGCTAGCTAGTGGTGCTCTGTTGACAAGTTGCTGGCTGGATGTTTGCAGTCTGGTTAGCTTGGTTTGCGGCGGTTCTGTTAGCTCATCCGGGAATCACCTGAATGTGTAAACCCAAGCTCCGCTGCAGCAGAGACGTCGCAGGCATCAGCCCAAGTGTCGGTAGCCTACGTGATGTCTAGGGTGGCCATTTCCATAACACCGAAAAGGAGGACAGTTTGCTGCATTTAGTGAGGCAAGAATAATTGCATCGGACTCTGGAGTACTTGCAACTACAATGTACTCGTAATACAATTTAGTCCATCACATCGATGCTATCATGATACAGTGATTCTGAAACAGCCTCCTCTATTCATCGGCAGACAATGTGATGTAGACCTGAGTGTAACAGAAGAGGCACAAAAGTGTTTGTTCTCAGTATTTGTATTTATTCAAGACATTGTGATGTCTGTCTCAAAAAGAGTCTTGCACAGTGCCTGAAAACATAACATTTCTGAACTTTTGGAAATAAAATAAATAAATAAAATAATCTGGCAATTTTTTTTTTTGCGTCTCTGCTGCTTTCTGCAATAAACTCGTGCCCTTTTGTCCGTTCCGGATAAACGAGGTCTCACGTTTCGGCGTCTTAACGTGATGATATGACGTAGCCTGTAGCCAGCACGTGGAGGCTTGTTTACGTTTTTAACCAATGATATATCAGATATTTATTTGACACCACTTTCAGCCAATCATTTGTTTGACCGGAGACCTTACGGCATTAGACGCTTTTTTAGACCAAGTCTTCCTCATATGTAAGTCGCTTCGGATAAAAGCGTCTGCTAAATGACTAAATGTAAATGTAAGTCTTTTTCGCCCATAAAATTTAAACATTTGCTTCCCCTTTATCCCAGTGATGCACAACTGTCACACACCCCTCGGAGAGAAGCGCTGCCGACACTCATGCTAGCAGCCCTGCGAGGCTGTACCTCGGCTGCACTAACACCATGCTAGCATGCTCACAACGACACTGCTAAGCATGGTGACGTTTAGCAGGTAACAACGTGTTCCGTGTTCACCGTCCTAGTTTAACCTGTTAGCATGCTAACATTTGTCAGTTAGCACTAAACATAAAGTACAGCCGAGGCAGATGAGAATGTCATAAATTAAAGTATTGGACCGTGACTGTATGTACCAAATAGTTGTCAAGACATTTTGTTCAAAACCTCAATTGTCAACCTCGTGGTGGCGCTATAGGGAACACTTTTAGAGCTTTTTCTCTAAAAACAGCTGCCTGCTGTGGCCGAAAACAAGCGCCGTGGGAGTGAACCACAACGGTAAAGCTGAATGAAGCTCCGTAAAGCCAAGGGGAGCTGCAGTTGGGGAGCTGTACATACCCGAGAGACACCTCAGTCAGCTGATTCTGAGTCTGATTCTGAGTTTCAGGCGATAATTCTCTGTAGGTTCATGACTACAAGCGACCCCTTTCACATTGCCGCATTGTTTTCACATTGTCATTCGATACGTCTGTATTATAAAAAATATAGATTATAGCAGCTTTAAGTCAGATGCTTCACGTCCCCGTTCACCACCCCAGCCCCGACACTCTCCCTTTCCGCCTTGCACACTACTCCTTGCATTGGCACCGAATGTTGGCATTGGATACAAGTACTACTAACTAATACTTTAATACACTCAAATCAAGTAAGTCGTATTTACATTCCTGGTAGATTACTTTGAAATGTATATATTTACTGTATTATCCAAAATCATCTTCTCCAGTACCTGTACCCACCCCCACACCAGTGCAGCTCCTTTTTGTTTAACGCGGTGTTGTTTTCTTAACATGTCTAATGCTCTCAGCCTCTCGGGAAGCTTCTCCCTTCTACCCTTCCCTTCCTCTCGTGTTTTCACTTCCTCTCTAATTCCCCTCGATACGAATCCATCATACTCATCACCTCTCCTCTCCGTCACCTTTCCTGCCCTCCCATCTCCTCTTCTCCAGCTCTAACCTCCTCAACCTCCCAGTTCCTTCTCCCCGTCCCCACTTCTGTACCTCCCCTCCTCTTACTGCCTTGTCCTTTCCAGGATTATTCAGCATAAAACATTAGTGCTATATCTTTATGTACCAGAAACCCTGTTAATCCTGCTGATTGACGGCTGTATCTGGAGTAGCACAGGCACAACACGGTCATAACGTTTCACTTCTGGCTCATGAACTGCAGATGGTTGGCAAAAGGTTAGTTGCGTTTTTTGCCTGATCAATTCCTTACAGCAACGTCATATTGGGGCTATTTTTGGAGCTATTTTTCAATAGACGATTGTGTGTATGTATGGCCTCTCCTATACCTTTGTATGTAAATAGCTCAAACGCATTTTAAATATTTTGTATTTTTTGTACAAGATGGGTACATTTTTACATATTTCAAGAGGCCGTCATAAGTGCTAGTATATGACCAATAAACAACAAATAATACATTTACTTTTTAGAAAAGTGTCTGTTTTTTTCTTTTTTAATAAATGTAAAGTGCAGCCCCTCCACTTCTGCATAATTTCTCTTCTCTTCTGGAAGCAACACATTGTTACTACCTTAGTTTGTGTGCACATAACAGGGCTGCTTTGGTATACGTCATGCAATTATTTAACTCACATAACTTTTATTGCTTGTGTAGAGTCACTGAGTTCATAAACTTTCTCACAGGGCAAACTTTGTACAGTGGAAACATACAGTAGTAAAATATAAAAGAGGGTGGCTTCATGAAATCGTTCCTGCTCAAAGGACCGTACCGTCTGCTGGTGTGTCCAGACAGAAATTTGCGGGCAAAATTTCACCTCGAGATATTTGAAAAAACGTGTCCGCGGGGGTGTTTTACAGTCTCTGTTAATTCACCTGAATTACCCACTGCAAAAAACATTAGCTGTAAGCTTGCCGGCAATGTAGCCTATGCACTGACCGCACGTGTGCAGACTGTGTGTTTGTGTGACGGCTCAGACTCAGAACTCACCAGGGACTTGAATTCCTTTGTTGTTCTTTGCTTCCAGTCGCTACTTGTGCCTCTTGTCTATCTAAGTGTACGAAGTCGATTCAGGACGTTGAATCATTTTCTACAGCGAGTTTCCATTCATTCACGACGTGCGTCTTTCCATTGACTTTGTTCACAATCACAGTACGCTTCTAAAATTGACTTCGCATTCTGTCAGAACACTTTAGGCTTTTGATGATTAGCACATGTTGGGGCTTTCAGGGTATTATTTCATTGTATCGGATGATAACATTTTAATAAGTACAGTGCATTAGTGTAAATTGACTTCACATTTGGCTCAAATTATTATCTATTGAGTGCAAAAATGTTTGGCTGCTATTTTGGAATGGGCTGGGCAGTAACGCGGTTGAGTGACTGGAGGGCGGCAGCAACATTAATGTTTATTAATGATGCTTAGACTGTGCAACTGTTTCATGTACAAGTTCCTAAGCTCATATTCTGAAGGCCCCCTCCTTTGGAAGAGACAGAGTCTGAAATGGGATGCAGCGTCTGCCTTTGGTACAAATGACCCAGACGCTCCTGCGGCGCGACGGCAAAACACTTCTCCTTAATATAAAGTGACCGTGACATTGGACCGGCACGGCCATAACGTGTGTCCTCCTGCACATTAAACCATGGAACCAAGGACATGAGACGGTCAGCTGTGTGGGTCTGTGGGTATGCGACTGCATGCCTGCATCTGTTTGTTTGTCTTAATTTGTAGCCTGAGTTAAAAAAGATAAGTCATTACCTTTTAGTGCTTGCTGCTTGTGTGTGTGTGTGTGTGTGATTGATTGCGAGCTGACAGATGTGACTGAGGTGAATACTAAACAGGGCGCCACAGAGCACCGTGACCAACAGAAGAAGATGAGGGCAAAGAGACATACATGGAAAGACAGACAGAGAGACAGATGGAGGGATAAACAGGACGAAGAGAGACACGGCAAGAGGGCAAATGAGAGGGTCGAGAGAGATAGGGAATGTTGAGAGAGAGAGAGAGAGAGAGAGAGAGCCTCCTGTCAGAACAACCTGTCAGCTTGGAAATGTAAACTAGAGCCACAAACGAACACATAACTTATCTTTTTTTTATTGGTTTTCATATTCTTATATTGTTGTCTATTTTGTCCAGACAGGCAGAGAGCACGGTGTACCAGAACAGAAAAGGTGCAAAAATCCCAATCTGAACAGAACAAATGTTCACTGGAGCCATCAACTTTTGGTTTCAACCATTTCTACTGACCTGCCTGCATCTGTGAAGCATACAAACCCAGGGTTCAAATTACGGGGGGGGATTGGGGGGATCTTGGACCCCCCCAAAAGAGGTAAAAACAACAGGTCGGGGGTCGAAACATTTAGACATCCTTCTTACCTGTAATTGTAAACATTACAATAGGCCTATATTTCCCATATTCATGACTGGAAGAATCTTGTAATACGATTTCAGTCACTCCAAAAGTGGACCATACCATACATCGTCTGCCTGCCTCATTCCTGTCATTGCAGTGGCTCGTGTCCTTATTACAGTCTATGCTCGCATTGTGTCTTATATTAGCAAGTAGCTAGCTATCTAGCTAGTTTAATACACTTTACTTTCTTGTCTTCAGAGTTTCTGTATTAGATCGTGTCCAGTGTCTATGGCTGAATTCTAACATTAGCTAGTTTCTAGCTTTAGCCGTATCATCATGTACAGACTGCAAATTTTACATTAAACAAGCTGTAAGGATTGTGATGGTACGCGTCCACAGAGGCGTTGTTTGGACGTGCCGCTTCCCAGCATCGGATGTTTGATGGGCGTGCAGCCCTGCAATGCATTCTGGGTTGAGGCCTAAGCTACTTTATGTAAATCAGGGGCGTCCAGCGAGACACGCCGCTTCCGGAAACTCCTGAAAAACTTTTAAACCAACCTGTTGTTGATCTACAATGCAGACACATTCAGCTACTGCATGGCTAATTTCTCGCCTACAATGTTTTCAGAAACACATTCCGGTGAAGTTTCCAAACGAGCCGCCATGTTGGTCCGGTTTGAAATCCGGAAGCAGACGGCCCACGAGTGAAAGCGTTTGTCCCAACTGGTGCAGCCAGGAAGTGTTTCCTGTTTCTGGGAAGGAGAGCACCTGTCAATCATCTATCATGACACCGCCAGTGACCCCTCGCTCCCAAAAACACCCTTGTGGACGCGTACCATTTGACTTCTTAGATGTCTGACCTCCTCACCTTATCTCTAAGGGTGAGCCCAGCCAAACGTCTATCTGCGTTTTCCTTATAAACACACCAAATCCTATTGAAAAGTAGCCTGGAGTTGTTGACATCAGACCGTGGTTCCAAAATGAGACTCTCATTGATAAAAGTGAGCAGTGCAAAAAGAGAACAGGTCATATTTCTTATGATGGAATGAAAGGTAATTCCCGGTCCAGAATGGTTGCTACTGCATCTAATAAAAGATCTCCCACTGTGTTAATTACTTCCTAAGTTCTGTGAGGATTGGGCTGTTTTTTAACACTCACATTCAAACAAGATGTTTACACTAACCTCTGCATTCTCTTTTCTTTTTTTGCCAAAACCTCTAAATACGGTTATGTAATAAATAAATGTAATTTATTCTAAAACAGCTCTGGAACTTGGGCATGAAAGTTTATTGTTGACCTGACTTGATAACAGATGGGCATACATGGGGAGAAGATCATAATCCCTGTCACCGTACTAAGATCGTCTCTGGCGCCAGATGTCGTCCTCGATCTGTCCCATACGTAGCCGGCAGCTACATGGGTTGGCATGTAGGCCCAAAGCTATGCTGTAGTTGATGTGTGCCTCCTCAAAAATGTAGCTGACTGGCGGGGCTACAGTTGCTACGAAGTAGTGCTATGAATCACAACCTACACTTTAGGGATTTATCTCGGGACTCCCATTAACCCCCTACAGGTCACATGATGAAAAGGTTAGTAAGGGGACCTTTGAGTTGACATTATTTTGTCACACATTCAAAACTCTTTCTGCTGTTGGATATATATATATACACACTGAACATACCAATATAGACCAAAACTAAACAATAAAAATGTCAGGCTAATAAAGGGAGAAGATGATCAAACTAATTAAGTTAAATCAAGAAAGAAAGAAGAATTATACAAGTAAAATTAACCTGATTTGAACCAATAATTTACATGTCATTGCTGGATGGTGACAACCTTCTCCAAACTTTCAGGTTTTCATATAGGTTCAGGGTTACATCCCCAGCTGGAAAGGTCTCTAAATGTGAATAGAAGAAAGTGTAGTGGGGGGGGTCATATAATTTGAGCTCTTCATCCCAGGATCGTAAACACCCACAGCAAATTTCAAGGCCAGTAGATGTTCCGATTCATTTCTCAGGCGTTAGAGAGAAAGACAGAGCCAGAAATACGAAAATAATTACCTTTGACTTGAAGGTACAAGGTAGATTTATTTATCCTTTTGCAAAACAAGGCTGTGAAACGAGATTTAAGTTGCTTGCTTTATACTGTATAATCACTTTGTGGGTAAGCGTCTGCGAAATGGCACATTATTACTGTAAAGCATGAGCAAAGAAATATCAGCTAATAAATAGCAACAATCAAAATCTGTACAGCGCGGTTGTCCTCTGAGCCTGTTTAATAATTCCATCAAATAATCGGAGCATAATCAATGACTGCCTTGTGTTCTATCATTCAACAGGATGTTTAATTTAGATGGAAATTGTCAGGAAGTAGAGGGAAACACACGCTGGAGGGATCACTTCAATATCGCAGAGACGACACCCACAGGTGACTGGAACAACAATAAAAAACTGAAGAAAGATGGAGGGCCGAGGCGGAGACATGCGTTTGATGGAACGTTTTTCATAAGCTGGACTGCGAGTCAAGTAAGAAGAATGAACGAGCAGGCAGGCCGACAGAGAGAAAAAAAAAAGGGGAGTGATGGAGAAAGAAATGACAGAATGGATGAGGGGACGGTAAGGAATGGAAAGGGCAGAGAGAGGACCGGGGCAACTGCAGACAGAGACGGAAACAAAGTGTCACAGCAAAGGAATGAGAGAAGAATGGATAAAAACGTCTGATTGAACATGATGTCAAGAAAAATTGCTCCATTGACAGAAAAACAAAATAAATTGAACAAATGCAAGCACACAGAAGACATCAAACGGAAACTGTAGAAAAATAATGCAAAAAGTAAATAATGGAGAACAAAAATCATGAAAATATGTTTCATTTTTGATTGAACTAAGCCCAGTATAACAGATGTAACCAAGGGAAAGAAGACAGAGCACTCTCCTCGTCTAGTCGTTTATCTCCTTTACATGCCGCTGCTGAGTAGTGCTTCCCTTTTGTTTTTATTGTCTGACTTCAGTGCTGCAGCACAGCAGTGTTCAAGAGCGAGAGAGCTGCCTGAGAAAAGAGAGCAAATTACAGAGAATAATATGCAAATGGAATGCAGCGTAGAAAAGTGCGAGACTCTGTCGACCTCAAATTAATGATCTCACTTTGGAAAAAGAACAAGAGAGAAACCCGCCTACTTTTGTAAGTCAGGGATGGCACAGCAATAATTTGGCCATACAACAGCAAGTAGAAACGTTTTAATTTATACATCCATTATGCAGAAAGGTTGTAATTTCACATAGGACAATTAAGAACAACCTCGATTTTTATCTGAAGCTGGTGAAACACTGTGTACTGCAAAAGCCACTTGATTTGTCATTTTAGGACAGCGTTCAAACACACAGCTTTTTTTCAGTTTATGAGTTGACGAAGCACTCACGAACGCACCAATCAACCTCCTAGAAATTACTTTTATATACTACTAATTTGTGTTCACAGTTACATTGTGTTAAGGAACACGGTTAACATTTTTTCCAAAAAACCGAGAGCTACATTTTTGTACCACACAGAAGTCACATGCAGGCGGGCGGAAGGGTTGTCGCCCTACAAAGCACCGGACTGTGACACTGTAGACCAGAGTCTGCATTTTAAGTCCAGTGTGTGGTTAGGTTTTGGAAACAAAATCACTTAGGTTAAAGTTAGTTTTGGTTCAATGTTAATAAAACACATCGTGCCCGCAATCCGGTTGCCATGACGTTTGCGTTAAATAAACAACCTTTCTAAGAGACAAGTTTGCTATAGCTTAAGGAGGACGCTCAGGATTGGCTACCTTCACCCAACCACTCGACTCGACTAGACCCACTTGATCAAAATGAAAGAGAAGAATATCAATATTGGACAATTCAGCAAAACCCCAGACTACATTCAGTAACAGCGTTTAGTTTTTTTAAGTATGGTTGTAAGGTTAGGGAAAGATCGTGGTTATAGGAAATAAACTATGGTTAAGGTATGGTTAGGGTTAAACACTGGTCTCCTGCATGAAAGTCGGACTCACCTAAACCCATCCACTACCCAGGCCTCCACACCCTCACTTTCAGCCTCACTAAGGGCACACTGCAGTACGTCCTGCATTGACATTGCACATTGGCATTGGATGTAAATTGTGAGGTTCGAAATTGCCCATTATGTATGTATTTGTAGGGATACTGGGCTATGTCACATACAATTTACGGACCCTCCCAGATGACAACGATCGCCATGGCGCAAAAACATAAACTGACTAGTGCATCATGGCTTATGGGTTGCTGGGGCTGCAAAGGATGCAACGTTCAAATCCTCCAAAAACAAGTGAAAGAAGGCCACATTTCTTAGCTGCGTTTCTCAGACCCTCTGGTATGGGACAGCCCATTGTCGATCCGTCATGATGTCATTTGCGTATAAAAAAATAAAAGGATTCCAGCATTTATCAAGAGAACTTCAGGATATCTTGAAACTCCGGTCGGTGGATTGAATTTTCTGCCAAAAAACCCAACATGAATCAGACCTGCTGGGGGAAATGTTTACTGATAATTTAATGCTCTGTGCAGTAAAATGCTTCTTGTTACCCACATGTATTTGTTTTTCTATTTTAGGACATGAATCATAAGGTGCTTCATCTTGAGGTGTAATATCCAAATCATTGCCAAGACCTCAGACCTGCGGCTCTCGGTATGAAGTCAGGCAGAGGTCCAGGCTGCGAGGCTTCACCTTCCCGCCCTGCCCCTCTGTCTCTTGTGTTACCTGAACTGATGTTCGGGCTCTGTGACGGCCAGAAAACAAACCAAAACACTATAACTTGACATTCTCAAGGGAGCACTGGTGAAGGCATAGCATCTCAATGCATCTGCAACAGCAGAAGGAAACAATAATACACATTTCATGACTCTATTTCTTTATATTCCCAGGTATTTAATTTCTTTAAGCCACTGGAACCACACACACACACACACATGCACACACCAGAGAGAGGCATGCAGTATTTACTGCCATGTACTGCACCAACAAATCACTGCGTTGCATGTGATCTACGGTGTTTGTGTGTGCTGTCCGAATGTTAAGCTAGGCGTCGGCCTCTACATCACTTCCTTGTCACTTCAGGAACAAACACTGAGGGCGATGATCTACAACGGTTCTGTCAGGAGCCGACAAGCTGAACAAAGTCGGTCTCGAGTGCGTACGCACACCCCACACACACACACACGCGCGCGTGCGCACAGACACACGATTGGTCATTTTCCTCTTAACTTGGTAACGGTACACACTTACACTTGTACATCGACGTACAATATTTTTCCCGGACATCTCTGTAGCTCAAAGAAATTGCACCTGACCTGAAAATGACCATGACGTGTCCTCAGAATCAGCTGTTCTCTTTACGTAACTACAGGGACATGTTGTTTCATAATCATCAAGTCCAACACAGGCAGGAAACCACCTTTTTTTTTATCCAACTGGCCACCACAGCTGAACTGACCCAAAACCATTTGTATTTCAACTGTTTACCACCTAATTAAGTGAACCAGGCCTCCAGATGGTGACTGTTTTCTTGCCAAAGCTTCAGGAAGAGCAGAGCTAACCACATGTCTACCAGCATGCGACTAACTGACCACTGCTGTGTGCCACCAGTCACATTTGCAGCCAATTAAATCAGATGTTTAACTAATGTGTTTTTACACACTTCTAATGTGGACTTTCTATGGTGACACTGCAGGTGACGTTGCACCCGCTTTCCAACACTGCCATGGTTTCTGAATGATAGATCTATGTTTGACTAAGTCGTAGTCTCTGCTCCAGTCTGCTGCATCTACAGTGCGCACAATAAGTATTTAGACAGCGACACATTCTCATTGTTTTGTCCAGAATATTTCATTTGAAATGAAACAGTGACTGCGAGGCTAAATTGCTGACCCTCAGCTTGAAGGGCCACACAGACAGACAAAGCAACCATGACATTTTTAGGGCCAAACCGGGACGTGCAGAGAGAGGCCATGTGTTCAGCTCAAGGAGCAACATTAATTCACTCTCTTTAAGGTCTGTTTTGGTCTCAACTCCAATGGTCTTTAGCTGCTAAATGCTCCACCTTGACCACCAGCTAGTCGCTAACTGCGTCTGCTGGTGCTGAGTACAGGTTTTTAGAGCTTTTTCTCTGAAAACAATTGCCTACTACAGGTCAGCCAGTCAGTCCAATGGTGTTATAATGTTATCAATGTGGTCACTTTCATATACATTACATACTGTGCAGAGCAGATTATGAACAATCATCACAGGTGTGCTGTGGGGCTGTATATATATTCTCTCTCTCTGGGCTCTGTGGGAGGATGATAGATCACAAGAGTTCTTTTCATTCCTCTTCCACTCTCTCTGCACCCACAGGAAGCACTTATGCACTGTATGTAATGGGATGTCATCAGTGCGGCTGTTACCTGCAACTGAAGGCAAGGTCATCAAAATGCGAGGAGCTTTTTTTCTTCCATTTCTTGCAGTTTAATGGTCCACCCAACATCTCCTCACAGGAAACCTCTTGGTATAGTCGTGCCGTTAACATGCTGATGGTTAGCAGGTCATGTTTGCCATCTCAGTTAGCATGTTGGCATGCTAACAATTGGTATTTGATAATAACCTAGTATTACTACTAAGTATTAGTAGAGTATTAGACAAACACATCCTGAGGGGAACATGAATGTCCTAACCAAATGTCATGCCAATCCATTTTATAATTGTCAAGACTTTTCACTCCAGACCAAACATTTCAACCTGATGGTGGCACTCGATCACCAGAAACTTTATGATTCATCCTCTGGGGATCAGGAATTTCTATATAAAACTGTATGAAAACCCATCCCAAACGTGCTGAGATATTGAGTCTGGACCAAAGTGGTGGACAAACTAGTAGTGTCATGGTACGCCAACCTCTCTCCGAGTTGGTTGTTGAGAAGGGATCCACATGAGACCTACACATGTCTTTCAAGCAGTATTTATTTCCACACAGACAAACAACACAGACATATCTGGGGAAGCAAACAACACAGATATGTCTGGAGACACAACCCACAGCGCTCCCCATCTTAACGCTATGGCTCCCCCAGTTGTTTCTAAAGCTGAAGACTAATGCAATGGATTATATAGTTAAAGCCACACCCTGTCCAACACTCAGTATTTTCCACAGCTCTTTGTCTCAGCACATTTCTGTTCACTTCTGACCTTGGTTTGACCCTTCCCCCACGTCCTCTTAACTAACTGTAAATTAGTTACAGTCTAGGGTGCAGTTACTACTGCTGGCCCGTGATGTTGCATGAATAAGACGTGTACAGAGAAAAACATCTACATACAGGGTGTGCACATCAGCCCTTTAATTCCTGAAAAACATATCTTTTATTAATCACACTTTAACCCATTTTGGGTTTATCACATCCACAGTAGCATGGCTAAAAATGTGATTTATAATTTCAGCAGCGGTGTTCCACAGACCTCGCTCGCAACAGTTTTTAATTGGAACTACTTTCTGCCAAAGAAACACAGCAGTCCCCATGGAAATTCCCGCCTGGAGAGTTCTACGGATTATGTGGAAAGACACATTGCTGCTGAACTTTTAAAATGCCAGTTTTTAACACTGTGAACACCACCAACTAAATGACATTCACCTCCGTAGTATTGGAGTGGAGGCGGAACAGTCTGAGACACCGACATCTCAAAAGCTGGACAAATACAGCCAAAACTATCGTTAATGGACTGGTACCACTAGTGGAAAGAGAGAAAACACTATATTTTTTCCACATGTATTACCACCAAATGCCTAGGTTCTCAAAGGAATTGCTGTTATGACACAGGCGCTTGTATCTCACACTTTGTCTGTAATAACAACAAAAGTGGAAAATAGTGGTTCATTCTTTAAATAGCACAGGGGGAAATCAACCAGCACTGCACAACTCCGTCTGTGAAGATACTGAATGTTCTGTTGTCTTTAGAAGTATGTTACCCCCTACCAACATAGGGAAATCTTCTCAACAGGGGATCGACTCTTAGCTTTGATAATCACGTCTTGTCTTTGTTTTGTCAGTTTTAAAGCACCCGCAGTAAAGATTTACTTTATGCCTCTTCCTCTTACCCTCAGCGGCTCCCTATCTATTGAAACCTTGTCTTGTAATGTACTTTCCATTTGAATGTGATAGCTGTAAAGATTCACAGCCTTCCTTTAATAAACCCTCCTCCCCACTTTGGATCGATGTGACTAAATAGAGAATGGTTCTACAGCAATAAAGCAGCTCTATCAACCTCTTACTCGAGAGTTACTGGGCAAAAACACCACATCCTCATATTATGGGGAGCCAGGCTGTTGAGGCATCTGAATACGATTCTAATCTGGCTCGGGCTTTTTTTGTCTGGCATGTGGCGTCTTCTCCCATCTAAGAGTCAGGTCTTTCCTTGGCTTCCTTATATTTACGACCTGTAAATTATTTAACTATTGAACGGGCTCCTGTTGTGTGTTCAGAAGGTGCGTTTCTCTTGCCTTAAAGCTCGGTCTAGAGACTTGGAGTGTATCTGTCTCACTAACTGTTTTCAAACACTGGTCTTAACAAAACTTCCTCATTGTACAAAAAATGTGTTATACTTGGCGGTCTGATTTTACTACGTTGTTGCCTTTATTTGATCGTGTCATAGCATAGAGAGGCAGGAACCTCGGAAGGAGAGAGGGGATGACATGGGACAAAGATTCCTGGCCTGAACTGTACTGGGTTGAACATGGTTATAATACATGACATTAAACTACTCGACCACCATGGTGTTCTATATTTGTGGTTACCGATTTGTGGTGAATGATTGGATGTACAACACCAAGATTACGTCCCTTCTGCTCTCAATATTGGCTCCCTTTAACCATTACTACGATCTTTCCCTAACATTATTCAAGTAGTTTTAGGCCACATTTACACACAGCCGGGTATTTAGAGAAGCGAATATTACCCCGCCTCCGTTTTCAAAAATAACATCGTGCACACAACATCGTTTTCAAAAA
Source organism: Coreoperca whiteheadi (assembly GCA_011952105.1). NCBI lineage: Eukaryota > Metazoa > Chordata > Actinopteri > Centrarchiformes > Sinipercidae > Coreoperca > Coreoperca whiteheadi. The sequence goes on from CM022479.1 coordinate 27,482,812, forward strand.
AGTTGTCGTTTACATCAACTGTGCCAAACCTATGGGCGGCAGTGTAGCGAGAAGTATAAAGCCATGCAAGCCAATCAGAATCCTCAAAATCGACAACAACGAACAGCACGAGCGACTTCCTGTTCCTTTCAAAACAACAGACATGGCGCCACGTTCGCTTGTGTGGACAGACAGCGAAGTGGAGTTACTCCTTAATCCTCGATATACTCCAGCAGTTGTGTTTGCAAATGCAAAGAGGCCAAAAGCGTTTGCACAAAAGTAAAAATTAGTACCACCTTAACAGCAACCATGATCAAACAAACTCCAAACATAGGGCGCTCACATGACGTAAGCATTTTCTGGAGCATGACACAGCTCATATGAATTGCTTTGACACATTGGTTGTTTTGGAAGAAGCTGGCAAACAGTGTTGTCCTGTCAATAGGGCACGTGATGTCTTTTAGGTATGAGGACTTGTTAAAAGATTCCACCTGGTATGAGATGAATGTAAAAGTTGTTGGAAATAAATAAATGATATGTACAGCTTCTCCAATTTCACCCGAACGCTCCACAGGGAGTGTTCTAAAATTGTGTCCTGAGGCCAAACTCGAAGCACTCTAACTGCTAACTGAGAGGTACGCAAGAGTGCTGCAATGAGTTTGTTCACATTTTTGCCAATCACCTCAGTCAAGAAGATGGCAGCAAATGAGAAATAGCTGGAATTATTTCTCATTGATCTGGTGGAGCAGCGGGGCAGCGGGCAGGTAGCGTTGCTGCAGAAAGGTTCTGTCTTTATTCCCGAGGCAAAACAAGGTTAAGACACTAGTCTCGGTTCATTTATCTTTCAGCAGACAGCCGGCATGCTACATTGCTGGCCTGGATGCGCTAACAAGTTGATTAATGGCTGTGGTGTGTGGTCCAAATTTGTCTCCCTCGCCGTATTCTCCATTCTCCATCTGCCAGCGACAATCGGCTCACTATGAAGGAAAGTTCTCTAACAGGGGCAAACAAGGCAGCGTGGTGCTGCTGAGGGAGAGGACGGCGTCTCATTCACCTCCAACACAAATTAGCAGCAATATTTCTTTGTGCAGGATTAGTTGGAGCATGGTTACCTTCTACTGTACATGTGGCAAGAACAGACGCATTATATCTTCTCATAACAGCTTATCTCCTTCACGCGCAAACAATTAACACGGAAGGTGGTGTGCTCATTTGTAATCCCACCTACAAAGTCCCGATTTGGCTCAGTTGTTTTCCAGTGGAAAACAGTCAATATACAGTGTGCAAATGAATATGTTTCTTCAAAAGACTAGTAATGCAACATGTGTGAGAATAGCTAATAGACTTCTACAAGATAAAAAACATATTTGGTATTTTACTAATCAATGATGAGAAGTTGCTGAAGAAAGTATGGATAGAGTAAAAGTGGCAATAAAATCATCCTCCTGTGTTCATATTTCATTTTAATTTGTATGTATTATTTATTTTTACTTTTTTCCATGACACCTAGCGTCGTGCGCTTTTATAAGTTAAATCATGTTAAGAATTTGTGCTTTTTGAACGTGAAGAAGGATTGATTGTTCAAAGGGAGGAAAGCAGGAACCAAAGGGAAGTTTCTTCAAACCAAGGCTCATCAAACACACACCTCTTTGTCAAATTAAGGATTCGGAGGGAACTTAATTAATAGAATTGATTTTACTGTGCTGGATTTCAAGCTAGCAGCTCACACGGACGTGAGACACATCCATTTATCGCCTGAGAAATGCCAAACTATAACTCGCCAAAAATGCACTTTCAGAGTTTGACTGAAACAGAAAAGTGCTGTAAAGAGCTGCTGCTGCACCTATACTCAAAAATGAGAAAATGTCCCGGGGCAAGGTAGCCGTGCATATGAAGCAGTTCTGCAGAGTGAGCTGCCTGGCAGACGGCAAAGCAGAGCGAGTGAGGCGAGGCTAAAACCCAACAGGATGGTTGTAGTTGTTATTTTACAAAATAACAGTGTAGAGGAAGGTCATGCAGCATGTGAACTGAAACCTTCTTCCAAGAGTGCACAGGCAGTGATGAGCAGGTTATAAATGTGCTTCTGATACTTTAATTGAAATTGCTCAAAGCTTATTAGATGTTCAAGGTTTCTGAGATTCTGGAAACAATTTCCTTATATAAAAAGGGCATGAGGACTGAGGACCCACATTAATAAGTAAAATCATTCAAAACACAGAACGCATATACATATTAATATCTGCACTTGATCTACAGTACAATAAAAGTACAGTAAAATATTAACCTGCTAATCAATTATAAAAGCCTTCTTTATCTGTTCAATCAGTTCAGGTTGTTGATTTTTCTAATAGTCAAATGAAAATCAGCAGAGGGCAATGGGCCTTCTTTAAAGGCATAATATGTAACGTTTCCACATTAAAATGTCTAAAAATGTTGTTGAGCTGTGTACGTAAGTATTATCCCAAGTGTTTCATTTGGTCGCCCGCCAATGGCATCCAATCCCCGGTAACCGCCTGTAGTTGCTACAACGTCCGGGGAAACACCAGATGACACGTCAGAGAGTGAGGAAGGAGGTCGGAGAACTAGCCAGCCACTCTGTTGTTTACTTTGGTTTGTCTTGCTCGCTCGTGGTGGAGATTATTCATTGCCGTCTGCTGCGCGCTCTGTCACCGAAGCTGTCCCCTTTAAAACTTGAATAAACTAGCTCGTCCATGAACACGATTCCTGCCCCGGGTCACGTCAGACAGACGTTCATCAGCAGTGGTGGATGTTTAACAAAGAAGACACCAACTCCCACGATCCCACTGTACTTCACGATGGCATCAAAGTCCGTCTGTATTTATTGTTTTTCTTGAGAGACCCCTAGTGGCAGAAATTACAAACTGTGCGTTTATAGAACATTTTTAACTTCTGTCTTCTTCTGATGTTTGATTTGTTATCTTCAACATTTTTCTTTTAATGACTTCTTTTAATGATAAGGGGGGGGGGAAACAGTAGAAGTCAAGTCGACCCCTCATTTATGTTTTGAGAAGACGTGGGATTTCCTCAGCGTTTGAACACCTACAGAAGGCAAACCGTCAAATGTGAACAGACATACATGAAAAAAAAAAGCTTGGATGTAAAAAAGCTACTGTGAAAACCAGCAGGGTTCATAGTCCTGAGGAAGAGCGGCGAGGGGGATTAGTGGGCAGAATCAAACATGGAAGATTTAAAGATGAAAAATAAGCGCTAACGGAGGAAGAGACAATGATGTACAATTACTATCATCTTACATAGGTATCAATCCAGTTTCTATTCACATTCCATTCACATTAAGAACAAGCTAAAAATCTAATCAAATGAGATCTTTCTGAGTAAAGTCAGTGTCTGAGGTCCCACTGGAACAGTAACTGTAATTCTAACTGACCGCCGCCGAACTCTGATTCGATCTCTCAAACTAATTTCATTAATAGGATTACGTGCGTAGAAACGACTAATTCATGCCCTGAAATTACTTTTGTCGCGCTCCCAAATTAATAATTCATGCGCACAAGTGAACATACCATTTAAATAAAATGAGTGATGCAGTTGAAAGCGCCGGGTAAAGCAAATAAGTGACTTGGGGCTGTTTTGTCAAACTTCTATTTTCGAGGCAAGGCGAGCTTATTTCTATAGCACATTTCAACAACAGGGAAATTCAAAGTGCTTTACATGAAGCATAAAAACAACCTCGGGCAATATAAAAAGACATTTCAAACAATCAGAAAGAGTTAAATAGGAAATAAAAACAAGATAAGACAAGAGAGTACGAGATGTTGAGTTGGCATTATTTTGAATGGATAACCTTTGATGCTTAATACGCTTAATTGATATTGTTTGCATTGTGAAAAATGTTTAAAGGATAACGGGGATGTTTTTTAGCAACTCGGCACAAAGTATGACGTATGTCCATGTATCTCATTCTAAAACCAAGCTGCATTCAGAGGCTCATTTGATAACTTTCCCTGTTCATTTTGTTTGGCAACACAGTGCAAGTGCCAAGGCCAGTATCGCTGCAGCGACATTCAGGGTCATATCAGAAGCGTGTAAAAAGGAATGAGGAGGGGGACAAGGACAAATGTAACAAATGTGATAATTCTTTCTTATTAATATTATGAGGTTTATTCAGTATCTGTAGCCAACCCCGACTCACCCTCAAAACTTAACCACTAGCTGCTGAAACTCAATTTGAAGTTACTAAAGCGGTAAGAACTGAAGTTACTTTGTTAGTTAACTTGAGCGAGAAGACAGAAAGAAAGAAAGAAAGAAAATGTACCATCAAACATAATAAGTTGCAGGCCATTTGTTGTATAGCTGATTGCCCAAAGACATCTTCAGTCACATTTTAAGACCATCTGTAGGCCACAAGTGGTTCTGTAGTTGTATTTGCTGTAAAAGACTCGGAGCTCAATAGATTTCCCTGAGTGACTCAGAGCAGCCTGTGAGAATCTGATGGGGAGCATTAAACCACCCAAAGGCTTTGCGTTGAACTCTGGTCCGTCAGTGAACCTTCAGTCTGTCTGCTGGTGGTCGAACACTGAGTGGATTCAGAGCTGCTGCGGCAGAAAGAAGGAGAGGGGGAGGCGGCAGGGGGAACAACAGAGGGATGAGAGGGACTGAAGAGGAGGCCACAGCTGTGGAGTAACAAGTGTCTGCTCATCCCTCTGGCTCTCATGGTGGAGAGATGTCCTAATGAGGACGCATCTGATGTCCCAGATATGTCTCCTCTGATTCTGCTCCCCTCTCTGCTGCTCTTCACCACAGCACCAAGGTTTTCAAGAGACACAACTGCAGGTGCTACAAAACTCCAGGTGTGACAAGATATTACGACACATAAGGTCTCCTTTTTTTTTTTTTTTTTTTTGGAGCATTCGGAAACGTATGAAAAAAAAGTTAACACTTTGGATTCTATTTTAATCTTCCGCAGTCAAGAATTGCAACAAATACGTGTTCAACTTTCCACATGCATTTCTTTCTACAGGTAAAAGTGAAATATTTTCCGCTGCGCTCCGGGGTGAAAAAAAATGGCAACTTTTTCAAATGCAGCTAGCGCGCCCCCAGGTCGCGTGACAAGAATTAGCCAATCAGCTTCACAGGACTTGCTTCACCCTCCGTCCAAGGATGTCACAACATCCGCCTGAAAGGTCAGCCAGACTGAAATAACTGCAGATGCAAGAGCGACTGATAATGCTCAGGGAGCAACAGTAGCTCAACCTCAACAAGCACCTTCGATAAACGGACGAAAGCGCCGCGGCTGGCGTTGCCCACGCGATTTCAGACGCGACATCATGTTAAGCATGTTCTCATGAAAGTCAGGGGGCGTCATAGAAAAAGGTACAACTGTATAACCTTTATATACACAAGTACATATTTATATAAGAATGTTTAAGAGGTTTTATTGTTTTCTTCAAAGATGTTACAGACTTGAAAGATATACTTTAATAAAAAACAAAAAAAAAATGCTATACTCTTGTCCAGTATGTAGAAAATACTGTATATGTCCAAAAAAACTGACGTGTACTGACCCTTAAATAAAAACACACGAAATAAGAAGTACGTAGGGTGTTCATTTTAAAAACGCAAAACAACTCATCTATTCAAACTGATAATCCATAACTATGGAAAGCCGTTTGAGCACTAGTGCGCCGAAATGTCGTATTAGTACGCACAAAGTCTGTACTAGTAAAGGAAAATTAAGTTTGATATCAAGGATATGGAATAAATGCTCAAACGGCTTTCCATAGATGTTTTTGCGTCTTACTAGTACTACTAGTAGACGTTTTTGGTCCTACTAGTAGTACTAGTAAGCATTTTTGGCCTTACTAGTAGTACTAGTGCGCCTTTTTGTCGCACTAGTAAAGCCTAGTCGTCGACTAGTGCGCCGAAATGTCGTACTAGTACGCACAAAGTCTGTACTAGTAAAGGAAAATGAAGTTTGATATCAAGGATATCGAATAAAAGCTCAAACGGCTTTCCATAGTCTCCTGCAAATTACCTCCATGTGAAAAGTTACACCTGCTAATATGGTAGTGATCATAACGACATCCGAATTCTGTTTACTGGAAACATTTTGTTCCAAAGCAAGTAATCTGACGTCACATCTGAGTGAAAAAGCACAAGGGGCTTGTTGGATGCTTGTGTGAAGCCTACGTGTTCGACAAAGAGGACCAATGTACCCATCTTGTCTTTTGCTTCAAGTCAGCGCGTTCACATTGTGTTAAACCATATAAACCATGGATATTACTGTCTGTGTATAATCCGCACACAACAAATAGAAAATATTTGCAGCCTAGTATGTTATCATCAATCTGCTGCAGCGGATATTTTGTTGGTTATTCAACCAAGAGTTGGACAAGTGGAATTGTAGCTTTTTGCTTTTTACATCTGGTCTCTAGTCATGACCGTTTGAGGCTGGCCACACTGGAACCGTCTACTCTCTGCATCGAGTCAAAATGCAAACAAAAGACAGATCATATCCTTGTCCTGGTCAAACTGCTCTCCAGTGAACTCATTTGGTTCTTGCATGCTAACTTGCGATGCTTGCTGTCAAGACAGTGTCCGCCTTCACCAGCATGTGTTTTTGGTTACTAAATAATATGGTGATGGTGTCACTGTGCCAGCTCAACTCTGGTCGCTATGATCATGGTGGCTAGAAATAACTACTCAACTTCCAAGTATTTTGTTTAATCCACATGTGTTTCTCCGGTGTCTCTGAGGTGTCGGACTCCAGCTCTGCCGGACACCAGAAGGCAAAATACAGCTGTCATGACAGCATACGAGCTTAACACGGTCTTGAGAGCTGTTGGGAAGTCGGGATGGGATGTCACCGACTGTCCCCGCCCCAAATGGGCGTAGACCAGCAGTCGTATCTTGGCCGCCTGCTGACCCTGCAGCCAGCAGTAGTAGACACCTAATTAACAAAAAGGATATTTTAGTCAAATTAAAGAACTTAAAAAGAGAAAACTCAAAATATTAGTTATCACACCAGGTTGATATGAGACAAACAGGCAATCAAAACAGGAAATGGATCAGGCATGTACTAACTAAAACCCAGGTAACTAAACATAGATGATCTATCACAGCATGAGTGCATTAGGGCTACTAAATATACAATATACAAATATACAATCTGCGTTCTTGTCAGTATTTGTGTTCTTGCGTCCCTGTGAAACGTCATCTCTTGCGGCCCAAGTACTGTCACGATACAGAGGTTTGGCCTTTTGGCCAAGCACGGTTAAAATTCCCGAAAGTGTTCTTGACACTCCCATTTTACCGAGGCTGCGACGTTTGGTATCTTGTATGAACTTGACGGCGCAAATATCCCATGAATTAATTTCAGCATTCATGCGAGAAGTGGAAAGCAGCAGAGAAGGAGGCCAGCGGCGGATGTGCTATTTCATCACTAAATTCACTTATGAGAATTTTTGAGGCGAGAAATCAAGTGTGCAGTTTTGGAATACTGGCAGTTGATGACGAATCGAAAATATGCGTTTGTTTGCTGCAATTCTGAGCTTATGGTATGCTATAGCGCAACACAGACAAAGCCTGGCGTTTATTTAGGAGCACTGCAGGCGGCCTCTGTGCTGGCCTACAGTGCGTACCAGCAAGAACGTATCGTCTCAAACTGTCAACAGCGTTCCATGTGCTTGTGACCTTGCGAGATCATTATTCCAAGAACGACTTGCAAGAACATCCTCCCCAAGAACACAAGTCCGTTCTCTGCATCCTTGTGTTTGAGAAACTGTGAGAATAGGTTTTTTTCTGCCAAAGGCGTGTAGATTCATTGCATCAAAATGTATCACACAAATTGACATGTGCAACTTATGCTGACCTTAATTGGCGGCTTGTGAGGCATGTAAACAAAACACCTTTTTTCACAAGGCTTTTCCTGGCTTACAGACACAGGTGTGGTTTCATTACAGTAAATAGAAGAAGGTACCTGAGTCCTGAGTTTTTGCAGGGTTAAACACCAGGTGGTGTCCAGTGTCTATCAGCAGCCTGGGGGGCGGGGCGCTGAGGTTATGACCTGTCGAGTGTTCAGATCGGTAGATGGGTTCAGATCCTCTGTCCCAGGCTACGGCCATGTTAGGTCGGGCCCCAGGACAGCCCAGGGTCAGAACATGGTCCGCAGGGTGGTTCAAGTACAAAACTGGTACCTCCACTGGCAGGGAGTCAGAACTACAACACAAAAACAGAGATTCATTACCTTAGTATTACATTCATATCGTTTTAAAGCTAATATTGACATTATATTGACATGGTCAAAACAGGCTTTGGGTTGTAGATTTAGGATTCTATATGGACCTGCTAGCAGTTATCGACTTTGACATTGTGGCAGCAAATTTGTCAGTCCAACAAACACTTGGGTCCTGAACGAAGAATCTGGACCATTTCTGGCCAGATTCATGGTCCCCAGAAGATGGTTCCTGTTGATTTTTGTGACCCAGTGATCTTGTCTTTGGCAACTGTATCAGGTAAAATTTCTGTTTGAACAGCTCTTAGGTCCATGACAAGTTATCTTGAAAATGAATGGCTGGATTTTGCTGCGGGCATTCATGCTCCTCAGAGGATGCATCCTAATGTTTTAGGTGACCCTCTGAAGCTGCTACCACCAGGCCAAAAAGTAGAACTGGTACAAGTGTCATTTTGTTCTTTGTTCCCTGCAGCCCTTTTGTGTGGTGTTGGTGCAATGAAAACTGCAGCTTCTAGAGGGTGCTAGTGTAGCTTTACACTTTTAGTCTTGACTAATGAAATCATTACAGCATTTAAACTGGAATTGGACAGTAATTTTGTCCGGCCCATTTGTGGATTTTTGTGTGAAATTATGTCAAACTAGCTCTTTTTCCTCTTTTTTATTTGTTCCAATACACACAAAGGGAATAAACATGTGTATAGCAAAACATGTGCAATTGCAATACTTTTCTGTGAGAAATACGTAATTTTCTGGAAATATTTCAGGGGTGCCAACAATTTTGGCCATGAATGTATCTACACACTTACTTGTACCCAAGAAAAGCCCCCAGAGCAAGGATTTTGGAGGACAATGGAGCTTGAGTTGGACAAGTCACTTGACAGCTTTTGACCTCCAGCTTGGCTCCAACTCTGCTTCGTCCAAAAGCTATGGGCACCGCCCCTGAGCCGCACGAAGCAACTGTCTGGTTGGCCCGTCTGTAGCGTACATGCAGGAAGTGGGAGTGGATGTAGCAGAGTCCCACACGAACCTGCTCTCCTGGTACTCCACAGCGATCACAGACTGACCAGGGCCGGAAGCTGGTGAAGATTCGGTACAACGGCTGAGCAGAGCCGAGTCCTTTTCTTTCTTTTCTTTTCTTGCTCGGAGTTTCTGGACTGAGCCTATGAGCATCAAACCAGAATATGAAGCACTTAAATCAGTAGTTCATCATGGGCTACACATGACTACACATACAAATGTAATTTTTTTGGTCATAGTTCTATTCTTTTCTTCTCTAATTAAAAATAAGTGTCAAAATTGTCATTGACCACCCGTCTTTCTCTTCACCTCGGAGTGAAGCTGATCGTACGCGCCTCCTGAATGTCCAGGTCGTAACCATAGAAGAAGTCTTTGTGGGCAGAGCCACAGATATAGATACCAGAGTCATCGGGCCCCGCCCTGAAGATCAGCAGGCTGAAGAGACGGATGGAGAATCGGCTCCGCAGGGCGCCACTGTGAGGGATATGACTAGGGTCCAGCAGCTTGTTGCCATGGTGATCAGTCAGGGCTCTGGTCTCCTTGGAGCCACCCAGATGTTTCCTTAAGAACCACACAACTGACTGGACCTGAAACACACAGGACACTAAATGACCAAAATATATCTGCTGACGGTCGATTATGTTGTTCAGTTGATCAATACCAGAGACTAAAATTACTTTAGCAGATGCTGAGATTTAAGGCTCTCATTTTGTTTCGGAAGCAAAATATCCAAGACATTGTCCCTTCCTCTTTTCTCCTCTGATTTACCCAGCTCCATTTAACTCTGCTTGGTTTTTTCCCCCTACATATTTCCTCTGTCTCCTGCAAATCCTACTTTTCTCTAAAGGTGACCAGGGGCTGAGAGCAGAGCACTTTGATAATAATAGTTATGCTGATTACGTCACACAAATACTTGTTTCCGATTGGTGTAACTAACTCAACCATAGGACTTAGGTCCTCTAAAGCGTTACATTCTTTCAACAGCATACCAATGAATATATTTCAGTCTTTCATTTTGCAATATACTCTCTGAATCCTGTTGAAACAACATTTTAGAGGACATTTTCAACCAAATTTAGCTGAATTTTAACAACTGTAGGACCCATCTTTTGATCCTTTTCTAGGCCAATACTCATTCTACAAGCTACTGTTTGAATACTGTGTTTTGGACCAATTATATTTGAGTTTAGAGTGAACCACTTTGTTTGCTTCCACTGTTTTCGATGCAAACACAGCGGCAACCCTGCCGCCAAGGTCGGCGGCGGTGGCAAGGAGAGGGAGGGCGGCAGACGCTCTCTCGCGAACACGCGCTTCTATTTAGGGCTGCGTTTCGAGTTTGTGATGGTTAAACGCTCTCAGCTTTTACTGGCATCTGAGCTCCCTGAATTAATCATGTCTTCACCAGCAGAGGACAGACAGATCAACAAAGACAAACAGTATTAAAGCTGCATCAGCTTCAAAGTTTGATTATTGTCTGGGACTAGAAACAACCTTTATGATACTAGTTAGCAAAACGTACCCTTTTCCTAAGCTACAACCCGCTCTATTTAGCTGCATAATGAGATTATACTTGGTCGATATCAGCAGCCTGTGGTGTACAGGCTTGCAGGATCAGAGGTAGCCTGGAGCTACGACGGCGGAGTTGAACATCGATGTTACCAGGCAGTGGCAGCTGCTCGCTCTCTGAAAACACCTTAGGGGCTGATTAATTACAAGATGACAATTTATGTAAGTAAAAGAGGATTTCATACCTATGAGCAGGATTACGTCCAACAATCTATCAGACTTTCTTTCCTCAGTCAAATAGCTGCCAGTAATTACATAACGGTTATTACATAACTCTAAGAAAACATATATTTCACAGAGCTATATTGTGTATCCTAATGGTTATTTTGGATTAAAAAGTGGGAAATGAACACTGCACAGACACGAATGTATGCCCAAAAAACACATTTTATCAGATTGTTTGCTTTGTGGTTGGTGCTATTACCTGTTGTGGCTTGCAGTGGCAGGGCAGCTCCAAAGTGACTCCCGCCAGGTAGGCAGCGTTGGTGAAGGTCAGGAAGGCAGGGCAGGCTCTTGTAGCAAACACATCCTGCTTATCCTCAGGAGCCTCGTAGCTCCACACCTCAGCACACAGGGGGAGGAAGACAAGGAGGAGGAGGAGGAGGAGGAGGGGAGGGGACGGCGAAGGAGGCGTTAGGCCTCTCTGAGGACAAAGACGGTTCTTACAAGCTACAAAAGTCATGACTTCAATAAAATATTTCTCAGAGAAACCTCCAGTGTTCTGTCTTATTTCACATCCGAAGAATGAAACTCAAACAAGGTTACTTTCAAAACACAACAGCTTTGACGGAAAGTGATGAGCTCACTAAGGACCCGTCTGTTGTCAACGCAAACATCTTCAAGTCCAAAACCAGCCTTATTACATTTTCTCACATAGAACAATCTAGTTGTTGTTGTTGTGTCAGAAGTTCCCAAAGATTTATGTTGCTATGATGACCTGTCCTGTCCTGCATTAAATGCAACGAGCCTTCTGTATCTCCTTTGTTCTGACGACATTCTGACAAAATTCTCCTTTCCTTTCTTCCACTCAATGAAGTTGAACACATTTCCTCAATTCAATTCAATTCAATTCAATTCAATGTAATTGAATAAAAATGTAATCTTTGCCCAGCTTCTAATCATGTACTGGTGTTTCTTTTATTTAATAGGGACAAACCTCCGCTGGGGTTGCTATGGTAACAACACTCACATTTGAAGTTCTGTTAGCCAATATTTCACAGAAGCAAAAATGAACCAAAACAACGCAAAGCTGCACAGTCCCTTTTTGTAAATCGGCTAGGGGGTAAAACTAATTCTTGTCACATTTCTAAAACAAAACTGAAATGAACGGCCGGGATTAGTCTGTGACATCGTGCTAGTTTCCGCAGCCAACCTTCATGAGAATACACAGCATGGTTTGAATTGTCTTTTGGTTGTAGGCTCTAGGAATGGCAATGTCTGTCTGTCAGTACACCAGTTGAAAATGTCTCTACAGGATGGTTTGCCATCACATTTGGCAGGCCTACAGATATTCATGGTGCCCAGAGGATGAATCCTAAAATCTTTGGTGATCCCCTAAACCTTGTTCTAGTAGCACCAGCAGTTTCAAGGTTTTTACTTGATTTACACAAAATGTGATTTGGTACTAACATTCATGGTTCCCCGATGATGACTGGATCTGTTCTGCATAATCTCGGTTTGGCAGTGTGTGTGGCGCTCCTAGCCTCTTCGGTGCACCACACGCGTCTCTGTCTGAACCGGGCTTCAATTAGAATAAAACACTGCAGCCAGGCATGCCTGTGCGGTCTGTGGATACACTGACCGTCAACAAAAAAACACAGATCCATGCCATGTGTTGGGTGCTGCTCCAAGCAGGCGGGTGGTGTGAAATGTGTGCAATCCTGACGCCGAAATCACCAGTGACACCCCTCTACTACACCTCCTTCCACTGCAGCACTCCGCGAGTCACCAGACCACTAAACTGCTGCATCGCCATGAAAAAAAACACTTACTTTGCCTAAGAGAAAAGCCATTGCGCCAATGCAGAGATACACAGCCCATAATCCACACTTCAGAGTTTGTGAGCTATGCTTCATACACTTAATTCATCCTGCATCTCTTCACAACGCTGCTGAAGGCGGCTGTTGCTGTAATATTATTAAGTAGAAATAAATGAGGCGCAATGAAGCGGCTCCTTGCTGAGCTGCAGGTCTGTGTGTCAGCAGGTTTTCAGCACAACGAGTGAACACAACACGCTGCTGACCAACTTCCCTGCCTGGGGACACAAACAAGACCTGTATGATGTAAGCTGGCAGCCATGGCTGAAGGCATGCACTGAAAGATGACTTCACTGCGAGTGTGTGGGCGCGTGTAAATGTTGGGTACAGTAGTTTCGGGGTTGAATTTTCGGAACAATACAGAAGGTGTCAGGGCAGCAGGATGACTAAGTGTGTGTTCAGAGGGGTAAACATGTCAGATGACACCTCCCTGTTTTCCATTAACAAAATGGAATGTAGTTCATTTCCAAAACCACCACATTTACATTTTAGAAAACAGAAATAACACGGCCAGGGGCATCATTCAAACTCTGGACCCAGTCTATTTTTGACAAGCAAATGCTTCATTTGCTAACCCCTATCATTAGTAAAAGGAAAAAAAAAGAGGCAAAAACACATCATACGTGGCAGTTACTCTACATAAATACATAAAGATACAGAAATATACAAAGTTATGTGATTTTTACTATGTGAAAGTGTGGATGGATAGCATTGTGAGCGTCAAAGATGAATTTCAATAAAGTTTACCTAACCTAACCTAACCTAACGTAAAAGGTGCATATTTGCAATGAAAATACATAAAATGTTTGGAACTGGGAATGAATCCTGATAAACACTGATAAAACACACAAAAAAAAAACACGTGTTCACAAATGTCACTTTTTTTTCACAAGTCTCATATTTTCAAAAAGCTGCTTTATCCTTAAAAACCTGAAGCTCCGAATTTTTCTTAAATGTCAGAATGTAAACACATTTATTCGAAAATGTCACATCAACATGTTTTTCTGAGGAAGAAAACGACATCCAGTCGCCTATTTTTTCACTAGAATGCTGACAGATTTTTAAAAAGTGACATTTGTTTTATCCTTCTTTTAAAACAGTTATTTCCTGCTTGGTTTGACATATTAAAAGCTCTCTCGTTGCTGTATTTTGTGAGTGATTACCCAAATGTATTTAAGTAGCGAACATGTTTGCTGTTACTTTCACTTACCTGCTGTCTTCACAGCAGGAAGCGCTTCTCCCAGCTATTTCGAACACGTCTTTCCTGCAGCACACACTAGTTTTTGTCACCACTGTGGACATTGTATTGACTTACATTAATTCCATGGATTGTTAAGTATAACCTTTCTCCTAACAGTAAATCTCTATGCAGCAACTTTGCATAATAGCGACATCCTGAACAGAAGTCCACGTTGCACCTGTAATTTTGTTGGTAGCAATTTTCCTGGAAAGACGATAAGGAAATAAGGAAGAGAAGTGTGTGCTGCGTGGAGTTGGCAGATCAGAAACACATACAGAGCGGTACCAACACTGCTTTTATCATTTCTGTTCTTTATAAGCAGAAGAACACATACATTGCTGAACAGCATGCATTGTGTCCAGCACGCCGTAGGTCAGAACAGGGAATTCTTAGGTGTTAAATTATCGTCTAATTCGAATTTTATATTTCACTGTGAAATAAATCATTCATCATTTAAACCTTCAAAAATTACATCTAAACCTAAGAAAAGTGGTTTACCGCGTGTGAACCAGCTTTCGGTCTCCACGCGCAGAATCCCTGTAATGTGACTGCGTGAACAGACTTGTTCTCATTCCCAGGGCGTGAGAAACTCCTTGGTTAGGTAATAGGAAGTCCCGTGACGTAACTCACGTCACTTCTAAGTCACATGTTGGTTAGGTTTAGCCAACAAAACTACTTGGATACGTAGTATGAAGTCACTTGACTTAAGTCACGTAACCCGTGACTTGTAACATCTTCTTCTTTTCCTTTCGGCTGCTCCCTTTCAGGGGTCGCCACAGCGAATCATGCGCCTCCATCTAACCCTGTCCTCTGCATCCTCTTCACTCACACCAATTAACTTCATGTCCTCTCTCACTACATCCATAAATCTCCTCTTTGGTCTTCCTCTAGACCTCCTGCCTGGCAGCTCCAACCTCAGCATCCTTCTACCAATATATTCACAGTCTCTCCTCTGAACGTGTCCAAACCACCTCAATCTGGCCTCTCTGGCTTTATCTCCGAAACATCTAACATGAGCTGTCCCTCTGATGTACTCGTTCCTGATCCTGTCCGCCCTCGTCACTCCCAAAGAGAACCTCAACATCTTAAGCTCTGCCACCTCCAGCTCTGCCTCTTGTCTTTTCTTCAGTGCCACTGTCTCTAAGCTGTACAACATCGCTGGTCTCACCACCGTCTTGAACACCTTTCCTTTCATTCTTGCTGATACTCTTTTATCACACAACACACCTGACACTTTTCTCCACCCGTTCCAACCTGCTTGCACTCGCCTCTTCACCTCTTTTCCACAGTCTCCATTGCTCTGAACCGTTGACCCTAAGTACTTAAAGTCCTGCACCTTCTTCACCTCTGCTCCCTGTAACCTCACCGTTCCACCTGGGTCCCTCTCATTGACACACATGTATTCTGTCTTACTGCGGCTAAGCTTCATTCCTCTGTTTTCCAGAGCAGACCTCCATCTCTCTAGATTCTCCTCCACCTGCTCCCTGCTCTCACTACAAATCACAATGTCATCCGCAAACATCATAGTCCATGGAGATTCCTGTCTAACCTCATCCGTCAGCCTGTCCATCACCAGAGCAAACAAGAAGGGGCTCAGGGCCGATCCTTGATGCAGACCCACCTCCACCTTGAACTCCTCTGTCACACCTACAGCACACCTCACCACGGTCTTACAGCTCTCATACATGTCCTGCACCATTCTAACATACTTCTCTGCCACTCCAGACTTCCTCATGCAATACCACAGCTCCTCTCTCGGCACCCTGTCATACGCTTTCTCTAAATCTACAAAGACACAATGCAACTCCTTATGACCTTCTCTGTACTTCTCCATCAGCATCCTCAAAGCAAACACTGCATCTGTTGTGCTCTTTCTAGGCATGAAATCATATTGCTGCTCACAAATGCTCACCTCTGCCCTTAGCCTAGCTTCCACTACTCTTTCCCACAACTTCATTGTATGACTCATCAGCTTTATTCCTCTGTAGTTGCCACAGCTCTGCACATCTCCCTTGTTCTTGAAAATTGGCACCAGTACACTTCTCCTCCATTCCTCGGGCATTATCTCACTCTCCAAGATCTTGTTAAACAAACTAGTCAGAAACTCTACTGCCACCTCTCCTAGACACTTCCATACCTCCACAGGTATGTCATCAGGACCAACTGCCTTTCCACTCTTCATCCTCTTCAACGTCCTCCTCACTTCACTCTTGCTAATCTTTGCTACTTCCTGCTCCACACCAGTCACCTCTTCTACTCTTCGTTCCCTTTAATTTTCCTCATTCATCAACTCTTCAAAGTACTCCTTCCATCTTCCCATCACACTCCTGGCACCTGTCAATACATTTCCATCCTTATCTTTAATCACCCTAACCTGCTGCACATCCTTCCCATCTCTATCTCTTTGTCTGGCCAGCCTGTACAAATCCACCTCTCCCTCTTTAGTGTCCAACCTAGCATACAAGTCCTCATATGCTCTTTGTTTGGCCTTTGCCACCTCTATCTTCACCTTACGCTGCATCTCCCTGTACTCCTGTCTACTCTCTTCAGTCCTCTCAGTGTCCCACTTCTTCTTTGCTACCCTCTTTCTCTGTATACACTCCTGAACTTCCTGGTTCCACCACCAAGTCTCCTTGTCCACTTTCCTCTTTCCAGATGACACACCGAGTGCCCTCCTACCTGTCTCCCTGATCACATTAGCTGTAGTGGTCCAGTCATCTGGGAGCACTTCCTGACCACCCAGAGTCTGTCTCAGCTCCTCCCTGAAAACTAAACAACATTCTTCCTTTTTCAACTTCCACCACTTCGTCCTCTGCTCTGCCTTTGTCCTCTTCATCTTCCTCACCACCAGAGTCATTTTACACACTAGCATCCTGTGTTGTCTGGCTACACTCTCCCCTACCACTACTTTACAGTCACTGGTCTTTCAGATTACAACGTCTACACAAGATGTAGTCCACCTGAGTGCTTCTCCCTCCGCTCTTATAGGTCACCCTATGTTCCTGCCTCTTCTGGAAGAAAGTGTTCACGACAGCCATTTCCATCCTCTTTGCAAAGTCTACCACCATCTGTCCTTCTGCGTTCCTGTCCTGAAGACCAAACCTGCCCATCACATTCTCATGACCTCTGTTCCCTTCACCTACATGCCCGTTGAAATCTGCACCAATCACCACTCTCTCACCTCTGGGGATGCTCTGCATCACTTCATCTAACTCACTCCAGAATTTCTCCTTCTCTTCTAACTCACATCCTACCTGTGGGGCATAACCACTCACAACATTGAACATCACCCCTTCAATTTCCAGCTTCAGGCTCATCAACCTGTCTGACACTCTTTTCACCTCAAGAACATTCCTCACAAACTCCTCTTTCAGGATAACTCCTACTCCGTTTCTCTTCCTATCCGACCCTTGGTAGAACAACTTGAACCCTGCTCCTAAGCTTCTAGCCTTGCTATCTTTCCACCTGGTCTCCTGGACACACAGTATGTCCACCTTCCTTCTCTGCATCATGTCAATCAACTCTCTAGCCTTCCCTGTCATAGTTCCAACATTCAAAGTCCCTACTGTCAGTCCTACATTCTTAGCTTTCCTCTTCTCTCTCTGCCTACGAACACACCTTCCTCCTCTCCTTCTTCGTCTTCGACCAACAGTAATCCAATTTCCACCGGTACCCTGTAGGTCAACAGCACCGGTGGCGGTCGTTGTTAACCCGGGCCCCGACCGATCTGGTATGGAAGTCATTGTCATGATTCGCATTTTTAGTTTGCCGTGTGTTTTACGTCGGATGCCCTTCCTGACACAACCCTCTGCATTTATCCAGACTTGGGACTGGCACATGAAGACACTGGCTTGTGCCCCCCTGCGGTTGCATTATAACCCGTGACTTGTAACATAACGTAACTTAAAGTTTTTTAATAACTTCTAATCACGCTGGACATGAACCTCGGTCTCCTAGGTGAAGGTCCTGTGTTTACTAGCGCCATCCAGCCACAGCACCACCTCCACAGGTGGTCTTTCTCGCTCTTCATGCCGCTCATTACATTACGTCACCTGACTTCCTTGAGGCTATCTGGCGGCCCTGTGCGTCCCATGCTTAAGGGTACCTTGTGCGTCTGTATACGACACCGAGGGGCGTGACAAAATGTGGCTACACGACGCCCTGGGAATGAGAACGGGCTGGTTGTCCCCCCAATGTGATGAGCACAGGCACACACAACCCACAAACACACGTCTCTGTATGTTTCCACTATACTTGTGCAACAAGAACAACAAATTAAAACGACGACGATGTGTGTGACTGCCCGTTAAAACGACACAGAGAAGCGCTTTCTGATCGGATGCCCCCGTCAGCAGGAGGACATTATCCGTCCGTGTCTTCCAAAACCAAGCCTTCCAAATCATTGCTGAAAAAAAAGTCTGTATGATGCGACAACGCTTTGGTTAACGTTTGGGCACAAAAACGACATGGATAGGGAAACGTCGTGCTCTGGGTTAGATGACTATTTTTGGGAACCTGCATCATCATGGTTACAATAATAAGCATTGGGTTAAGGCTAGGGAACAAGCATGGCCATAAAAAATACAAATGTGGCGCTCTGCTGTGTTAAAATCCAATATTTTATCGTCGCAGACTTTGCCGCTGTACAACAACGTCACCTGATTTCCACCTTTGCAACCGTCATAATGAGGGCACGGCAGGCTTGCTTGAGCCTAAACATGATGTCGTTTTGGGGCCCTTGCTGAAGCGGCCGATGCTGTTGTTCTTCTTGGGGGTGGGGACAGTCTCCCTTGTGAGGACCGTCATTGCCTTAATGCATACCTAATTTTTGAGGTAACCCTAACAGCCCTAACCCCTAAACAGTTCTCTGGAGAAATGAGGACAGGACAACATTTACCCAAAAGTGTTAAAAAGTCTGAAAACTGAAAGTCGCCCCGACAAAGGTACAACGAGCGCTCACACACACACACACATACATAAACACATCGCGTTCTCATGAGTAACAACGGAGGATAAACAGGAGATACAGAAAGCGCATTACTTCTTTTCCACACATCATCTTTTAACGCTCGCTCTCCGTCTTCCTCTTCTGTCACTTTTCGTTATCATTCCTGGCCATTAGCTGTAGCCTTAATCCAAACGCGATTTACCGTCCACTCTAAGGCACCGTACTCGACACCCTCTTTGTCACATCGCTCTCCATCTCATCCGCTACATCTCAGTAGCTACACCCTAATTCCACAACCCAGCCCTCCTGCCTTTCCTCCCAAGCATCCATTAATTCAATCCTCTGGTCTCTCTAAACACCACATCCACCCCCTCAATTCAGCTCCAGGTATTTTTCCCTACCAACCTTTTCTTCATCATTTTCATCATTTGTCCCTGCCCCTGCCTCCTCCTCCTCCTCCCCTACATATCGACTCCATCTAATAGCATCCATTTGGAGGCTGGGTGTTGAATGCCACCCAGTCCTCCAACTTTTATCCCCCTGTTATAATCACGTCTCCTCTCCCAAACATCTCATTGAGCCCACTCGTTCCTCCTCTGCGTCTGGATAGCGAATTCTGTTTTTCGCAGTGACCTGTACTTTGACATGTGGCTCCTTCTCTCCATTCGTTTGTCTGTCCAACACTTTGGTCCAGAGCGAGACGTCTCAGCCATCGGTTCGTTTACATGAAATGTCTTGCGGATACTCCTGGTGCCCAGAGGAAGAACCCTAATGTTTTGGGTGATCTCCTAACCTGCCCTCGGACACCACCGCCAGGCCAGATTTTCACCTTGTGCACAGTTAAAACTCAAAGAATGTTCCTGGTTGGTGACCAGCCCAAAGTAGTCCCTGTGTGCTAATTAAACAAAAGACAAATGTAATGAACGGTGTACACGCCAAATAAAGATGTGATGGGGAGCAACTGCAGGTAAGTTCACAAACTCTGTTCCTCCATTCTCTCCCTCCCTCCCTCCCTACTTCTCTTCAGCCCAACTTTTTCTCCTCCTGCCATCATCTCATCCATGAAATCACAGCATTCATTGAAGCATCAAATGCATTTCCTTCCTTTGGCCCTTCTTTTCTTCCCCCCCTCCACTTCTGCTGCATCCTGTGCCCTGCGGAGGCTTCTCCCATCAGACCCAACATACAGTACAAAAAAAACTCTACTTGCCAAATCCTTAGACATTCTACAGACATGTTTATGTAACTGACATTTACTCCCCCGTTAAAGTTTAATCAAATTACATCTTATATGCAAACTTCTCCTCCTGCTCCCTTTTGGATTTCACAATTAAGTTAAATGTCATTTCAGCCCAAAACGGAGGGCCTCATATTTTTTATTTTTTTTGGAACAATCACATTAGTACCTTCTACCTTCTCTGTAATTTGAAAAATTTAACCTATTCGCTACAAATTTTATAAACATTATTACGGACCATTCTTTAAGTCGACGGCACACCATCAGTTTGTAGATTTCGTTCCTTCCAGAGAGCCACTAAAAAATTCATTTGCAGATGCCCCGTGAAATTGACCTGAGGCGCTGGAAAAGTATTACATGGACAAACTATGTTAAATCAAAATGGACGAAACAAACAATAAAACATGGACATTATGAACGTGGTTGTTTCTTGAATGCACCATAAGGGAGTTTTCAGAAGCTTCCCTGCACAAGATGATAATGCAACCATTGGACAAAAAAGGGAGGGTGAGCATGTATTTTGCACGAAAGTCCATTCTTCATTCGAAC
The DNA here is from genome assembly GCA_011952105.1 of Coreoperca whiteheadi. Classification (NCBI taxonomy): domain Eukaryota; kingdom Metazoa; phylum Chordata; class Actinopteri; order Centrarchiformes; family Sinipercidae; genus Coreoperca; species Coreoperca whiteheadi. The sequence goes on from CM022479.1 coordinate 27,503,596, forward strand.
AGGTGGTTATATCAACAGGCCCGCCGAATTAGATGACAAAATACCCCATTTGTCCATGCCCTCTAGAGCGACACATAGACGCCACTCTTGACTGGATGATGTCATTTGTGTTTATCGCTGTGCCACTTGAACCTAAACGTACGCTTGGGGGGGATTTGCCTGAACAAGTGATGCTGTCATTTTTCTTAGGAGGACACTCTTTATCATATGGTCGTACATGGGATGCGACGACAACTAAAACAGCTCCATGACAATTGAGCGACTCCGTGTGCTGAGGAAGGCCACAAGAACGTGTGAGTTGGACCTTGAATTGCGATGGTTTCTGTGACAATCTACTATTTCCACTGTCAACATTTTACTTCCATGCTCAGTGCATCTTCACTTTTTTTTGGTACAAAGTTATACTACTTCGTCTTCTTGCCTTTTTTTTTTTTTTTGTCAAGGAGATGATGAAGCTTTCATCATCTCAAGAAACGTTCGAAGCTGTGCAAGATGACTTTCACAGCCTTCTGAAATAAACCCACTGCTGCATTTACGGTGGAAAATCAATTCTAGATTATAATTGAAGAATATAAGGTGCCACTGGTGGGGTTCTTTCAGTGTTATCAAGAGAGGAAAAGGAAACTTTCTTTCTAAAAATCATAAAACATAACCATAAGTCATTTTCGGTTCCTGTCCATTAAAATCTTCAAAGCTCCTCTCTTACCTGAGTGTAAACTAGGAACAATCGCTCAAACTTGCTTCTGTGAGTGTTTGCTGAAACGTACTCCTTGCACTCACCTGCCTGTGTGTGTGCATTTACTGCAGGGCTTGATAAGATTTTAGATTGGACCGCCAGACTTATTTATTGATCGGTCCTCCCTCTGCCTTTTATTTATTACCGCCAGCTGTTTCTTTAAGATTCAATGAAGGGAGCCTGGAGACAAAGTCAGAGTGCTCAAACAGTAGGCATTAGATGCAATCAGGTAACCTCAGACAACGTTGCATCAACTTCAAATGATCCAAGTCGTCTGAAAGGGACCTGTCCGCCTGCACCCTGTCGGGTCCCGGCTGCCCCTGCCTCAGTAAAGCTGTGTTACGTTCAGCCTCACTAATGGCGAACTGTGTTTGCTGAATTTAAGTTTTGGGGTTTGAATATGGATGAGCAGGACATTTGATCGGCATGCTAAACAGATAACTTAAAAATCAATACAACTGTCCTTCTAGCAGAGCCTATCCATAGAAACCTGGACTTATCAGTATTAGATGTTTTACCAAAGTCATCCCTTTGTTATCATTTGGCATGAAGAGTTGCACCTCTCCCCTCCTGTAGCTAGCCTTTGTTCCTCGTGCCTCTGTAACTTAGTTTCATCGGTCTTTCTGAAAACCTAAAACATATGTGAGGAGTACATTTCTGTCCATGTTCTTAGATAAATAAACACCTACTACCACACCATATAATTGGACACCTTATAATTTTAACTAAGATAAAACAACTATTATTTTTTTAGTATTAAAAGAGTACTCCACCAATTTAGCCAATTCTCATTTTGGCTTCCGTTAAAAAAAAACATTACACGGCCCTGACATTGACCGTGACCTGTCCAGGTTCAACACACATACATGTGAAATTCACACTTTCCAGTTCACCTGAGTCGCATTAGTTTGGACTTTGACAGGAGAAGGGAACGTGAAGGAGAAGCGCTGAAACGGGAACCGAGGAGCTTCCTGCGGCGACGCCACGGTGCCGAACGGAACCAATCTGCTGCTGTCACGTTAGCATTATTTTGTTTTCAACCTCCCTCAGTCAACAGAGTGCCAACTGAGGACAGAGACTCCTTGCAAAAACACCCTCCCTCGCATTCACACTTGTTAGACTTCGTGCACGCAGGCCAGGTCCAAACACAGCCCTCCGCTGTTGGCCGCTGAGCCGCTCCAGCCGAGCAGTTGGCGGTCGAGCTGCTTCGCTCAAAGGCCAGTGACGAGGAGCTGTTGAAGGAAGAGGAGGTGTTACTCATTCATTCTCCACACACTCACCATTCCCCAGCTGGTCCTATGACGCCTGCTACTCAGGGGATTAGATTTTCACTGCTAGCCGGCCCTGAGGACAGTGAGGTTTGTTGTTCGGTTCATCTGTCTGTGCAAGAATTTGACTCAGAGGCTGATCCTAATGTGTTACTCCCCTGACCTTTTTTTTTAGTGCCACTATCAAACCAATGTTTCTCCTCGTACAAAAGACATATCAAAATGTAATGAGCAGATTGCTATGAAATTGAGTACTTCATGACTGCCAGAGGGAGAACCTTTTCCATTTTTATTGATTTCGGAGCCAAGTATTAAACAGATAGACCACCAGTGGCAATCAGGAGGACCACGGACGATCCAGGTGGAACGGTACCATTTTGGGCTGGTACTGAGCTGTTAGTGTAAATCAAAGTCTACAGTGTACATGACAGTATTAGCCAGTAAAAGCGAAATTGCATAGTCAAGTTTGCCAGCTTTTATTTTATTTCTACTTCTTTTGACTTTTATTTTTTGCACCCACAGCAGAGTTAGCCCAGTGTCTGGGCAGGATGAGGCAGAGAAAAAAGTAGGCTATATTAGTCAAGGTTTTCTGAAGGTAATTAACAATGTGGCTTAAGAGTTTATAGGATTTTATTTTTCAAGAAACTAGAAAAGATTTGAGTTGGATTTATTGCCGCATTAGCAACCTTTCCCCGGTGGAGCTAGGCCTCACCCCGACGAATTACTCTCGGTTTGTAAGTGAGAACTGCTCTGCCCCTGTCCACCATCATCAAAACACTAAATGTGGAAATATCTACAGTAGAGTATATCCACAGACTTGGAGAATAAATGCCAACGAGCATTTGCAGCTCCTCTGCAGGCTTGAGATGTAATGAACATTGCGGCCTTTAGGGGATTTTTATCATACTGTGTACCGCGCAGAAAATATTTGACTTTGTACTTTTGAACTCATTCCATCATCACTGCCATAAAATAAATACTTTGTATATGTATATGAGATACTTTGGAGGCCATTTGGCCATTTCAAGAACACTAATGGACAGGTGCACCAGTGACGAACAGTAGAACACTGCGGTGATTACTGGGAAGCTCCTGACTGAGTGGGCAGCAGGGAGCAAGAGCGGTTCTCAGCAAATCTTTCCTGGACAAATAAAGGCAGGAACTGTCTGTTAATTTCAATTCCAGCTACGAGAGAGCTTTATGGGTTAATCATAAACGTCCTGTTCATTTCCACTGCTGATGCTGCACTTAATGGAGGGCAGACGCACTTTGGGGAACATCATCGGCTAGCTGTGTAGCCTCGATTTACGGTCATTACAAGATTCTGTGGCCGCTAGATTTGATGGAGCCCTGAATGGTACGACTTAATAGAAAGCAGCAACGCGGTGGTGGAGGGAATATGGATACATCTCATTGTCTTTTCCTCCAATACACAGCAAAGCTTTCACTAACTTTGGGTTTAGAAACATTTTTCAAAAACCACGGCCCACACACACACACTCAACCTTGGCAGAATAAATAAATCGGTGCTATTTTTGTGTTTAAGTACCTGTATTATTATATTCTCACCAAACGGTTCTCCTCTTGTGGCGTCGCTGTCATCACATGTGCCTGTTAAAATCCCACCTCCTGCACACCTGAGTCAACTTGTTAAGATATTGATTAGACTTTGATTAAACATTCCAGGCACATCAGAGCTGGTAGAAAAGAAAAATAACTTACTGCAACATATACTGAACATAGTACGGGAGAAGCCTGGAAAAAATGTGGGAGTGTTGGCAGGTATGCCATCCATTGCCAGTTCACCCACTACCCAAACCTGAAAATACAAAAACAACATATAAATGAAAAAACTTTTATGGAAAACAAACTTTTTTTTTTTTTTTTTTTGGGAGTTATGGTTAATGACGTGCCTCTAAAAGCCAAATTGTTGTTGGTTGTTATTCCTCTGAAAAGACCAAGCTGTTATTAATGTTTGCAAACTGATGCTTCTGGAGCTGGTACGGTTGTATGCACTGATGCAATATTTTTTCAAAAGAGGGACATAATCCCAGCAGCCAAAATGCTAATAATAAAGTGTTTTTTATTTTTTAAAGAAGAGGTTTCAAAAAGCAGAACAGTGTGGTTGTTGTTTGTTTGTTTTTTGTTTGTTTGACTTTCAACCAAATACTTAATATACAACAGACCTTAACAGGGTCAAATTAAATCATAAGGATTAATATCTGTGCCGTTAGCCAACGAGGCGAGAGGAACAGTCGATGTTCACAAATTCATCCTGCATCTCACTTGAGGCGAATCCATGGGAATTTGTCCAAGTGGATGCTGCTCAAACCAAAATAAGCAGAATTCAGCAACAAGACTGCAGCAAAGGTCAGTGAACAAAGTGACCAAATGTAACAGCAGAAAGAGCGGGGAGATGTCCGAAATGTAGCTAAAGAGGGCTCATCAAGGTGTTTTGCTGTGGTTTGTCATAAGGGGACAAATACAAAATCTTCTAAATGGACAAATGCTCAATGTGTAGGCTGAAGGGATGTTCAGTGTGTGTATACTGTGGAAGAACATTTGCTTTGAGATTGTTGGAGAAAAAGAGTTCCATCATCCATCCATCCATCCATTTCCCACTGCTAATCTTAGCCCAGACATCTGCCTCCCTGGCCACATCCTCAAGAGCCTCCTGGGGGAACCCAAGGCCTTCCCAGGTCGGATGGGTAATATGATAATCCCTCGGTCATGTTCTAGGTCTGCCCCAGCGTCTCCTCCCAGTTGAAAATGCTGTAATACCTCCACAGAGAGGTGTCCTAACCAGGTGCACGAACCACGTCAACTGGCCTCCTTTTGACACAGAATGTTTGAGCTCTTCACCTTAGTAAAGGGCAGAGTTACGCTCGAAAACAACTACTTTATTCTTCCAGCTATGGGCGGGGTGAAAAGATCTTACATAAAATGGACCAGGACCTTGGCAGAGGTTTATTGGCCACAAAAAAAGGCCATTTTTTAAAAATTGATTCTACGATTTGAATCTATTGCTTTCAGTTCATTTACACTTCATGCATCTCAACTACCTGAAAACAGGGATCAGGTCAGTTTACTCCAAACTATGCTACAGTTATGCAAGATGCAAGATTTCTGACACCACCACTAACTGTTGTGAATGTTTCTAGAATATTTTCCTATTTATTTTGTTTTCTCTGGACAGTAGAGAGGGGTTTTACTAAAGACTGATTATGTAGAGGCCAATGGCTATAATTCACACACATACAGTAATTACTAGGTAATTTAACTGTTATTTTGAAAGGGTCAGCAGGCATTTTTCTCCTCTGCAGCGCTCTCTGAGGAGAGGAAAATGACAAGGTCACCGTTGGATGAGCGTCACTGCTTAAGGGCACACTGAGGTCTCGCCATTTGTCTGGTATATCTGTCACTCAGCCTCTCTCTTTCTTTTAATCTCCTCGCTCTGACTGTGGCACGTGTGCACTACCACTTAGCAAACAAGTCTTTGAGCCTAAACGGCTCTGGACTGTACCTGTAGAAAGGGGACGTTAGGAGGCAAAGTCAAGTACAGCCTCCTTAAAACACTGGATGTCATGTGTGGGTTTTGTTGCCAGCACCAGCATGCCAGGACAGCTGAGGTGGACAGGAATTAAAAGGGACACAACAAGGACACAAAGTTGTTTTACAATTAGATTTGTTAATATAGACTCTGATCTTTGATGAAGCTCTCCGAGAACCTGAGCTGCAATCAGGCTTCTTCAGTAAATCCCTGATCGTATTAAAGCACATGAACTACAGTTATGTTATACAGAATTCAGGAATACATGAACATTTGTTTTTAGCAAGGGCTAACAGAAGCAGCAAACAGTGTTGGCATGAGGGTATCCGGAGAGTAATAGGGAAAAGTGTCAGGTTATAAAGTCCTCCCCGTACACCTGTATGAATATGATTGGATGTTACTAGTCAGCTGGTAGCCATGCAGGAAATGAACGAACTTCTCATGGCAAAGCACGAGTGAAGCAGCTGATACCAATCAGCTAATACAGTACAAGCATGACGTCAGTGCTCTTCCTGAACTCTATGCTCCAGTATTGAATTCATGAATAATGTTGGACATGTAGAAATTGTGACCTGTTGCAGACACTATATGAAAAGTCAATGGATCCCCTAGCTCATTTCGGCTTCATCTTCTGGGGACCATACATGTGTGTACCAAATTTTATGGCAATCCGACCAGTAATTGTTGAGGTATTTCACTCTGGACCAAATCGTTGGACAGACAGACCGCCGCTATCGTTCTCAGGGATCCACCTCTAACGTGGTTAGAATTCAGCAAACAGTTGGATTTATCGTTACTGGTGTTAAAGGTACCCTGCGGAATTTGCACATTTACTTCTGAAGCTATGGCTCTGAAGCAGTGTTTTTTATGGATGGGTCCACATTTCGCCATAAAATATTCAGCTGATCAACAGTTGGTGGCGGTAATACGCCAAGAAACTTCGCAATGCACCAACGATGGCAGTGAAAAAGAAGACTGCTTGCAGGGTAAGCCCTCAGCACGGACCCTGCAGCAACCTGCATGCCATCTTTTCCTCGAGAGCTTTTGTGTGTGCACTTGCTCAAGTCGCACTACCGTCTACTGTCCGGAAAGCAGGAAAACCACGCGGTGCTTTTCTACTTGCCTCTTTGTTCCTCTCATCTTAATAAATATGTTGTTCATCTGATTTCAGGTGTGTTATGGAGGGAGGCGGAAGAGGAAGTGATTACGTCGGGGGGTACCACAAACCAAGCGAACCAGTCATCAGCAATGAGCCACACCCAGCTTGTGCCGCCGTGGACCGTGATTTTTTTTTTTTTTGAAACACACACGCCGGGTCCACCCGTTGGCTGTAATTCATGTAATCAGGTTTGCAGAGCCCGGCACAAGAAGCGTGCAGTGGGCCCAAAAATGGATGTAAACAAATCACAATTTGAAATATTGTAAAGATCGACTTTACTACTTATGTTTTATGAGGAACTCAACACATTTATGAGACCTCAAAGATACAAATAATGCATTTCGCTGAGAGACACTGTAGGCAAATGTAACCGTTGTTTGTTTGCAAGAAAACTCCAAAGGGCACATTTGAGGCGGGGGTTGGGCATGACACCTCGTTCCACGTGTCTTCCATCCGTCTGAAAGCAAAAATGTTTACTGCTGTTCCGAATGGCCGCACTTAAAAGGACGGCCTTTCATCACAAAGGCAAGTAAAGACGTGAAAATTGTACAAATGGGGACGAGGCCGCACACTTTCAGACAGTCCCCACTTGAAGCCATTCATGCTGCTGTACAATCTGCACACACAAAACTGATGGAAGCAGATGGAAGGTGAAGACGTTCCAATCCCGCAAACTTTCTCACCTCCGCACACCTGGCCAATCACTCCATGAATGAGGCGTGCTTGTCGGATTGCAAAAATTGTTTGCAACTTATCAATTGTATAATATTATAATTATACTTACGGATGGAAACAATAAAGGTTCTTTTTTGTCGTTGTTTTTCTGCTAATTGCTCTGCTGCTCTAGGCTAGTGGGTTAATTTGGCAATATAAGAAACTCACATTTCCCTGGACAAAAAATGTTTAATAAAAGAACGGTTATATTACAACAACGCAGACAAATGATGACACTGGCTGTGGTGAAGCGAGCAGAGCATTACCTGAATAGTTCTCTCAAACTGTCTCTCGTCCTCTCCATCTGTCTGTCTCTGCCTCCTTCCATTTTCTCTTTCATCATTAATTCTATCTCCTCTCCCCTCTGCCACTAATTTTTGGTAATTAGTCATAGCTGCTTCTATTTCTAGACCTGCTAATTGCTTGCTTACTAATTAGTTACTAACACACATATGCAGTAAGTGTTTGCGTGGACGCAGACGTGACTCTGTATAAGTGGCATCTATGCCAGTATCTGTTTATGATTTCAGTTTAAATGTAAAGGTCTGTCTGTGTGATGACGATGGTGATTATTATGTTTGCGTGTGTGTGTGTGTGTGTGTGTGTGTGTGTGTGTGTGCTTGTGAGCAGGGTTGGATGAATGAATGACCCCACCCCCCGTCCGCTGCCTGGAAATTATTTCAGCGTTCCCTTTATCCTTCTCAAAGAGAGCCGGCGTCACGTGACGTTGCAGGAAGAATTACATGCACGGCCTTTCTGTGTTGCTCTGTGGGAGCCAACATGCACACGGACAGTGAAAGCAAATATAATACCTTCTTCTGCTGAGGCAGAAGAACCATTACTGCAGTGCGAGCATGTAGTGAAGGTAAAAAGGCTTATTAGTGTCCTGTCATAAAGACACAGTGGGCAAACTTTTCCGTGATACTACAGTACATAGTGCTGTCCCGCTGCGGCTGTGAAAGATCTCCTGCCCACCGTGTCAGCCCCCTGCAGCGGTGATAGAACGAGAGCATCAGGGAGAGGACTCCGTAAATCACGGTGGAGTAAAGATAGATGCTGCTCCTGCCTGTGAACAACCCTGCTATGTGTCTGTTAATGCAACCGCTTCACCCGCTGCAGTAAACTTGTGTTATTCATGGAAATGTTATCTTAATACTTGGCTTGTAAATCGATTGTCTGCATTATTTCAGAAGGGGGAAACTGAAATTTCGGAGGTTAAAGTCAGAGTTCTAACAGGAAACAGGACTGAAGTGCTGGGATGTCTTGCCTTTCGAAGCCGACTTTCCAGCTTATGTGTCACATATCCTATCCAGAGTACTGATCCCACAGTGGTTTCCAGAAAAGACACTGGCACCCCCTTTAGACCACAGCAGCTTGTTAGCAGGTGTCCCTACAAGCAATCTTTAAGCTAACTCAAGTCATCAATCTAATGATATTCACACGTCTTAGTCTTAGATAACTTCTCTGCTCCCTCCACTCTCTATAGAATCTCTCTAGACTCTATAAACTGTGGGAAAACAACAATCCTACAAGTTCATGCATGTCACACTGTGCAAGATGGGTCTAAGTCTTGGTTGCAATCTATATCAGGCTGCATGATATCAATTCTGAGGCATGCCAGATGCTGTGAGTATTTCCTGTTGAATCACAGTGCTACAATGGGTATAGAGGAATGGTAGGTATGAAGCAGAAAAAAATTCAAAAGGGCAAAAAAGTATGAAAGACAACCAATCACATACATCCACACACACAACCAGTATCAGCCAACGGGCCACCTTCAAAAGTGGGTTGGGTATATGGTCATGTGGCTACAGCCAATCGTCCCATACGGGCAGGGAGGCAAGGGGAGTCTCTAATCAGGGACATGGATGACACCATATTTCATACCTGCCAACACTTCCAGGCCATCTCCCAGCGCCCTCCCGATATGTTGTTATCGTGTTTCTGTGGAAGTGATGGTGTCACAACACCCATAACACCCGCGGGCGTGCTGTGCCTGGAGCAGATGACCAGATAAAGAAATCTGTGTAAATCCAAGTTAAAAAAAGTATATATACGGTCTATTTTCAGAAGTGTTACAATATTCATAAAGTATAAGCTCAAAGCAGGCACTTTGGATAAAAGCATCTAGGCCTACTAAAGACACAGGTACAGGTAGATGAAAAAGAGAGTGGGAAGTAAATGAGGGCTAGAGAGCCAAGAGTGCACAGAAAGGGTTTGTCATGTGATAAGCGGGTAAAAAGAGTTGACAAAAGCTCTTATAGGGGGGAGAAGAAGCAGGTAAAAACAATCAAAGGAACGGGAAAAAATGGATGAAGAGGAGAGTGGTTAAGTTGGAGAGCTGAGTAGAGGTAGATTTGGGAGTGGGGGCAGTGTGAAAAGTTCAGATGAAAGGTAAAGAGAAGTTGAAAAAAGGACAGAGCCGAGCTGTTATGCAATGAAAGTGGAGAGGAGACAGAATAAGAGACAGATGGGCGAGGAAGATAAAAGGAGGGAGGCAGATGAATAGACACAGGGACTTTTCCTTGTAAGTGAGGACAAGGAGAAGCGCCTGTCCTCACTTTGTGTTTGTGTTCCTTTGTCATCCAAGTTCATTTAAAGAAATACAGCTGTGGAGAGATGATGAGAAACAGAAACCAACCGAGGACAGAAGGACAAAAGAGACGGAGATAAGTTTGTATTAAAAATACCTGCTGTAAATACTTTTAAAGGCATTGCTACTACTAGTAACATTTTGAAGAAAAGGGTTGCCTGGTCAAACAGATGGAGGAAATCTTTTACCTGTGCCTTCTAAATGACGGCGGCCGCTGCAGGTCTTTGTCATCTTTTTTGTTTTGTTGTTTTTTTGTCACTTAAATTTTTTTTGTTGTCATTTTCTTAGAAGATATCAAAATGAAAATCTGGTTTCAGATCTATTTAGATTATAATAAAATATCAAATGAAATGTCTATCACCAGGGTTACATTGTTCAAACCCTCCTCAAACTTAGCAAGCAAATCAAAAGCATTCATTAAACATGCAAAATCATCAAACATGCACAATCATTATCATTAGATTGTAATAATTAAGCATCAAAGCTTTTGAATCAAGCAAAGGGAAAAGTAAAAGGCATACATGTGTGTCAATGAGAGGGACCCAGGTGGAACGGTGAGGTTACAGGGAGCAGAGGTGAAGAAGGTGCAGGACTTGAAGTACTTAGGGTCAACGGTTCAGAGCAACGGAGACTGTGGAAAAGAGGGGAAGAGGGGAGTG
>CM022479.1:27514803-27679143 GCA_011952105.1 Coreoperca whiteheadi
GAAAGGAAAAGAAGAAGTCTCAAACCGATCTTGGATTGACAGAGTCAATTCAATTTTTCAAGGAGCCCTCGACTTTCAAAATGCCTGACTTTTTATACTCTTTTGGATCTGTGTATGGGACCCTGACCTCCCCAGGCCCAGACCTTTGCATTTCCAAATGTCATCACTTCTGCCCAAACCCCCTTAATTGTCTCGCACAACTTTGAAAAATGTCTTGTCTTCACATTTGCCAGGAAAATATGTATTATTTAGGTTGTATAGAGTTTATAGAAAGTTCATAGGTCAATGTTCCAGTGTTTGTGGTTAACACTTGAGGTCTGCTAGCCAGAAACTAAACATGTCCTCCCTCTTCCCCTCCTAAATAGAGCAGGCTCAATTGCCTTTGTTGCTGAGCTTCGGAGAAGAGTGACCTATAACTGTACTGTACTGCTGGACTAATTTCACAAATGTTTGGCTTAATTTGGGACCAATGGGCTTGGGGTTGAGAGCTGCAGACAGGCTAGGGGAAACAGAAAGACAGACTAACACGTTATTGGTTTTGGTCTTTTAATGGGCTTTGTTGACCATACAAAAAATATACTGTAATATTCCCAGCCTTTATCCTTTAAGGTATTAACATAGTGGACTGTAAAGCCCTGTGAATAATGATTTACTGTCTAAATTTGAACTTTTTGGTCAATTGAAACAACGAGACATAAAATGCCAGTTAGGGTAAAACCTATGTTTTTCATAAAGTTAATCCAATGTGAGCATACGTAATTTACAAAATAGGGGCATACCAACAAAGACGAACATGCAAATTATTGCATCTAATTGCCTGATACTGGACGGTAGCCATTTCACTGCACCCAACAAAACAAAACAAATATTGGACAACATAGTGAGCATTTCAGAGCCTTACAAGTAGTTGAGGTTAAAAACATAAAGGTTGTCTTGAGAGTGGCACTGCAAGAAGGGTCATGGGGTCATTCAATTCAAAAGGGTTCATCCTCTGGGAGGCATGAATATACTAATTCAATTTCAAGGCAGCGTGCCTATTAATTTATGGGATAATAAAAATATAATATTTTGTCTTTGTGGTTTCTTTGGGTTTGACAAGGACAAATGGTAAATTTATCTTGATGATTGTGCTAGAGAAAAAATCAGGGGCCCAATGGGATCCTACTATGTGGAGCATATGTGGAGTATCGAAAGTAAATGTCCTGGAAAATCTGACCAACTGTTGCCAGGGTATTGTAAAGTACTAAAATGTTTTTCAAGATGAAAATATGACCTGAAAATGGTTCTGAGCAAAAGGACAAGTATCCACAACAAATGTTATGTTGATCTGGTGAGTAGTTGTTGAGGTATCTTGCTCTGGTCCAAAGGGTTTAACAAACAAAGCGACTGATTGACATTGCCAATTTTAGACTGCCACCTTTGAGTCAAAAACAGCCAACAGGAGACAATCATCCCACAGGAAGGCGCTGTCTACAGTGTCCACTGTGCAGCAAATACAGGACGGCTCTAAAGGCTGAAGACAGATGACCTTCAGTGCTGAAAGGGAAATTGCTTGAACCTTTTTCCTCTCACAAGTACCCATTATCAGGAACTCTGAAAAACTATTTGAAAAGTTCAAATTGTTGTTTGTGAAAAAGTCTCAGTTGATTATTTTTCACACTGTGTAGTGGTGTCTTGGTAGGTGGGTATAACGTAGCTTCTACCTTGTAATGCAGTATTTCTATATTGAAATATTGACATTTTTACTTTAAGAAAGGGATCAGCACGCACCCTGTGCAGTGCCGAGGCTGCCAGTGTAACATCGCTAACTATTGTTATGCCTGTCTCCATCTCCTTCTTAAGACGCTTCCCCCTCTAGCTCCGAACTGTTATCACTGGCACGGCTGAGAGACAGAATTTTATAATCTGTCTTTGTGTTCACTTCATATTAGTCGTTTAGCTAGTTTCGTACTAGTGTTTTAACTATATTCATCCATCTACTCACCTCCCCTCTGAAAGTCACGGATCATGGAATGACAGCAACTGAAGGGACATTTGCGCCATCAGCTTTTCTTTTAGACAGCGCTTTTCTCCAGGCTTGTTTCCATTTCACTGGGATACTTACGTTGCATGTGGCTATATTTAGCTAGGTACATAGTAGTCCCCCTGGCCAGAGTTGGGTATATGCTGTATAAGCCCCATTGCACCTCTGATTCACAGACTTTTACATATTATGGCAGAAATATGTCTTCACATTCTGTATCAGCAGGTTTTGCCCTCCAGAAACATTGCAAAGAATATCTATTACTCTAAGGTTTAGAGTACCTCTGCAAATACAGTATGTCAGGATTACAACAGCAGCAGCAACAGCCATTGTAGTGAATTTCTGTACATGGTTTAAAATTCCATTGTGGAAAACAAAAAAAGAGTATTTATTTTGTTGCTATCACGGACTTTTCAAGATGATAAAGAAGATGAATCTATTGATTAAGATTCACAAAGAGGCATAACTGTACAGCTGTAGACAGCTTTATTATGCAGATGTAGATCCTTCACAAGGCCCACTTGCTCACTGAGCTACTGCTGCACTTTTGTTCTGTCCCCAAAATGTATATTGTCAGAAAATGTGAATGATTACATACGCAAAACAGAAACATACTAAATTGAATAGAAATAATGTTGACTTCTGTGTCAATCCAATCATAATATTGGATCGACATTATTTCAGAGTACAACACAATGTTGCCATGGTGCTCTGAGTGCAGTGTGGGAGACAGTGTCATCAGCAAACTATGATATTAAATCAAAACATACTGACAGTATTGTAGTGCTTCTTTTTAATAAGATGGAGACTGACGTGGATGTGTTTCTGTGATGGTAGTCCTTAACTATCCGTAACTATAAGCAGGTTTCGTTGATTTGGGTCTCGGAAAAAGCCTCCTCCTCTTCCTCCTCCCCTTAGTTGTTATTTTTTTGTGTTTTTCAGTCCGCCTTGATATGAACACACTCACTGTCTTAACAAATGATAACAAAGAATTGCTGAAGAACACAAGGAGACCACTCGGCCAAGCTTTCCTACAAAGTGAAAATACATAACGTATCCTCGATGGAATAACTAAACAATATAATGGTAAAAATGTCTTATTAAAAACAAGACAATTTGTGATCTTGTGGCAAAGTATAAAAATCTTCCACTGCAAATGCTGAAACAGGTGTTCCTGATGAGATACAAATACACACCTTTTTTTTTTGTCCAATCTACAATCAAGCTTCTTAGATTTTAACTATTTAGCGCAATACTTATCCAAGCTTTTTTGCTCTTCAGTTTAATTTGATATAAATGAAAAAAATCTGCTTGTAAAACTAAATTATTTAATTTATTAGTTTAGGAGAGTGTGGTTCTTACTCCAAAATCTAAGAGAAAAACTACATTAAAACTAGAATGGCCATAATTTTTGCAAAGTTAATGGCAAAAGAGTATTTGGGGGATTAGTTTTACTGTTATAATTTGGTCACACCTTTGATAGAAATATTGAGTGCATTGGTTGTGAACTCTGCATTGCGATTTGTACCAAATGGGCTGACTGATCCCATTTAGAAGCCACCTGACATAACTGTCAAACTAATACAACAATGAGTCACACATAGCCATCATTTATTTATTCATTTCATATGCAGAGAAAAATATACAATTTAAAATTCAAGCTTCAGCAAAAAGTCTCTATGCATTGACAGCGAGCCAGCTAGCATGGTAGTTCAGCCTGCCATCTGCAGGACAGGAACGAGTAGGTTTATGTAGCTACAGCCAGAGTCATGTGATACAAACAGCTCTGTCACCTGACCCCAACCAATAACAACACATATTCAGATCCCACTAATAATAGTCAATGGTGATTAGATAGCATCAGTTCATATGTAAACATGTATACATTACATTACATTTTAGCATTTAGCTGATACTCTGACCTAGTAACGACCCCCAAAGTAAGATGTAAGCGTTGAATCTACTTGAGGTTTCGTGATCACGGCCATGTTGTGTGAGTGGATTTGCGGTTGCAAAAAGGTGAAAGGTGAGGTTTAAGAACGGGGCCTTGCCAGCAAAAACGCTTGCCGAAGAGCAGTGTCTGTCACTTTTGAGCCCTAAGAACTGTTTCATTTCATGACTCAGGCAGTGAGCAAAATGCAGTCCACAAAGTATTACATAGCTACATACCAGACAGTCTCCCGCACAGCAAAAACCACTAATGCAACACTGTTTTTCTCTTAAGCTAGCAATAATAGTAATAACAACAACAACATCGACATTGTATGTTTTTTTGTTTTTTTTCTTCCTCGATTTGGATATTCAACTGACATTGACATTCATGTGGTCTGTAAAATGTAAACGAATGAAAGGAATCTCCCTGCCTTCAGGACGCACGGAGGGAACAATGCGTACCATTACGGTTGGTGAGAAATAGTTCTCATTTAAACACCAAGAATAACAAGAGAAAGAGGTCAGATGTTAACTGATGATCAGAACTATGTTTATACTTTTACAGAAGTGTAATATTCCAACAAAAAAGACAGTATAATTATGCTGACTCTGCATTGTCAAACAGAAGCCTTCCACCCTCTCGGAGTCCTCTTTATGTAGTATTGTGCTACAAAAAACACCAAACGGTCATACAAAATATCGTTGCGTCTTCAGTTTTAACAGTGACAGTTAAGCACAAAGAGCTTCACAGCTGCGTTATAGCACGTCTTCATGAATCATGTCGAAGCCAGTGTCCTCGATGCTCCGGCCATTTATCCTACACAAAGTCTGCTAGGTTGTACAGAAGACGACCAGTGTTCATAAAACTATCTCAGAACAGAACAGACAGACTTGATCCTCAAAGATACTAGAGGGATGGCAAAAAAAAATCTTGAGCTTTAATCTGTGTTAAAATCATCCAATTTTTGGATGAAAGAGATGAAAGTTTCTATGTAGTCACTTTAACCCGTTGTAAGGTATATGTCATGAGAGTTGACTGTTTCGCTAGTGGCAACTGTCGAAAGAGCTGTTGCCATGGATACATGCAGTATAATATGATTTGTGTACTGATTTAGAACCGAGGTAAAACAGGACTGTGTTTGGGGTATCGACATGTATAGTTTTAGCTGACGCCTGCCAGCCAATCAGAAAGGAGTATTTTCTGTGGCCACACTATAATCCACGCTTTTTCAAAACATTTTGGCTTTCCAAATCTATCATCTCAATTTACATTTTAAATGTGGGTTACTTTTTCATGCCATAAATGTAAGAATCAAGGTGACAGCTCACAGTTTTATTGTACAAAATTTAAGGGAGAGGAAGAAAGAAAAATTTCCACTTCCCTAAAATGCCAACAGGGTTAATTACACTAGATTTAGCTCTGATATTTTGTCAATTGTTAGGCATTAATAAAGAATTAAAAGCTTTAGTTTAAGGCTAAAGACTGATATTTTAAGAAATTCAAACTCAAAATTGAATTGGTCTCTAGCCTGACTCCTGTCCTCAGAGGGTTTATGAATACAGGTCTGGACTAGTATAAACTAACAGCGAAGCACTAGTAAAAAACTAGAACACATTTTCTCACACGCAGCCAGAGAGCGAGCTTCAGTAACAGACGTCATTTGATATTTAAGGCAATGTAAGTTCATAGAATTGTTCCTCTCATACAAAAGTAGTGAAAATTAGGTAAATGAATAGAAAGACTGAAATGCGCTGCAAAGAGTACCTGCAGCAAACAAAATGGCTTGTACAGACAGAACTTAAAAACTATGCAACTGACAGCAAACCATAACCCATTCGTGGCAGCAAATAGTGTCAACTTGCTATCTTGAAACTCATCCTGTTAATGAAACAAATAAGTGAAAAAGAAAACCCACATAACTTTTGGATTCAAAGTAAAGACATCTTAACCAATCAAACCGATCCAAGTTATATGGAGGGACACAAGTATAAAATTAAAGGGGACACCAACCCTAAAACAGAATATACATAATAATTCCTAAAGCCTGGACAGTTTCTGCCTCAGAAAGCCATTAGGGCAGTGCAAGTGTGAATGTGTGTAACCTCAAAAATGTGAAATGACTGACTCTGCTTCAAGGGTTTTTATTGTAACTAAAATTTGCGAGAATTCTTTTATCTTGTCCGCTTGTCAAACCACCTGTCTTTCAAAATGTGTACTTATATCTAAAAGTTTAAAAGTTATTTGTAATGAGCACTGCCAGACAAAAAATGTGTATAAAGGTTTATGAAATAATTTGTCTATTTTTTGTCCTAACATAATGCTTTTTGCAAACATTTAGGAAAGACCTGCTTTTATTTTTGTTCATTATAATATCATCCATATAAAAACTACTTCAAGTGGAACTGGAACTATGAAAAAACGGAAATTGTTACTGTTTGACTTAATGTGAGAGACACATTTCCAGAACAACAGAAATAAATCATTATTATTATAATTTCATCATACTGAGTCATATTTGAGATATTTCTTAATTTCTGCAAATTGAAGTGTCACCTTAGTGTACCAGAAGATGCCAATGCTGTAACTAGTCTAATGCTGTCAGTATTATCATTTCCCAAACTGTCCAGGACAATTAGAATTCCTTATGTGGTTTCTGTTTCAAGTTTGATTTTCACTTTAAGACACTGGGAAGAGAGAGAGCCCCTTTGTCCCTTGGAGTGGGGTCAGAGCACTGTGACCCCTTCCTCCTGCTTTGCCCCTGTGGTGCTGGGAGTCAAAATGACTCACTGATAACACCCCTACCCAACCCCGTCCAAAGTAATTCTCCCAAACTCAAAATATCTCAAACCCAGATTTCCCCACCAACACTCCCAAACCCAACCTTGACCCCGGTCAGTTTCAACTCTGATTCCCCAAACCTGAACAGCACACCCAGATGTGTCATTTTCAAAACATCTGTGATTATATTGCCTCTGTCATGTTCACTTTGCTTTTATCCACAATGCCTACATACCATTGTACAGCAGGTATCATAGGATGCTTGTAGTATTTAAGCAGGATGTCTCAGATGGTACTGTCCTCCCACCTAATGCAACGCCACACCTGAATCACTTACTAGAATTGTTAAACTAATAATATCCCTAAAATAATTGAAATGTTACCATACAAACAGCTTCAGTTGTTGGCCACTTACAACTGAGTACCTAACTGATCATTAGGGCTGGGTATCAAAAAAATGTTTTGGAATTAGAACTATACACACATTTATAAGAACAACTCCTTCCTTACAAATGAGCGCTAGAATTCCACTCTCCTGACAGCAAACTTTGGTGAATTTATGCTAGTAAACTTCACTCTACATCACCTGTATAGTGTTTACAGAGGTAGTCAAAAGTGTGACTAAGTTTGCAAAAGACAGCGATGATACAGAAAAATGTAATCATTGAAGGGAACTAATTTCGCACAAGGACAAAGGTGGTATTTTTTCTGGAGCAGGTTCAAGAATGCAAGATTTTGATGACAACTTTCATAGTAATAATGCCCCAGAATCAGCTAATGTTACAGTAGAAGGATAGAGAATATTTATATTTTTGTTTATTTGATCTTTTAACTAAAACAAATCCCCAAGTACCTCATATTAAGAAAATGTACTCTTGGAAGCCAAAATCTTCTCTTTAAATATATTTTGGTTAAGGTTTGTATAACAATATGCAAAGAATCGAAACCAGGATTCAAAAAGAGCTAGAAACTGTAAGACCGAATCAGAATTGATAATATCCTAATGGTAGGCAGCCCAACTTATCGTCAGCATTCATGTTTTTTTCCCACTTCTTTCAACACACAGTGGCAATGTTGGTAGCTCTGAGGAGCACGTCTTTAAGGATTCATTTTAACCAACACAAGGCACATTGTGTGACTCTGCCATCGTGTTTGGGATAATATGCATTTCTTTATATGCATTTTTAAATTGTCCTGAAAAGTTCTACAAGAGATGTGTGGTTCAATGGTACAATCACAGATGAGTTGTAAATACCATCTGGTAAACATGTTTCAAAATATGATGATTGTTTTTCAATCTTTATCCTAATTAAGAAGAACTAATTCATTACCACTAATCTCTTCATTGTTATCTTGACAAATTATGCATTTCAGATGTCTTGTAAGGCATCCATTTTTCCTGTGCTTGAAACAAATATTTGAAACATATACAGTATATACACACACACACACACACACACACACATATATACATATACATATATATATATATATATATATATATATACACACATTTTTGCTTAGGTCATGTTAAAAGATTATGTTCATTTCAAATGTTTCAAGTCAGAGCTGCAAATTTGATATGGGTACATCTACCCTTAGATACAGGCTAATTGACATTTCATGTGTGGACCCACCACAGACAGACACTGACCGTAATTTTGTGTCCTAAAACACAGCAGGATGAAGAAAAGGAATAACGGTGATAATACCCTTGCTAGGCTGGAGTTTTTGCTGTTCTTTCAGGTCACCCCCCGCCCCAAACTCAAAATTTCCAACACCCCACAGGTGATCATAGAAAGTTTTCAAAAATCACAAAAACCCTAAGAAACTTGATTTAGGAGAGGATTTCTCAGGCTTATTTTGTTTCAGGACACATTGAGAAATGTTGCTCCTATGAGAAATAACATTCATGTGTTGAATTCATGTCCACAGTTTAAGAAACATTGTTCAAGAATAAGAGAACACATTGTTCTATTCCCTTTGCCATCTATTGTTTGCAGATATTACATCCAACTTCCTGTCTATACAGTTTCAAATATGAAATTACACTTTGTGTGTCCATTAATAATGACTCAGCAGCATATTATCATTATGTAGACCAATTTTTAGATAAACCATCACAATAAAGACTCCATACAGAGAGTTCTTTAGTGTGAAACATCAACTGATAAAGATACAATACTGCAGTGAAAGAGTTTTTCTCCATTTCACACTTCCACAAAGCTTTACTCTTCACTGTCAAGTCTTCGGTCCTAGGTCCTTACCGCCAGATAGCCACGATCCGTGCTTCAATGTTGTTAATGCACCAAAGCAGTGCATGGTGGTTGCGGAGATTTTGGTACGTGCAGCTCCTTATTAATCCCGTGCTGTTTATATGCAGCCCCAACCCCTGCATTATCATACCCAAGTACAGAGTCAGGCATCTGTCTAGAGATGCAGCAGCTGGGTTCCATCAGTTGGCAGATCCAGTTTCTGTTAGTACGGAAATATTTTTTGGAGCTGCAATAAATTTCAAATAATGCTGTCACCTCTTTTGTGTCCACCTCAAGATAGTTGGGTCCTTGAGCAAGTCTTAGTGAGGTTTCCTAAAGTCTGTAGCTTAATTTCAAAATATCTTAGGGCCATAGTCATTCCAAGATCCAGGATCCACAATGGTTTGAGCTACTTCTACATCTGGCACCATCTACAACCCAGATGCCACCACCCTTCCCACCCAAGCTTTCAGTATATCCCATTTCCTTCCACGCATATAAGCACTCTATGGGTCCTATGTTTGTCATCCCCAGCCGTATTCCTAAATTCTTTTCCTTTCTACCCCATCCTCCTCATCTCCCTCCCCCCCACCCCAGGCCAGTCTTCTAGTTGGTGGGCGGGGGGGCTCGTGCCGCTAGAGAGCTGTAATCTGAGTCAATTCTGTGTTGGAGTTCCCTGTGCCCTGGGTCTCTCTCCTCTGTTGGGGGTCTACCCCCACCAAGGGGAGCTCCACGCCTAGTCATGCTGGATTAGGCGTCCCTCTCCCAGGCCCCCCACCATCTCCGGCCTTGCAGCTGTAGGCCGCCGCCACCTCCCTAGCGATGCTCCTCATCCTGCCGGACTGCTGGGTGTCAAGGCGGAATGGCGACGGGTGGCAGAACTCGCGAAAACAGCGTTTGAAGTTCTCATCCAGGAAAGCGTAGAGCACAGGATTCAAGCTGCTGTTGACATAGCCCAGTGCGATGCAGAAGTGCATCAGGACCAGTGTGAACAAGCTGGTCAAGTTGAAGCCCAGTGACTGAGCCAGGACCATGATCTGGATGGGGGTCCAACAGACGACAAATGCTGCCACCACCACCAGGACCATCCTGGTGATGCGCCGCAGGTTGCGGTCCTTTTCCTTGGAGCCAGACAGGATGCGAACATTGCGCAGGCGCTTGACCATCAGGCTGTAGCAGATGCTGATGATAGCCACAGGGATGAGGAAGGAGAAGAGGAACACGCAGGTGCCAAACACAGAATCCCAGTGATTCCTTGGTTCAGGTAACACCACGATGCACTCAATGCCTAGATGCATTGGAGAAGAGGAAGAGAAGAAGACAGGTAAAAGAAAAAGTTAAATATGTGGTAAGAAAAAAATGGTAAGAGCAGACTGGGTACAGCCTAGTACAGCGACAGAATACGAACGGGATGTGTTTAAACCGGGATAAAACCTACTTTGTATTTTACAGGGAACAATGTGGGTGATATCTGAATTCCAATTGTTTACTATAAATGTAAATTACTTATGCAGGCAGTGATACTAATAATAAAAGACTGCACATAGAATTGAGGAAAGACGAATCATCTGCATTCATAGTAGGACGCGATAATAGAGGTACGAAGGAGACAAAGTATGAAAGGATAAATAAACAATGATACGAGAGTTCTTTTTCACAGGGAGGCTTAATCAGTTTAATCATAATAAAGTCTGCAGCGAAAGAAGGATGAGGAAAGGGTAGGAGACATGAAGATAAATGTGTCTGGACCTATAGAGAGCTAAGAAGAGGCAGGTAAAATAAAAGAAAGAGAATGACTTATGACTGCAGACATTTAGAAGAAGCAAGTGGGCTGGTCAAATTTTGCCTTAAAAGGTTCTTCAATAGAACAAACAGTACACAGTAACAGCAAAATATGTGCTGGGAAGATACATTTATATTTTAATTTTAATAAATAAACATCATAATAATCTAAATACAACACCGTAACATTTGAATATGAGACATGTTAAAAATGTGTCAGCACCTACAGTAGGTTACACTGAGTTACGAACAGGAGGAACAGTTTCAATGGATGACAAAAGGAGAATACATTTTACAGCCTAAATCACAAGCATCCCAGTGCCCCTGATACGACTGAATACATTCACCTCATTTGCCCTAATGAAACTCAGGTGTTTGGTTTGGATACCAGCAGAAAATCCTCTTAATATGCAGGAAGCAATGAATCACAATTTGAAGAGAATATACAAAATTGACTCCTAAGAAAAACTGAACCTCTTCACCAGCCAAGAAAAATTGATTTGCTGCAGATCCAAGGGGTGCAGTATTTTCTGATTCATCATCTCATAAGATTTCTGGGAAATGATGAACCTTAAAATACATGTATGTTCGCTGTTACTGCAGGATTAGACAAATTGAAATTTTGACCTGATGGTGGCTCTAGAAGGTGAAGGTGAAGGAATCAAAAACGTTAATACAATTAATCCTGAGGAGGACAATGCAATGGCAATCCATCCAGTATTGTCAAGACCCTTCGCTAAAACCACAAATATCAACCTCCTGGTGGCGCTAGATCCATCTTCATGGAACGATGAATCTCTGTGCCAAATTTTGTGCCAATCCAGACAGTAGATGTTGAGATATTTCACTGAAAATAATGACCAACAAACAAACATAATACAAGCTAAAAACAACAACATAATAAAAAATTCCATTCTTATTTGCAATACAGTCAAATATGGTGAATTTATGGCTTTGAAATACGTGGCGTCATCGTGCGACATCTTTTATGAGATGTCACACTTACAAATCTTACATTGTTCTTGTTGTGTGAAAATATTGTTGCATTTTACGTTGTAAATAAAAACTATATATTCATAGGGGTAAGATGAGTACCATAGCTCATTAGTAGGTTGCTGGCGCTGAGGTTTGTGTTTTTTTTTTTATATATATAAAAGTATAATCTGTGGTATGACTTGAGAAAATTCAGTAAAACATTGTTTTTAAAAAGCATGATCATCAAATGAAAACATACAGCTGTTTTTGCATTTCCTCAAGAACCTGACGTGTTGACTGTGTTTTCATTTTCTTCTCATGTTTCTACAGTAGCCCAGAACGGACAAATCAAATACTGACTCTAGACTGGGCCTTTCGGGGCCACCATAGTTTTTCCTACACTTGGATTGAAAGGGGAGGGGAGGGTGAGGCGAGCGGTATTCAAATGGTTGCAAACCGCAATTTCCCCACTAGATGCCACTAAATCGTACATACTGGACCTTTAAGAGATATAAAGTATTGAACTGCTTACAACAGCAATTTAATAGAGGGATGAAATGAAGGAAAAATCTCCTGGACATCCTGATATTTTACAATCCGTTTGTCAAAGAAACAACAAATCATCCAAACAACGACCGATGCCATTTTACATGTGATCTGGTTCTGGGATTTCTGCCATTAGATTCATTTATTAATGTTTTAATCATAACTCTTACATGAGAGGCGATTAAAGATTATATATTTTTTTTATCCAGAGGTTGTTAGCCAGGCAAATCAATCAATCTGGCTTTAAAGTGTAGCAGGATGTTGGAGAGCACTTCAGCCAGAGCAGAAGTTTGCACTCTGTGTGCGCCTCCTAGTTAGTCTGATTATAATAATTATCCCGCACGAACAAGTGTGTTTTTAATGAATTTGTGAAATTTTACTCCCTCAAGAGCACCACTTCAAATAAATTATTGCCAGTTTTTTCCCCAGTTTTTAGGAAAAAGTACACCACTTTAATATAACAGCTTTAGAAACATTTTTTTTTTCTCCTTAAAACCTTTATCTTCTACAATGTATATATTTAGTTGTGTTTTTGTCTTATTTTTGCTCCACCAAAGTCACAAGTAACTTTGCAGACTTATGATGTAGTGGTTATGGCTATATAAGAAACATAAACGCAGTGTTTTTGTTTTGAATTAAATCCTTTAACAGTGTTTGCACCAGGAAGATAAGGCAGGACGCACCTACACACACACACACACACACACACACACACACACACACACTGAAGAATACACTGCATAAATAGTCGAGATAAAGCCAGATAGATCACACAAATAGAAATAGAAACTGTCGAAAGAAAAATTTGATCTATTATTCCATTTCGTGGATGCTTTTATTCGATGCATCTCGCAGGGCCATGAGTGCGCACAATTTATAGTGTGTGGGTGTTCCCAGTAAAATGGGAGCTGTAGCCTCGGCTCCATTACTGCCACGCTCCAGCCATTGATCAAAAACGCAGTAAAAGTCTGCGTGAAAGGACATGAATAGTAATAACCTGCTTGATAGGGCAGTGAAGATGTGTTTTATTTTTAAAAATGCTGCAAATGGCTCTCTGTTCCATGAGGGAGAAAGGGTTAGAGATGAAGCATCAGGCAGGTTTGAAACCCAAAGGAAAACAACACCAACGGATATAGCAATGGTATTGATCCCTGTAAGGAAATAATACCTCCTCATGGAGGGTCAGAGGGCAAGTGGAACAGCAATCACAGTTGCAGTGTCCCAGTTCAGGGGCTGCATCCGTTGAGGACTGAATACATCAAGTAGAATCAAAGAAAAGCAAAGTTGCTGCTCCATTTTGTATCTCTCAAACAGTTATGTTTTTTTCTGACATGTGATGAGCATTTTAGCCTTATGGGACCTCTGACGTGATCTTCTCGTTTCTGCCCTCATGTCATCTTCCCCTTCTCACCTGTCTTCATCTTGAGTACACTGCTTCCTGCCTGTCTCTTCCCCTCTATTTTTTCCAGACAGTGCTGACATTTCTGACCGGCGAACCTTGCAGACACTTGGATTTATTATCGATAATTTGGTTTCATTCTGCTCAGAGACAGGCTGACAGCTCGCCAGTACTCTGATATACACCATAACATTAAGGCCTGAATAACTACGGCTTCAGCTTCTACGCAGCTACACATGCGAGCATTTGTGCACAACATGAAGGCACAAAGACTAACTTACAGCTAAAATACACATCTATAATGTATAATTGTCTACATTATAAGTGTCTTCATGCCATGCAACATAAAAAGGGGGAAATGCCTTGCCTGAGAAGTCTAGTGTTTAAAATCTTCACTTTGCTGCCCACTCTAGCTCTGCCAATCAGCCAACATCCAAGAACAGCCAGGAAATAAAATAATCCCTGGACAGATGCTGTCTTCTCATAAATGGCACTTTTTAAAGTTTACCCAGACTGCCCGCTGCATTAATACAAACACATGCAAACATAGAAACTAAGAGACATTAAATACCTCAGCTCTCATTTCTCTGAGGAGCAGATGTCTGATAGGTGGAAGTGTCAGTGATGGGATTTATTGCTACTCCTTTAAAGCTTCTCTGCAGCACCGGATGCTGAATTCAAAAAGGTTAAGCAGCCATCATTCGATAGCTGTTAGCAACAATCACTCAGTGGCTGTTTCGAAATATCGCACCTTTTGAAATGTCAACAGATGACTTTTACTTTCCTCTGTTACTAGTTTCAGGACCGCGAGTTTGTTTCTATGTGTATGGTACACAGAAACTGAACTGCCCTACGGGGATAAATAAAGTTTTTTTGAATTAAACTGAATTGAAATAATATGCACAATTAGCCCAGATTAACCTTCATTAATTCAAGGCTTAATGTCAAACAAGTTCACATCTTCATGTTGGAAGAAGCAAACTGTGGTAATGTTTTGTTGCTACAACAAAGAATGTTGAACTCCTAGTTCTGCTTGGGTACTCTCCATCATCATCACGTCTTTTTCATCAATTTCTACGATTTTTATTAATTTTCCAAAAGTCCAAAGTCCTCTGCACTGTAGTCCTTATCACTTCTAACTCTACCGATTTCCTGTGGAGGGCTACAGGCAGGTACAGAGGGAGATGTCTCCAGCTGCATCTTTTGACCTGCTTTTGACCAAAAAAGTAGGAGTCGTTTGTGCAGCAAAAGAAAGGACATGATCCCTCACTGGTTCCCCACCCAGGAGCACAGCCAATTGAGTTTGTCGGATTGCAAGCCAGACGTAACGGTCCCATGAATCAAACCCCTCTTAGGAGCGGTAGGCAGGAGCTATCATAAACCCTTCTGATTGACATTCAGCGTCAATCAACACACCAGTGTTGGCCAGCGCTGTTTATAAAATGGTCAATTCTGAAGAGGTGCCACCAATGACTAAGCATTCAAATAAGTGACTCAAGGTTTCATAGAGACATAGACAAAGTACAAAATAACTTGAAAGTTAATGTAGAATATGTGTTCAAGGAAGTCTGTTGTGCTTGGCATTCATGAAATGGTTAAGGCCAGGGAAACACTGGTCATGGCAAACGGTTAAGGTAAAGGTTAAGGTATGGAAACACTTGGGTGAGGGTTAGGCAGAGATTAGACAAATGCAAATGTCTGTGGCAGTATTGTAAACTTTGTGCTACAGTCCCATCCACCACCCCTACTTCCACACCCTTACTTAAAGGGCACACTACTTCCTCGAATGTTGGTGTTGGACATACATCGTGTGATGGGTCGGGTTGAGTGCCAGAAGGATGTTAAGAGTATATTGAATTTGGTTTGTTCGCAACATCTTCCAAACTGATATTTGGTTGCTGTTTTTACCAGATGTTAGTACACCCATAATGACTCATGTTCATTTAAGGACTATCTACTGAGGGAATTCTAACATGCCATTGCTGTGGTTGTTGATGTTCCTCCTTCTGCGAATGCAGCCACGGCCCATTACATCATTCGCTCGACTGCGGCAGGACTTCAGACACAGCACCCAAATGCCTGTATCATCATCTCAGGTGATTTCAACCATGCCCCCCCTCTCCTCCCCACTGACCAACTTCATCCAGTAAGTGAAGTGCACAACAAGATACAATAAAACACTGGACTTACTGTATGAAAATGTCCGTAAGGCATACTTCCTGACTGCTCTGTCCCCACTATGAAGATCTGCTCATAACCTAGTTCACCCAGAGTCCACTACATGCATGCTGTCCTACGTTTCCCAGTCACCACCAGAACTGTTAGAGAGTATGGTCAGAGGAGGCCACGATAGTCCTACAGGACTGCTTTGACCTCAGTTAATCTTTGGAAGGATGCTTAATTTACCTTATTTTTGCTTTCATATCTTATTGTCTTTCTTCCATCCTTGTATTTTGTTTGTCTTGTCTTTTTTCACCTTCAATCTTGATTCTTCCCTTTAACATTAACTTTTCCAGTTTGTTTCCTTTTTCATTTCACCATTTTTTGCTCCCCACATTATATCTGCCATCCATTTCCTCCATTTCGTTCTTTCTTTCCTTCTTTTTTCCATCTATAACCAGGAATCTGTGTCCCGCCCTGGTTTCCATTTCACAGTTTGAGGATTCTCCACCTCTGCTTTCGTTCTTCTCATAAATCATTACTTTCCCCTCATGTGCATTTCGCCTACTTCTCTTTTTGCTTTTCCTCCAGCTTGGATTGTCTGCATTTTTTTTCACGCTTTCGCTTCTCGTATCATCTATTTATTTACAATTCTTTGATTTTGCTCTTCCTTACTTCCCTCACCTGCTTCAGACCTATTATTTTCTCTTTTTGTTCATCTTGCTTAAACCTCTGTTCATCAGCTTAGTTTTTTTTCTTTTGTTCCCCATTTTGCTGTCCCTGTTCTTTCACTGTATTCTCTTCTCTTTTTCCAGACATTATCTGTTATTTTTCTTCTCTCATTTCTCCTCACATTTCCACTCAGTGTCCTCCTTTTTTTGCCCGTTCTTTCCTTTGTTTCATTCTTCTTTTGGACCTCTCTTTTCTTGCGCTCATCTCTTGGTTACTCCTCCTCATTATAATTTTCTCTTTACCTTTATTTTCTGAGGAAAATAACTTTTCCGTTCTCCAATTGGCCTGTGTCTGCTCTCTGGCTTTTATATATCTTTTTTCCCCTTCTGCCCTTTCCCTCTTCCACTTTCAATCAGAGCAAAACGGCATTCTCCTCTCATTTTTTCATTCTTCCTTACACCTTTTCCTAAATTTCTTCATTTCTTCATTTTCTTTCCTCTCCTCCCCCTATATCTTCCTTGTTCTATCTGAGGCCTTTAGCTGTGCTCTTATAAGTATATGTACTTTCAAAATGTCACTTTCTATTATTAAAATGTGTGGTATTGTACAGCCTTGCAGGAAGTTCAAGTTTGACAGCTTGGGGATTGAAAACCAATGACAAACCTCATAAGCTCATAAATTCTTAAAAGCAGAGCCTAGAGGATAACTCCAACCAGAATGAGCTACTTTCAAAATAAAAGCTGATGTAATCTGGCCTTTTCAACCTGTTGAGGGTTGAGATCATTTTTGCAGGTCACAGGGTCTAAATGATTTCAGTCTTTGTGGTTTATGCCTGTCCCTTGTGGATTCAGGAGTATGTTCTGCCTCAGGGCTGTTTTCCACTAATTGAGTAAAATGTCCTGCAAAGGAAAACGAAAGTCCCCATCAGCGCTCACATTTCCTCCTTATGCGTGTCCTCCTTATCCTCCCTTCAGAGAGCTTGTGGGCAGGAACTCTTTGGTTATGGAGGGTTCAAAAGGTTGAAAGTCACTAGTTTAGACTGTAATTTAGGGTTTCAGACTCTTAGTCATTTACCTGCTGCAACTTCAAGCTGACAAATGAACTGTGTCACCTACAAACTTATATAACCTGTTAATGTGTGTGTGTGTGTGTGAGAGAGTATGTGAATGTTTTGTCCTGTGTATAAAATGTGTATATATATACAAAGCTCATGTCACATTTTAGCTTCAGGCAAAAAAAAAAGGGGAACAAATGATGATACGTATGGCTGTCAGAAGGCTGTGTGTGTGTGTGTGTGTGTGTGTGTTTGCCAGTTCGATCCCACACTTTTCCCCAACTTGGCCCTTGTTTGTAGGACTATTCCATGTGTGTGTCCATGGGCACGTCTGCCTTCTCCATGTGCCTTCTCTGAGTTGCCGTGTGTATGTGTGTGTCCATCCTCAGGCGATACAGCACTTGTCATAAAAGTTTTATCTGGTTGTGTCAGCAGGGGAGGGGGGCACAAAACTCCATTACACACACACACACACACACACGCAAACACACACACGCACACGCACACATACTCACTATGAATGGTATTTCTCAGTGTGAATGGCTCTTTTGTTACAGTTTTCTTCCATAGCACTTTATTGCTGTTTTTTTTAAATATTTTTATTTTTATAGACTTTTTCTCTCAAATGTTTCAACACTCTGCAGATGAACACAGAACTAAGAGGCTATCAATCTGTTTTTATAAATCTTGCAGAATGGAGGAAAATAAGTAAAGGTGATTAAGAATTAATCTCTGTTTCCATTTTAACGTGACTGTCAGTTTATTAACAAGTCTTTATTCTCCACCATTGCGAAAGTATTCTAGGGACACTTCTTCAACTGCTGCCTCATACAACATGTGCATACAGTCAAGTCAGTCAGAAACACTTAGCCATTTAAAGCAAATGGTTCGATTGGGCGGAAAAGGCTCTTCAAGGGAGCTCGCAAATGAAAAAAGGTTGGGTGAAGAGGAATATAGATCAGAGGGTGTGGTGATTAATAAATACACTCCCAGCCAGTCACATCGCCGGTCTCATCCCTCTGATACAGCTGTTCCAATCAGAGTGACAAACGACAACACAAACTTAACAAAGGAAGAAACGGCTTCTCCAGGAAATCATAATTTGGTCTGGATGGTGCACAGCGTCACAATGTGAACACACAGGACCACAAATCTGCAGCCAGGGGCAGGTGGGGTTTTTAATTTATACTATTTTTGAATACTGAGGGGGTGGCGTGGCTCAGGCGGAACAGCCACTGGTAATCCGACATCTCCTGCATATATAGCAAGTTATAGCCGACCCCGTCTGACGTGGGTGGAGGTCTGTGAGGTTATTCTGTAGCAGCCCTGTGTTATCGGCACATGATTTAATGACGGTAAACACTGTGCACAGCCGTGCTTAACGGCACTGTGCTCTGGTGTGGCACATCTCCAATCAGAGGCTGCGGATTTATCAACATATGTGTCCTGCTGCCTTCAGATGGCTGCAGGGATTTAATGCACTCTAGGAGAAGCTTTTCATACATTATAAAGCGGCTGTGGACAACAGATTCGAATCACCTGTTATAATCTATAGATCAGTGCAGACTGATTTACCACATTTCCTGCGCCTTAACCACATTAAACATTTTTTTAAGCCAATTTAAACACATCTACTGGTTAGAGAGTGTTTCATTAAAATTGTTTATTTGCATGTAAGCATTATTAAGTTATTTCGGCCCAATTTCCACCAAAACACCAACAACTTGCTTTGTGTTGCCTCACTTGAATGCACATCCAAGCTGTTTGCGGCTCTCCTCCCACCTGTGCACTGTGCGTTCTGGTGGAGGGTAGTATCTGCAGAGTCATAGTGTTGGGATATAATCAGCACAGTGTACAACGGTATGAATACGATTGGATGTTACTAGTCATCTGGTAGCCAAACAGCTCATGATTTAAAGCATGAATGAAACAGCTGACTCCAATCAGCTAATGCAAGGGGGACTTCACTGCTCTGCTTGAACTAACGCTATGCTCGATGTGGCATTACAATACATTTGGTAAATGTTTACGCTAAAATACATGTATGTATTATGTCATTTGTTTAAATAAGGTTATAGTCAGGCAAAGTGGCACATTTGGTCAATAATGGGCTGCTCTGAGATCGAACTTTAGCCGGGATAAAATGCACCTACCCTGATACGGCAATCTGCAAAACTTCAAGTGAACCCTCCTTCAACATTTCCCTGCTACTTAGACTTGTGGGTTTATTGATTTAGGTCACAAGAAGGTTTAGATTTAATTGGATTTGGTTGGATTTAAGACACGAGTCATAACTTGGAACATGGTAAAAGGGACTATTCAAGTATAAAAAGTACATTATGTATATCACAAGTATTATTTTCTTTGACTTTCTGGGCATTTTGTGGTGTTCCAGCATAACTTCAAATCTACGCTGTATATTCTTCCTTTATATACTAGCAATCAAATAGCGCATTCTTTTCAACATTGTACTGAAGGTGAAATACAGAAACCCGAAATTCAACAAGCACTCGACCCAGGAGGGAGTGTAGTAAAAAGGGTAGTGACAGGCCTGATATAAGGACATAATATTATTGCTACCACAAAATGATGATATTGTGCTGGGAACAATAAAATAGGAGTTAAATATAGAAACAGGAATTTATCACATTGTATGGGTGGAAGTGCTGCATGTGCTCTGTTGAAAACACCCACTGGCTAATACGGGAAAGGGCTTGGCTTTTTGAAACCTGCCCACTCACAACCTATCCTCACCTACTCACCTGGTCTTTCTTTTACTCTTCTTGGCTCCCTTTTTTTTTTTATAAGAGCAGCATTGCTCCTTTAAGGAACAGTGAGTAGTGAGTGTGTGGGTGGGCGAGAGAGTGAGTGCCGGTGACTGGTGTTGGTGATCGGAGCAGACGGAAAGGTTAGCAGTGAAGTTGTCTAGTGGCAGTTAATGTACAGTTTGCCCATGAATACACACTGCAGTAGCTCAACACCGAAGATGTTCCCATGTCTTGCTTGCTGGGAAAAGGTGAAGGTGGTCAGGTTAGCATCAACTTTAGCCCTTGGGGAAAGCTGCAGCAGGAATGGTTAACACTATGCTCAAGGTGATTCATTAAGCAGATCATATGATTCTAAAAAATATTTTAAATACTACTCATAGTGAGAAACTACTCTTAGCACATTAGCTTTTTACTCGCAGAGCTTTTATTGCACTTTCAGTAACAAGATTTTACTCGCCAGGGTAGGGGTGGGACTTTTAAATCACGATGTTACGATGGTAGAGGGTTCAGGGGTTGATGGACAGTGGCATCGTTCATCGGCCCAACCTTACACAAGTCATCAAGTTATTCCACATCATCATATAAAGGGCTAAACCCCATTATAATTCACGACTTTACATAAATAAATAACAGTGTTCACGTGAACAAACAGTGATCCTCCTTCCTGTTTGGTTGAGATTGTTCATCCGGGTGCTTCGTCTTTGTTTTTCCCTCCGCTCATTTCCTCTCCTTCAATAACTCTTGGCTCAATCTCATACCAGCCCCTACACCCCAACCCGGTCCACCCCACCTTTGCTTGCAATACTGAAGGCTGTTCAGTTAGGGCAGTGGGTCTGCACAGACGATGACTTATCAAACTCCACTACAACTAAACTGCTTTGTTATTGATTGTAATAACTATTGTATTAATCTTTTTTCTTTTCTGGTAGTCCACATTTATTATTTAAAGATAAGTCCCAAAAAATAAACCCTGTCCTCTGCATCCTCTTCACTCACATCAATTAACTTCATGTCCTCTCTCACTACATCCATAAATCTCCTCTTTGGTCTTCCTCTAGACCTCCTGCCTGGCAGCTCCAACATGATTCTCTTTGGTGACCCCTGAAAGGGAACAGCCGAAAGGAAAAGAAGAAGAAGAAATGGTCATCGATTGTTTTTGCCTGCCAAAAAGACCCACATGACTCTTGCTTCTGATCTGCCACATCTATTTAATTCATTTTTATTTATATGGCACAATTCATAACAGATTTTCTCATTTCACTTTTCATATAGAGCAGGTTTAGACCCTACTCTTTAGAATAAATATGTATATATCAATATAATATCTATTGCTAAGGTTTTAGGCACAAAAAGTACCTGCTTAAAGATTGCAGTCTCCCATGACGACGTTGCATATACCAACATCACACTACATCCACGTTTGCTGCTGATTGACGAGTCATAATTCACACAGCCGCTAAAGATCCAAGTAAGGAAAACATAAACAGGGGTCATTTTAGGCATTTGAAAAAGATGACAGATGTAGCAGGAAAAATGGAAAAAAGAGGGATTAAAACATTCAAATGTAAGAAACCCAAACCCAATGTGTGTAGGGGCAGAAGAAATGCCAACGTTTTAGTTAGCTACTCAAACAGCGGCGCTTGCGTGTGCCTGAAAACTGCAGCACTGACAGACGTCTCTGCCGCAGCACAGACATGCTACTAGGAAACACACTTTGACACATTTCCTACAAGTCTTTTGGATGGATTAGTCAGCGCTTCTATTAGTGACAGCAGGGTGGCTGCTGATTATAGCCTCCTTCCTGCCACTGTGTCCTTGGGCGAGGCTTTTGACCCCAATTACTGAGAGCGGCGTGCCGTGACTGGCCCCGCAGCTGTCAGGTTAGGAAACGGCTCTGCCCCCTGTTTGTTTAGAAGAGGCGGGAAGAGGAGAGGAGAGAGGTAGAAGTGGAGTAGGGTGAACCTTTATTTTCCCTGAATGTCAATTTGTTGTACAGCTAGCAGTCACGTAAGAGCGCAGATGATAAACAAACAGCTACAGGACCGGGCCAACAAATTCTGTATCCATTGGAAGCAGAGGATGGGAAGCGCTCGTAAATGAAGCGAAGCGGATGAGAATGGGAAAGGGAATGAGAAAGAAAATGAAAGTGAGAGAGGGGTAAATGAAAAGTCATGGGGATGCAAACGAGTGTAGATGAAATGAGAATGAAATGGCGAACTTGTGAATGAAATGAGGATGAGGATGGGATGAAGATGAGAAAGAAAATCAAATCGGTGAGAGAAGAGGACAGCCGAGAGACCAAGACGAAAAACGAGATGATAATGAAGTTTCATGACAATAAAGCTATGAATGAAACTGAAGCGATGAGAATGAAATGACGCAGACGGGACGCAAATGAATGAGAAGGGAATAAATTGGATGAGGATCGAATTGAGATGAGAATGACATGCATAGGACCAGGGATGAGAATGAATGCGACTACAATGAGATGCACATTAAATTAAGCAGAAGGGAAATGAAATGAAATGAAACGTAAAATGATAGATGGGTAAGGTGAAAGGGAGAGAGGAAGGAGAAAGGAAAATGAGCAGGAGTTGAGAAACAAAGAGGAGATGAAGGAAGAAAAAGCAGGAGAGCAGAGATAACGTATAGTGCAGATGTAGCTCAGCTGTAGAGTAGACTAATAAAAATGATTATAGGATTAGGTTGTAGCTGCAGGCTGAGATTGGATCAATATCTAACCACTAGACCTCTTGTTCTCCTGCTAGCTACAACATATTACTCGATTGAACTGCAGAATAGTGCGCTATGTGTGGGCATCTGGAAAATCACTGACTGTTTCAGCGATTTTCTTTCTGTTTAGCATAAACATTGCGCTGTAAATGTCTTATTTTCATCAATATGAAAAGCATGATTGTTGTTTTTTCCACGTTTGGGTCCCACCACCTCGTCTTCCAGTTATTCAGTGGTGACTTATTTTTGTGGATTCATTCTCAAGACAGCATTACAAACAGATGTATTTACATGGAGCAAAGAAAACACGGCAACAGAGAGTATGAGTAAGAGTTAATGGAGAATATTAACATAAAATGGGTTTTGTAGGACGGATTTAAAAGAGGTCACTGACAGATCCGGGAACAGCAAGACGAGCTGCCCGGCGCTCTCCGGCCTCGGTCAGGCTCAGAGGGGAAAATCAATCCGCCGACAAGCAAGAACCTGTCCATGCAAACCTTTAAAAAGCAGTAGCAAAATCAATTTGAAAATTCTAAAACAGGCAGCCACTGAAGGGCAGAAAGAGATTGGAATAACAAGATGTCCTCTCTTGGAGCATGCTGGCTATCTGGCAGCAGCGTTCTGTTACAGATAGCAGGTATTTTTCTTGCCGGCTCAAGAGGAAAGCTAGCTGTGGTAATCAAGCCTGGAGGAAATAAAAAGCGTTGATGACCTTCTCCAGGCCTGTGGGATGAAAGAAAAGAGCCGATCTTGAGCCGATGTTGTTTCGTTCTCTTACACATGATTAAACTTTGGCGAATTGAGAATCAAATCAAAACGGCTTCTTAAATCGTTTGGACGTTGCAGCGGCCTTGTTCAATATGCTTTGAAACATATAGTGGTAAAACAAGGTCAAGTTTTTTTTGTTATAGCAACATTCCATATAATTATGCAGTCAAAGGCCGGTCCAGACTGACGGCATTTACACTTTTCATCAGGAATATATATGCTACAATTTCACCATTGTCATCATAATTGTATGTACTTTGATTTTCTGTTGTGAACCGGCTCGTGGCAGCTTAAGGCAGGTCTGCACGCTGACACACAGGGGAGAGGGCGGAGATGCATCTGAAGACACCGTTTCCGGCTTTACCAATGTTTTCTGGTCTGTAGCTTTTTATAGAGAAAGCGAGCCCGATAGTCAGACTGAATGGACATTTTTTGGCCACTTCATTATTCAGTCTGGAATTGGATGGAGGATCTGATTTTGCCTTTAGCAATCACTAGTGACTGACATATCCAGCTGCTCCTTCCTCATGAAATATTTGCAAAGCCGATTTTTTTGGGGCGTATTATTAAAGTCTGGATTTTTTATATTTATATTAACATACGCGAGCAGTCTTCTTCCCTGCCTTTTGGTGGTGCTGTTATATAAATGGAAAGAGACTTTAAGGTGGTGGTATAGCGAAACAAAAAGGGAGAGAAGAACATAAAAAGATGCAGACAAGTACTGAGGGAAAGTGAAAACTAGACAGATAGATGGATTTCCAAGGTGAGTTTTGGTGCTCGTGATAAAATGAGTCTCCTGCTTACATGTTCCAACATGAATGAATTAGCTCTATCTACCAAGGAAAATATTTGCTCAATAAAGATTTGTTTAATGCATTAAATACAAAAGACCTGCATGTGAGATCAAAGTACACTTTATAATATCTATGCAGACAGTTTATTAACATCTGTGATTTCTATTATCAGGAGGCTGTGAAGATGTAGGGAATTCACACTGTAATAACGGTACAGTCTGGGTCTGTACTTTTAACCACATTCTATAGGTGTTGAAAAGGCTTCATCTGTACCCTGAAAGCTCATCAACATTTATAAATGCAACCTCATTTACACTGGCATTTTTTTTAAATTAATTTTAGAGCAGATCATTTATAATTTTAATGTATCCAGTGGAAGCTGACTCCTTTTCAGCACTGATCACCCTGATATTTCTGGTTAAATGATGATGAAACATTTATTTGGCACAAATGAGTAAAATAAATGACAAATTAGTAAAAAAAAAAAATGATATAGTGGACGACGTTACCTGACATAACTGATAGTTTCTTCACTAGAGCGCGTTTGACTGCGGAACAAGAACTTAGTGAAGCCAGTAAAGTCCATATCAAAGTAGAATATCTATGATATAAAACCAGACTGCTAGCGAGCACTAGAGGCTGCCATGTTCATTTCACCAGCAACGTGAAAGTGCTGGATTGACAAACAGCATATTATAGTGTGGCTTGAAAAGTTAGTGTGGGGTAGTGTAAAGTTTGTCCTGAAGGTGCTTATGGTTTATCCCCTGGGAACCATGAATAGGGTTCAAATCTTAGGTCAGGACCCCCACAACAGGTCATGAGATTAAATCTAAGGGGTTGCAAGATGCATTCCGGAGCAGGTTATAAGAAAATCTAAATTAATACAAAATATACACAAAAATATTTTTAGACTGTTCTACTTAGTCTTTGTTTTTTTCCCCAAATGAAATTCTATTACGTTTTATTCCTTAAGGTATCTTTTTTGAACTGCTCACAACTCATAAATGTGATGTGACATGGGGATCATATTCATAGTTTTCAGGCGCCGTCGCACCCTTTGCAGCGAACACTTCATCAAAGGTAAGCGCCAGTAAACACTGAGTACTTTAATGATTGTATTATTAGTCATTATATTTTTACTTAATCGTTCTGACATGGTTAGTTTTTCGTGGGCCGACGCAACTAGCTTACAAGTTAGGTTACGCTAGCTAACAGTTCGCTTTTTAGAATTCAATTGTATTTACAGTATATAGCACCAATTCATAACAGAAGTTAGCTCATTGCACTTCACCTATTTCACAGAGCAGGTCTAGACCGTACTCTATATAATATTTCCGCTAATGCTGGCGGCAGTGTATGGGGACGGATTCTCCACAAGATACATGTAAACGGCGCCAAAGTGGAGCTCTGGAAAGGACTCTGCCATTTTTAGTGATTGAAATAATGCGGCGTGTGCTGTATACGGATTGCCCAGAAAATGCAGATCGCTCTTATTTTTTTTTCATCTTTTGAGAGGTGATCTAAATATTCCTGGTTTGAAAGAGATGGAAAATGGACAGGTCTGTGCTGCCGTTCTATGGCGTGTCCACTGCTGGCTGCGGTGTTGACGTTTTGCCCTCCAGGGCGCGTGACTGAAACCTACGAATTCGGGGGACTCACAAATAAAATAGGAAGGGAACCACTGGCTTAGATTTTAAAATATGTTGTGCACAAAGTTGACATTTTAGCACTAGCAGAAAGTACAAGGGATGCCCAGTAGCATTTGGAGTTACAGTAACTTCATTGTTCATACCAAATTTTATGGCAATCCAAGTTGTTGAGTTAAGCTGGTAAAGACTTGAATATTTAAATGACTATATTTTGACATGTAGTTGGGACCTGCTATACAATGAAGTACATTGATTTAAACGCTCTTCAAACTATTTTTATATGTAACATGGACGTCTAAAAAAACTTCAGCCAAGTTTAAACATGGACAACTAGATGTGTTTTGATCTGATGAAAAAAAACAACATTAAACTTGTCCTCTTCTTTCTAACTTTATCTAAACATGTCATAAACAGTAAAGACACTCTGTCATAACACAAATGAGTAAGCCAGCTAACCTAAAAAAGAGTAGAGGCCAGAAATGTAGTTTTATAATCGCAGCAGCTGTGGAAGAAATGTTGATCTACTAGTGTTATTTAACAACCGTGTTTACCTACTGATGACATATTTTGGTCATTTTCGGCTTTGGGTTTGTATAAAACCTCCTGTATTGCACCTTATAAAGGTCTTTGTGCACTTGTTACCATAGAAACTGAGCATTTTTAATTTTATTTTCTGGCCTTTTAGGAGAAAGAACTGCCATCTGTGAGCTGTAACTCCCAACAGTTTGTCATGATATCCAAGGCTGCCAGCTCGAATAGATCACACACACACACAAATGCTCATCATCACCCTCACGCTACCCTATAAGGCAAATACACTTCTTTTAGACACACACACACACACACGCGCACACAACGTAGTATGGATAGAGTAAACTATGTTGCACTGCAAGGCTTTTCCAAAAATATTAGACTATAGTGCTGTGTGTGTGTATGTGCGCGCACGTGTCTTATACTAAAATATGTGAATGCCTGAGAGAGATGATCTATGGTTACAAACAAACACACACGCACACACATGCAGACACAGTGTATAAATAAGAAGGACCCAGCTGGATCCACTCAGCAGAAACTGATATGCAGCTATAAGAAGAGAAATGAAAAGAGTCTATTTCAAACTGAGAATGAAGCTCCCGTTATCTATTAATTGTTATCAGGTATCGAAGAGACTGAAATGAACAAAGAGAAAAAGAGAGAGAGGCTGTGATGAAGAGTCAGACTTTCCAACAGTTACATACTTTCATAGACGTCAGCATTTGGTGAGAATCCAGGCAGTTGCACCAGCTTTGCGTGAGTTCAAACGCAGCTGTAGCCCTTTTTTATCTATGTGACATCACTGACTCTTTGTTAAAGTTATGGCTGTTTGTCATTCAGACATGCAGTAGGTGTCCGTTACGCACATGTTTGTTTTGCCTTTATTCAGACAGGACAGAAGGGGCAGGGAGTCCCCGGAACGGAGCCATGCCGCCAAATGTCAGCTAGCTCCTCCAGTCGACGGCAGGGCCCCCGCACACCCCAGCGCACGCCGTTGGGCAGACGTGCTTGCTAACCGGGTGCCCGAGCTCCTCCGGCTGGCACTTCCATGTGCTCACATGGAAGGCCAGGGAGGTCTGCCTGCTACTGTCGTTTTGGGGGTCTTTGCTGCTGCTCTCCCTCCATTATGGTGCGTTCACACCAGACGCAAATGAAGCGATAAGCGCGAGTGATTTGCATGTTACGTCAATGCAATGGACACGAATTGAGCGTTTGAAAAATCTGATCTTTGGTGGATATTCATGGCCCGCGTTAACCAATCAGGAGCTTGCTCGAGTAGTGACGTGATTACGAGCGGAGGCAGAAACCCGAACAACAATGGAGGATAAAATAATAGTTGCACACCCCGGTACGGTAGAGCCCAGAGAGAGAGAGAGAGAGGATAAAATAATTGTGGCTGTGTGTGGATACCTGGAGCTGTACGATACGTCCTCGTATCATTAGAGAAACAGGAAACCTTTGGATGAAAGTGAGTGAGGAGGTCGGACAATCTGGTATGTTGAAAAAAACATTCTTTACTCAACGGGACCGGCTCAGTCTGAAGCACCGCTGAGCCCCTCCCATGACGCCAATTCGCGTCTGTTGTGTGGTGAATTTCACGCGCAAATGAAGCGAATAAACTCAAAATGTTCAAGCGTCAAACTTAACGCGAATATATCGGATTTTCATTCGCGTCCGGTGTGAACGCCCCATTAGGCTTTCCCTGTATGCACATGGAAGGCCGGGGAGGTCCCAGAACAGAGCCATGCCACTAAATATAACTTAATGCAGATCAGATACGTCGTTGACGAATGTAGTCGTGACTGAAATATGTATTTAAAAGCATTTGCCATTTTCATCCAAAACACATTTGGATGTTGTAAACATAACATAACATTTTTTCTCCTATCTTGCATCTGAAGAATGCAAACTTAAATTTGGCTCATTCACAGTTTTTACTGATTTTATTTATCTGACTTCATTTCCGTTGTGAGTAAGACATGATAAGTGACACATTGCTCCTAGAAGGCAAACAGCAGGTGCATTTAACCCTTCTCTGTACATGTTTACCATTGGCTGCTGTAGCCGTTTTGTTATTCTGATGGCATTCCATTTAGACTTGCCTTTGTCCCCTCTCAGCATCCCTTTGATACATAAATATGCTTGGAATTTTATTGGTCTAATGCCTGAATAAGCGCCCACGTCCCTTTTGCATAGAAGTCACAACAAATATTTACTAGGTCAGACTGAAACATTTCTACAACATTTCCTCCAAACTCATTTCCATGCTCTCATGCAACTTCGGAGGCAGCTCTTTACCTCTCAACTGTCTGCAGTGCTGAGGAACCAACAAGGCCAGAGAGAGAAAGATGAGAAGGCAGACTTCGTAGAGGCTTCATACACTCACGGAAAACACCAACAAAGTCTTCTCATGATCAACTACAACCCGGACTTATGATGGCAACTAAAGCAAGGCTGCAAGAGGAGTCGATCCTCATCCCTTTGGCCAGTGTTGACAAGTGTATCATCATAAATGCTAAACTGTCATGCAAGTGCAAACTTAAAAAACGAACAAAAAACGGTTAGATGAACCGTGACGATTAAATGAACCTTCTTTCGATCAGATCGTTTATGTGGTAGCAGAAGAGCAGCACAGAAGAGGTTTGCCTGCATAGAGCGGTTGATGCGAGACTAGATTTTATTATGCTGATGCTCTATCAAATTGTGTGTACAATTGGATTTCTCTTGGTAGCAGCTCCTTCTGGAGGAGCTGGGCAATGAATCAGATAAATGAGAAAAAGCAGCAGTGAGAAAGTAGATACAGTTGTCAAGCACGGAGAATTATAGCCTCGCCATGAAGGTTTGAGGTTAAGGTGGCAGAAGGAATGGCAAAAGTGGGGGAAAGGAAGATTTAATTATTCTGTTCGACCAGTTCTGTTCAATCAGTAACATAAAATCAACTCAAACTTTGGATTTACAATCACAGCCGGGCCATTTAGACTACACCAGCAAAAAGAGAACCTCTCTGTGGAGTCTGGGGGAGCTGCCGGTCCACAAAGTTATTAATATACCCGACTCGTCCTTCCTTCTACTCACAAGCGGTGGAACCAAAGACATGCATAATTCAAACATGAAAACACAGAGGCCAGTTAATAGGATAATTAAGTACTGATATAATGTTGTTACTCAAAATTTTAGAACATCCCGTGCTCTCTGATGATGTAATATAATAACTTCTGTTATCTGTTAGGTACAATAGGAACCCTGTGAGCAGTGATTTTCTAACAGACCTGATAGCTGCATCCGAAGTCTGATACATCATTAATGTTCTTAGTTTGGTGTCCATATGATGCCAATTTATGGTTGAGAAAGATAAATATATAAATCTCGGATCCTGCAGCTTGGGCTCAAAGTTCAGCAAATGTGAGCGTCCGTGGGACACATTAGTGCAAGAGAGTCTGCCAAGAAACTGACACACCACATGCATAATATTGGACGAGGCGTGTGTAAAAATGGTCTGATTGCCACTCAGGGCTGGGCTCAGTGGGGGTTAGAAAGTAAGATTGGTTCCGGTTTGGAAGCACCCGATCGAAGAATTTGACCGTGTTTCTGGACATGTGGCGATACATGAAGAGCAACGGAAGGAAAAAATGAATGGCTCCGACAGACGTCACTGGACATGAGCAATATCCAAAGGCCGGTTTGGGACTTTCTGAATAATGCGAGACTGTTGTTCAACAAATGAGCGGTGGATAGAAGCAATACTGCAATGCATCCGTGAATTACAGAAAAAGAAGCTGTGCATCGCTTTTGACCAGCAGTAGCACAATGAGGCCGTGTTTAGTAAGTTTAATGTGTGCGTGGAAATTTCTTTGTTCCTTATTTTTCCATGCTCATAGTAAATTTATGTTTTGTAAAGTCTTGTTTAATGGATTTTGGTCCTGCTTTATTTGTATAATAATTTCTGTGAAACTGAGAAACTATAATAAAGTGATTTAATCCAGTTGCATTGAATTCAGTTGTATTTTCCTCATGCAGTTTTCAGTCACGTATATAGGATGTAAATGATGATTTTAGCAATTCACATGTGTGCTTTTCTAATTTAAAACATTGATCTCGACTGTTATTATTCGGTACAGCCACACAGACCTTGTGCAGCAGATTACATTAAATCTTCAATCCTCTCAAAGACATTTTAGCTTTCAATGATAAAAAATAGCAGTTAGTGACTCATGCTGTTAACTCATTGGTCTATCAATATAACCTCAGCTGATTGGCTGACCAATCTTAGACAAAAGAGATAAAGAGCTGGAAATCTTTCTATTTTGGTAGCTTATGCCATGGTAATTTATGCTGGTTATGTTCGAAAATAACAAATCAACGCGTATAAAAGCATCGCCTACTGACCAATCAATTCTATTGGAAAATGGCATCACCATTCATAGAAGATCCATGGATGTAGCAATACGACCTAAGTTCTAATAAGACATTCGTGAGAAGATCCCACGGAGCTTGGGGTGTGGATCGTGAGAGGGTCTCTTAGGAGGGCAGGAGTGTTCAGAGACCAACAAAGCCCTTTACTTTCCCTGGCGATATTTTATATGAGGGATATACAGAAGATTCTCGTCGGAGGGACTGTGTCAGCTTCTTGAGCTTTATGTTGCGAGTGCGACTTGTCAGAGTCATGCGCTTACAGTATGTATGCATTGCCCTGCGTTACTCTGCTACAGGTACTTTTATGTACATGCTGTGGGGAATGCGGAGAACCTGAGCATTGTGCGGCTGTATACCAATTTCATCCAACAGATGAAACTGAATGAAGCACTAAAGGCTTGTACTTGTACTTATAAGATAAGTAAGCCTACTCTTCACTTTGAGTTAGGTTTTTATATTTATTTTTTAATTTGTTTCCAAGTCCGTTTCACACCGCCGGGGGTTGCAGCTGAAAGACTATGGCTAAAATTGTCTTACATGCCATAAGTATACATCTAAGCAACACATTAATTATTTAATTTAATGGAATACACAACTGTGTGTCTACTCGTTCCCTAATGATGGGGCAGGGGCATTATAAGCCTGTTTAACTTACGGAATCAAAAGGCGCTCATGGGTAGATTTGAAAAACCTGCATTGACTTACTAAGCTGATAACCACCGGCGTGTGACCGCTTAGCGTGATTGCGGTTGTTAGGGTTCGTCAAGCCAGATAAGGAAAAGATATCCAGGGTGTGTTGAACTTGCTTCGTAGTACAGACCTCTGCTGTGGGAAAGTTCATAACATCGGGCATCGTGTGGACTATGGCAGGCAGCCGCTTAGAAATCTTTTTACACTTGTTTGACAGGAAATGAAGAGGAAAATGGGGCATCGCACGAGAAAGTGGGTTTGAGCCTATTAGTCAGGTGCTGTGCAGTAAATGCTATAAAAACCTGGGACAACATCGCACTTCCCAAAGCAATAACTTAAAAACAGTTTGACGCTATTTTGTCCACGTGCACCTGAAGCAGATAAATGAAATCTGTAAAAGCTGTTTAGTACTGTTACACCACTGTGCAATGTACAGGACAGTACATGCATACCTGCAGTACGTGTACAGGTATATGTACACGTGTGTGTGTGTCTGTCTGTGTGTGTGTGTGTGTGTGTGTGTGTGTGTGTGAATCACTTACTGTCATGCTCTACCTCTACATTTCCCAGGACCATGGCCGGGACGCCGAAGGCCGAAGCCAACACCCACACACAGATATTCACCACCTGA
Source organism: Coreoperca whiteheadi (assembly GCA_011952105.1). NCBI lineage: Eukaryota > Metazoa > Chordata > Actinopteri > Centrarchiformes > Sinipercidae > Coreoperca > Coreoperca whiteheadi. The sequence goes on from CM022479.1 coordinate 27,547,361, forward strand.
AGACATGATAGCACGATGCTGAATTACATAGACAACATGTTTTTGAGAACTTATACCGATGAATGAATGCATGATAACCAATTGGTCTACACATCTAAAATGACAACTGGCATGACACTTGAGTGAGAAGAACAATGGTTCCTATGAGTCCAGTGAGTCTATCGTCGCCGCGTCTGTTACACTCCTCAAAAACGTTTAAACTAAACACGTCGATCTGAAACGAAGAGGAGGGGGAGCGCTGAGGAGCATGCGTGGGACTAAATTACAATATAGTAGATTTGTGGATATTTCTTGATTTCCCCCTGATGGTCTGAATAGCTTGCCGCTGCACGGTGCCGCTGTTTGCTGCTGCTCTGTCTTGTCTGTCCGTGCGCTGTCTGCTTTTCGAGCCGGTATCAGTTAGCCTATAAATGTGTTTTTCGCTGATGGGGGAAAGTAGGCGTGTGGGGTGAGGGCGTGTGAGTAGTGTCAGTTGTGTGAGTCTCACGGTCATCGCGTGAGACTTGGGAGCTCTGTCTAGAACATTATCTGATGCTGCGGAACCAGATATACCCGGTGAATCTTTTTAATTCACACATTACCCACCATGCACCCTGACAGTTTTCGCTCCAAGTTTTGGGTGTGCTATGCAAGTGGCTGCAAATGTAGCCTCGAGCCGCTAGCTTCGAGCAGAAATGATGAGCGGGCTACAGAGGTCTGGCAAGCTCACATTTTTCTAACTCCACACCCCCCGATTTTTTTCATTTTCCAACGTGTAGCCTTCAGACTCGAGTGACATCGCTTGAGGTAATTTATCAGATTTTGCACAGCATCCTTCAGAGCCACGAAACGTTTCATACCACTTATTTCACTTATGCAGTAGTACTCTTCAATACTCGTAAACAAACTTTGATGTGTAAAAAAGGCGGTTCCCCTTTGAAGTAAAGTATCTTTATATTTTTACACGACACAAATCTGAAAGGATCACCTCCTCATAAGGAGGATCGGGCAGACAAACTCATTCAATTGCATTTGTGCTAAATAAAGATATATGTCAAACAGCTGTGCAGTAATTGCACCAGACAATCAGAGTTATCTGGTTATGTAACCTCATGCTTTATTTACAGTCTGCTTTCCTGTGTAGTTTGGGAAAACACATAAAACATGATAAAAATGAAGAACATAAACAAAAAGGCAGCTTGGTTAAGGCTTTTTTTTTTTTTTTTTTTTTACAGTTTCCCAGCCTGACAACAGCACACACTGTCGGTTTAAAGGATTCATGAAGTGACAACGATGTCTGACGTGAGCTGAAGTGACTGTTCACATCTGATCTGATGCCAGTGGTCATTTCCGGGAGAATAAAGGAGGTGTGAGGGTTTTGAAAAGGTGAATATCTCACTTTGAAATGTAACGATTTTACCTTGGCCTTGTGAGGAGTCCTCATGTCTAGTGCTTTGACAGGGTGGCAGACAGCCACATACCTGTCCATACTCATCACTGTCAGCGTGAAGGTGCTGGTGAACATGTTGTAGTAGTCAATAGACACCACCGCCTTGCACAGAGCGTTCCCAAAGGGCCAGAAGCCCAGGAACACGTCGGTGCCCTGGAAACATCCAAAAATCAAAGAAGGAACATAGAAATCCAGCTGGAGGCAGAACAAAAGAACTCCATCTCCTCTTAAATATGATTTCTGGGCAGTTATCTATTCAGTGAAACGGAAACAAATCAGTGCAGTGAAGCACAGAACCATAACATCTGACCACCAACCAGTGACTGATAAAAGTCCTTATAACATTCAGATGCTGGCAAGAGAGCAAGACTTGAATTACACAATCCGTTTTTCAGCTGTTTGTTTTACTGCACCGATCGCAGTGAATCTATCAGTTCAAGCCAGTATCTACACACTTTAAAACTACGCATGTTCAATAAGTCGATTTACAGAGAAAGTCCAAAAAAAAAAATTAAATCCTCCGGGCACCATAAATATGTTAAAGATTTAAAAGCAGTTGTGAAAAGAAATGGGTCTTATTTCAGAGTGGTCACTGTGCCATACGTGTAGTGATGCTCTGAGGTGATATATTACCAGGCAATATACTGGCCTGTGGCACTGCATGATAAGGCACTAAGCAATAAATCACTCAAATGATTAGGTTTTCATATACATCATAGAGAAGCCAAACAAGTCTTAATGTGAGTAAGATTTGAATCGGTCATGTACTACACTGCAACAATATTTATTTATTTTATCAGGGGTAATAACCAAACCAAATAGGCCAAACACATCCCTTACCATTAACGGAATAAATTGCTTTAAGCTTTACAATATAGGCAGTAGCTCCTGTATTTTTACACAAATATTGCTTTTTAAAATGTATATAAACCACTGCCTCATAGGGATTGTTTGTCAGAATGTGCACATACTTATAATGTTCACACATTATGCCAGTAAGGAGCTTTACCTGTAATGTTACTGCAGTACATCTTCAGTAGAATTATTCATATATTATTTACAACAACTGCTGTTTGGGTTCATTTGCATGTGGCAAAACATTAGATATTAACCTTTAGTGCTCTCTTCAATTGGAAAATTCACATTCTACAAGCACAACAGAATGTTTTGATTTGTTTTTCTTGTATTCCACCCGGACTTATTGCAAGCCCTGTAGAACCAATCACAATGTTTTGTTAACAATGTCATCCGGGTAGAAAGCCCCCTGCATCGGAAAAGCATAAAGATCAGGCTGTTTCAACTTTGTAAAAGGTAACATTACCGCAACAACACATTTCTGATGGCACCTGTTAGCTCGCCAAACCAAGTGAGCCAGCAACAGCATCACAAATGAGCAGAATGGCAAATTATACAACCTGGTTCATGGTTAGGCTATCATGTTTGCATTTGAATGAATTCTAGCAAATTATGTCTTGGTCTAAAAACATTTGAACTGTTATTGTTGTTGTCTTTTTTTAAGTGACAGCCCTAGTGGGTATTAGTGCAGTGTTAGACCAGATATGAAAGGAAAGCTAAATGTCATTTAGCAGATGCTTTTATCCAAAGCGACTTACATTTGAGGAAGACAATGAAAGCAATTAGAACAACACAAGATAACAAAATTAAAGAGTATTATATGATCTAAAAGTTTACACAAATTTTAAATATTTCTCTGAGACAAAAATCGTCCCAATTGTCATAAGGGGCTGATTTACTTTGCAGTAGTAAATTGGCAAATTGGCTTCAGTCTTCCAAACTCTGTGACTGAAGTAAACTTTAATGGAATGTTGTAAACGGTTTAAAGAGGCCGAGGGAGATACTTTGAAATACGTTTGTAATCTGTTGCACATGTGTAGGTGGTTGATAAAGCCATACCTGGAAAGGTAAAGTAGCCAAGAACAAAGAGTCAGCCAGAGCCAGGTTAAAGATGTAGATGTTAGTGGCCGTTTTCATCTTAGTGTATCTGAGGAGAGAGGAGGCACAGACACAAAGTTTAGTCAAAGGAGAAAACCTGAGACCATTTGGCTTTGGGTCACACACACACACACACACACACACACACACACACACCTTTAACACCTTAATCAAGCGTCTGCAGCTAATTCAGATTTTAATCCAGTCTGCTGTCTGCACAACAAACATCGACGCTCTGTGTGGCTGCAGGTGCATCGCAGAATGAAGACTGTCCCTGTGAGGTGCTGCTGCTAAAATTGCTGGTTATAATGAGATTTGGAGGACACTTATCCAAAGCACCTTGCAGGAGCTGGAGTGAGGAAATTGCTAACATCGGTGGCGGCAGTGGGAACAAACCCCTAAACCTGGCAGGGTTAATGTCTTGTTTCGACCTAAATTTAATCTTTGAGGTTCTAAACCCAATCTAATACCATTTTATTTGATTTACCTACAAGTTTGGAGTTAAACTGCAAGATGACCATTGGTGTTTATCGTTCATTTCCTAGTCTTAATAATGAGTGGAGCCAGTGGTGCTTATGTGGCTGCAAGTGGTCACTTTAGGCTTTTATTTCCCGGTTTAAATTTCCGGCTTTAAAATATTCCAATACTAAGTGTGTAGTTAGATGAGGCAGTCTGAAGTGGCATCTCGTGAGCCGGAGCCTAATCAGAAGTAATGCACACAAGACAGTGGTCGCCTCCAGAAGTTGAAATTAATGTCAATTCTGCTGTTAAATGTGATTGTCTAAATTGACAAAATTACGACACTGTAAATAGGTTGAAATGCATTGCACATAATACTTGCAAACCAAACGTTCAATACAAACTCTTATGACCTTCAGTAGTAACCTGTGGAGTTGGTATTGTAAGTAGTATTGGTTCCATTTAAACCATGCAGTAACCGGTTGCGTTTGGCCACCGACACTATTTGTGACACAGCATCGTGTTTAAGTTGATATGGCGAACTTGTTAACAAACTTTTGCTTATTTAAACATCCAGCAGTTACGCTGCAACACTAGCATTCATTTGGAGACTTCTTTCTGGCCACCCGGTGAATGTAAGCCCAGTATTCACTCTCTTTTTGCTCTGTTTTTGGTCTCTACCAACTCCTGGGGGAAACATATGGCTCATTAGCTTCTAAATGCTCCACTATGTTCACCAGCTGGTCTCCAACTGTTTCTGTCTGCCGTTTGGTGCTGAGCAGGTCGTGTATAGTGTGTTTTTGGCTTTCTTCACTGAAAACAGCTGCCTGCTGTGGCCAAAAACGAGGCTACTAGAGCGATGAGAGTGACTTGCTATAAAGCTCTGTAAAGCCGAGGGCGGCTGCAGATGGTGAGAGAAAGGTGATAATTAGGTTCACCACGACGAGCAAACCTCTTTCACATTGTCACATTGTTTTCACACTGTAAAAATATGAATTATATTCGCTTTAACATTAACATTTACACCAGTACACACCGTGTGTACCCTCAACACCTAGTTGCATTTAGAATGTATTTCCTATCATATAATGTGTTTCCTTTTTAAAACAATTGGATTTGTTTACATCGGCTCCACTGGTATTGAAGTCTTTATTGGACATTATTAACCCACAGAAGACAATCCACAAATATTTCACTATGCACAAATGTGTATTAATTTATTTGTAAAGTCACGTCCACAAAAATACAGAGCGATTTGCAAATATGCATAACTTACTATGTAAAAATTTATTTTAATTTCACATAAAAACTATATAGGTTTTACAAATGTAAAATAGTTTCACCACAACAAATAACTGTAAAGTGATATTTATGCACTTGTGGACCATTTGTACGTGTGTAATGAGATTTGCATATTTGTAGATTAATTCTTGTCAGCTTGTGGGCCTCGTGACACTTGTGACTTCCTTCCTATTTATTTGTGGAATTTTGTCCAATTCGTAGCGCAGCAGGTCTGTAAAAAAGGAATCTGCAATGTGAGGTGCGGTTACTAGCAGGTGGCAAGATTCCCTCACACGGGCTGACCGAACTACAGTCTGTTCTGGAAGACAAGTCATCTGTAGACCTGCCCCTACTTTGCTTCTGATTGGCTATATCATTTAGGGCGTCTGCTAAATGCTAACGCTAGCCTAGCTCTGATTCTGACCGCCGCTACGACCTAGACAGGCCCCGGACGAGAGGGTGACTCAGCCCCGGCAGCTCACATGTTTGTTCCTGTAGCACCAAAGCAGCACAGCTGCTCGCCGGGCACCCTCAGAGACCCCACTGTGAGCTGGCTGGAGCTCTCTCGTCTCATACGCAAGACGCCGTTATTTTCCCCGTTGATGGATGGTTTGTTAAAATATCACAACACAAATGTCCATTATGAAATTATGAAATTAACAGGGAACCTGGTTACATTTACATTTAGTCATTTAGCAGACGCTTTTATCCAAAGCGACTTACATTAAAGCCCAGCACAGTATGCAAAGCTGAGGAAAGGAAGGGTTTTTTTTTTTTTTTTTTTCAATGTGAAGAGAGAAAGGAAGAAGAAGTTAGTGATTGTCAGTTAGGTGTGCGTTTTCAGGTGCTGGTTATCTGCCTTGTTCTCCTGCGGGGTGTTTTCACTTAACCAGCCTCCAACATTTCCTATCGTTTCTAGAGCAAAGGCCTTGATCTGTCCTTTCCCCCGAGGTGAGGGGGCCTTGCTCGGGTATGGGCTCAGCAGCTGCCCGATGTGACCCTGTGGTTTGTGTTGCTACTTTGTTCGGTTGTCCCGTTTTTTTTTTTACAAGTCAAGTCAAGTCTGCTTTATTGTCAATTCTTCCACATGTACAGTACATACATACAGAGAATCGAAATTGCGTTACTCTCAGACCCCCGGTGCATACAGATAACACTTAACAGTAGAGCCTAAAATCTAGATCAAATATAAAATATAAGCTAAAACTATACAATAAGGGAATATAAAAATTTAAAAAAAGACATAATAAAAAAAAAAAAAAAAACTAAAAATAAGGTTAAAATAAGAGCAGCGCAAGGCACATGGCAGATAAAGTGCAAACCAGTGAACAAACAGTGCAGATAAAAAGATTTTAAGCGCATAAAAAAAAAATAGCTTATTCAGTCTGATTAAAGTGACAAAAGGGCTTATTTTATTTAAACTGACTGATGAGGTGGTAGAATGACGTCAGTTCCATGGTGAATGAGGTAGTGAGCAGACCAATGCTACACAAAGTGACTGGTGCATGACCATCGTATCGTAGTGGAAGGACCTGGGGATGTGGGATCTGGGGGGGGGGGATTCATGGTTCAGTGGTGCCTGGGGCAGAAGAGGGACGGGGGGGCACGGAGTTCAGCTTCCTGACAGCCTGATGGATGAAGCTGTCCTTCAGTCTGCTGGTCCTGGCCTGGAGACTCCGCAGTCTCCTCCCTGATGGCAGCAGACTGGAGAAGCTGTGTGACAGGTGTGTGGGATCACCTGCAATGCAGAGGGCTTTGCGAGTGAGACGGGTTCCATAAATGTCCTGGAGGGAGGGGAGAGAGACACCAATGATCTTCTCAGCTGCTCTCACTGTGCGTTGCAGAGTCTTCCGGCAGGACGCGTTGCAGGCGCCATGCCACACAGTGATGCAGCTAGTCAGAAAGCTCTGTAATGGTGCCTCTGTAGAAGGTGTACATGATGGGGGGTGGGGCTCTGGCTCTCCTCAGTTTGCGGAGGAAGTAGAGACGCTGCTGTGATTTCTTGGCCGGTGCTGCAGTGTTGTCGGTCCAGGAGAGGTCCTCTGTGATGTGCACGCCCAGGAACTTGGTGCTGCTCACTCTCTCCACAGTCGCACCGTTGATGGTCAGAGGAACATGCTGAGTGTGCGCTCTCCTGAAGTCAACAACAATCTCCTTCGTCTTCTCCACGTTCAGAGAGAGATTGTTGTCGCTGCACCACCCGGCCAGGCGGCTCACCTCGCTCCTGTAGTTGTTTCTGCGGTTTTGTTGAGTTCTGTCATCTGTTGGTAGTCTGGAGAGACTATAGACCTTTCTGATGGTCCAGTGTCTGGTTTGCCCTGAGGGTTCCCCTTATTTTTATTTCATCTTGCTCGTCTGTCTCTCTCAAATTACTTTTTTTTTTCCCTGGTCTTTTTACTTTCTACTTTGATGTTTTTGGATCACACACACCCAACACAAATAAACAAGTGTTTACCGTCTGCCTTCTGATTCTGTTTGATTATATATTATTGACCTCTCGTGGGCCTAGCAGGGAAAAATATCAGGATTCTGCCTCTGCAGCCAACGAATATCCATAGAAAATTGTATATGAATCTTAAGACTAATGAAATAGGTCAAATGTTTTTAGTATGTGTCAGGGGTGTCTGTTGCTGTAGATTTTTGCCTCTTTGACTTGAGAACACACTGAAGGCTTTTCTGCTTCAGCTGCCCTGGATAAAACTTTTCAAAAAACGCATTGCAGTCAAATATTTCCGCCTCCCCTCTCTCCCCCTCCCCTTATCCCCTTCTTTCAGTTTGGCCTCGGGCTCTTTTGCACTCGCCCTTTTTCCTCAACACATCCCCTTCTTCCTTCCTTCCATTCTTTCCGTCTCCTCCTCCGCCTCTTTTTTTCCTCCTCAGGCCCTCTTTTTTTTGCCCCGTCTCCAATTTTAGATGACATTTACCTCCTTTTTTCGGAGGTCTCTCACTCATCTCTTCCCTCGCATCTCAACATCTGTGTCTTTCAGCCTTTTATCCTTTTCATCCCTCTCATTACCTCCCTCTGACTTTTAGTTCTCTGTATCACTTCACTTGTTATCGGTCTCCACGCCCTCAGCTCTTTCTGATTTCTCTCATCCTTCCTGCCTTTGTCTGCATCGCATCTGCAGGTTTCAGGAAGCTGAATTGAAGATGTCTTCAATACTTTTATAATACTTTATGCCTAAATTTAAAATTAAGACTTATTAAGAGCTGCACATTGAAGACAAGTAATGGAAGTTCTGAAATGGACCTGGATAAGAAGAAGGACAAGAGTAAAAGAGTTGCTTCACGATGTCATGTCATGTCATGTCAACTGTCACACCAAACACATATTTTTCACAATATTAATCCAGATATATCCTAATCTCTATTTATTTGTGAGTAGAAATACATTTGGGTCAGACTTACTTTGATTGACTACTGTCAACAAAAATGATGCACATCTAAGTTTTTATAGGCACTATAACTACATATTTCACTCTGAAAAGCATTAGAGTGAATATTTTGTCACCGCGAAAGTGTTTTATTTCTTCCTTGTTGTCAAACTTACATTATGCCTGTGTGAGCAAACAAACGCTTAGAAAACTGTCGACTGACAACTTCATTGTTTAATTTGTGATTTTTTTGGTCGGCACCCGAAGACATTGGAGATGAGCACGCATGAGTTCTTTTGTTGGAGTGCTGGAATGCACCACAGAGTGTTTGGACAAGAAACATGACGGTAGATAATTGTACACTGTCTTGTATTGTATCCAGGGATATAATTGTCTTAAAGAATGGGTTCTGAATTGTCTATCTTAATACAATACTCACATGCAATATGTACAGTATGCTGAAAGACATCCTGGTACACTGTAAGAGAGGACGAAGTCCATAGTCCTCATTCCATTAAAACATGGATTCTGAAGTTCAGCTAAAAGCTAATATGAGGATAGTTGATGTTCTGTTGTGTATCGCCAGGATCTATCCCTTTGCTGGAGGTCAGGAGGAAACACTATCCATAGAAACACCAAGATGGAATTTTGTGCTACAACCTTTTTGCAGTCAAAAATAATGTCAATGTATTTCTTAAAAGTCTTGTTAATTGTTTTTGTATTATCAATAGGAAGAAAAAAAAAAGTTCTCTGGGGAAATGTCAGAAATGCTCTTTTTTGTCTCAGCGGCTGGAGGGGTGTTGACAGCAGCCGGCAGGCTGAGCAGGGGAATCAAGAGAACCAGAATCAGATTTATTGCGAAGTAGGTTTCACACATACAAGGAATTTGGTATTTTGGTGCAAAAACAATAAACATAGCAGTGTTGGGCCTCACCACGTGTGGAGAACAAAGACAGCGGCCTACTTTGGAAAGGTAGAGCCTTGACTAAGAGGCTTGAATGGAAAACATTAAAATAGCGCCAAATCTTCACCAGCCTTTAATTCACTCTTAGACGCAAGACCTCAGTTGAATCTTAACACGGGATTTCTACTGGACGAGCCGCCTAACAGAACGCAGGAAATCCCATGGCGCCATGACATCACCTGAACTTTTATTTTCTTAGGAAGGTCTTAACTCGCTGGGCGAGCGACAGGCTGTTTTGTGCTTGCTGAAACACTTTTTGGATCCCAATTGTTGCGCTCAACATAGCAATCTTTGCCTGCAGAAGCAGAACACAGATTTACGGTTATTTTCACGGGGAAAAGGATCGCCGCTGAGCCCGGCTTTCTCCCCGGCTGCTGCTCCCTCCGCCCGCCGTTTTTGCCGTTGAACCCGCCGTCAGCGCGGGGGACGGCGCGATAGGCAACGCTTACTGTAGTGTAACAGTGATCCAGAATATTCTCCTCTCTGGTCGTGCAGTTAATAAACTGTATTTCTATACACCGTCTGTATTTGGGGAGTTCATGGCTGAGATTTCCCTTGTTAGGACAATAACTAAGGAGTCCGGGTTTTTCCGCTCCACACACAGCATCTGCTCGACGAGCATGCGCTGTGCGTCTTGCAACGTTGGCCTGCGGTGGAATGTAAACACCGACCAGAGTGAATGAAACAAACTCACGGGGGGAGTAGAAGGCTTTACAGTTTATGAATATCTATTCCAGATCAGGAAAACAGTGCTGTTAAATCACTGTCACATCGTTAGACCAGCCACTGTTGATATAAAAATAGATGCAATACGTGTTCATGTTTTGCAGGAAAGCAGAGTCTGTCTCTTGTGTGTAGCAGGCTACTGTCTGGCTGTTAGCTGCCATTCTGACCATCTGCCTATGATAGACCAGCGACGTTACTGCTTTGTCCAAATATGGTTTAAAACAAAGCGATTCAATTGGCTGTATGTAAACAGGTTCGTCATCGACATATACGGAGAACTAACGGTATTCCAACGAATTCATGCAAAAATATCGGACACCGTCAAATAAAAATTTCTCCCTTTTGGTTTCTGATTTTCTTTCAAAGGAGAACAAATGGCATGTGATTTACAGAGCAGATATGGGAAAAAAAAAACAAAACAAAAAACAGCAATTTAATTTCAGCTTTCCTTTAAGCCTCAATGACAACCCTTATTATTTTAAGCCGAACTTTGGAATGCATTTTTGCCCAGAACGACGACTGTGGATTTTGTCTGCCACCTTCCGTAGTCAGGTTCCTCAACAAAGGCATCACTTCACAGCCAGTGTGCGCTTGTTTCCTCCTCTCTCAATTTCTCCCTTAATTCACCTTCGCCTTTCTACTGTTGCTCTCCATCACATCCCTCTTTTCCCCACTTCTCTACCGTCCTCCTTCGCTGCATCTTCCCGTGCCGTCTTCCCCGCCTGCCCATCCCTTCTAACTCACCATCCACCTTCACAGCACCTTAAATCCTTTCATTTCAGCTCCATTCCATCTCTCGGTCCACCATTTATCTCATTCTTCTCTCTCTCCTCATCCCCTCCCTCCCACTTCCTCCTACACTCCTTCCATTTCATTCTCCTTCTTTATTCACTCCTCTATCTCATCTTTATCTTGCTTCATCTCCTCTAATCTTCCTTCTCTCTCTCTGCCCTCTCGTCCTTCTCCACCTCTTTCTTTTTCTTACATTCTTCCCCTCCTTCTCTCTGCATACTGAAGACTTGCAGGCAGGAGAGTCTTCAGAGAGAATATTTGATAGCTGTTCAGCTTTCCTCCCCTCTTTACTTCAGAGACTGAGTCTACACAGCCAAACCCTCCAAATCTCTGTCTTTTTCTCTTTTCCAGAAGATCTTGTCTTCTCTCTCCTTAAGTCTCTTTAGGTCTCTCTTGTCTCCTTCTGTCTCTGGCTCAAAAGCAATCTCCATTTTTCTCTCTATCTCTATTGAAACAGTTTCCGGATATTCAGCCCTGCTCCCTATAGTATCTCATTTTGTCTTTCTCCCTTCCTTTCTTTCTCCCTCTCTGTCATTCACTGAAAGTATGATTTCATTATAATCATGAGTTCAAGATGCGTTGAAGTCCCTTACATGCACACTGAAAAACCACAAAGAGAAACAACGAAGTGTTAAAGTATAAAGGAAGACAAACGACTCAATCATGCACAAGATAATTAAGGCGTTTGTAAAGGCAAGTTATCAAAAAGTAAAATACAGAAGCAAAAAAGAAATAAACAAATCAATATACTGTGTCAATATCTTTGCCAGGACACAGAAGAAAACCTTTTTGATTCTGTGGCTCACTTAGTAATATATTTCCAGGACGTGTTTGATAACTTGTGGCCCAGAAGACCAAAAACGGTCTCATCTTGCTTTTTTTTTTCCTACCAGAAGGCCAGTCAAGCCCAATGACTAATTAAGCAATAGTTAAAGATCATTTTCGAAAAAAAATACAGATCTTAAGTTATAAATTGAACACTCAAAAACAGCTATTCTTTTTCATCAGCGTTGTGTCGGTGTGGTTTGATCAGTACTGACGGACAGTAGTGTTTCCCTAGCAACACGGGCAAACAGCCCAACTCATTTTATCAGTTGAGCGTGAATCTTAAGCTTGAGACAAACCTGAAGACTTGCTGAAACCTATGAAGACTGGAGAAATCACACGTGAAGATTTATTCCACCAACTTGCACAGATTTCTTGAGTCTTTGACAGTCAGGAAGGCTCAAACAGCTGACAGTGCGACTCAGTAAATACACTGGCGACACACGGAACGACAACTGGCCAGTATGATTGGAGTTGTGGCGGTAGACGACCCCACAAATCCAACGATTACGCTTATTGTCACCAAATTGGCCAATTGTTCTTGTACCAAAACAAACATGGACGGCAACCAGCAGCTTGCACTGTTTATATGCAGAGCAATTTGTGCTGAAAAGGCCAAGAAATGAGGGGAAAATGCACAGAGTTTGGCTGAGATCCTGGATGGAGAGGCGTGGGAGACGCGGACTGGATAGCTTACAGAGGGAATTGGAGGTTTTTACTTCGTAAAAAGAAGCTAACTCCAGGTAAAGCTGTTTATTTAATGGTATGTCTCCCATGGGCGACATGCAAGTGACATCATCAGTCGCCGGTGTCAGTCGCAAATAACATATTTTAAAAAAGCTTTATGACAACGACTAGCAGTGACTGGATCCGAAGACTTAAGACTGTAATCTTTACAGGAGACACACTATATGATGCTATCTGCCAACTGTCAAAAACAACTGACCCCGACTGGAACAGACCCGGTCCAACTTGGTCCCATCAGACATCAGGTCCAAATCGTATTGATAATGGGCTCAATGAGTCATAATGTGTGCAGTCCCTACATTAAGCAAACTCTATTGGATGAGGAAACCCGTGAGATGAGGTTGAAAGATAGGGAAAGAAAAATAGTAGGTGGACGTTGAGTTAAGATCATTATTATTGTTATTATTTTTTTCTTGGACAAACTACAGCCATCAGATTCTTTTTCTCTTTTTTATGTTGTTACATTCTGATTGGTGCCTGGGAATAATGGGAAATGAGCATAGTCTTAATAATAATCCAGTTTTATCAATAACGGCATTATCTAATGTAATTTGGAACAAAATACAACCAATGAACATTTTCTTTATCAATTAATTTATTTTCCAATTGATTGATTGGTAAGTTTACTGATTAGTTTATAAGATGTCACAAAATAGTGAAAGCCCAAGGTGACGTTTTTAAATAGCTTGTTTTGTTCAACCCAGCAAAAAGTACAGAGAGACAAGTGAATATTTGGTGTTTTTGTTTAATTAATGCTGTTATTTCACACTTAATATAAAACTCACATGCTCAAATGGACATTGAAAGAGTGCTATTGGTTGCTGAAATCATTTTTCCTGTTCATACTGGCGGTAAAGTGAGCCCTGCCGAAGGCCATTTCAATGTAACTGATAGGGGTCAAAATCCACTGTCCTCGTTCTGTGCAACAGTTCAGCTGAAGCTAGTCTGAATTGGCCAAATTAAGAGGGTATTTTTCAAGGATACAGTCTTTTTAGTACAAAATTCCCTCTTTGTGCTATTAATTCTGTGGTTCAGCAGGGAAAAACTAAAGCGACTGCTAAAGTGACGTAACTGTGAAAATATGTGATTCTATCTTTTAATTAGCTATTAAAGGGCAACTACACCCCAAAGTTTTGGCTGAAGTGCCTCTACCCTGGAAATTAAAAAAATGCCTCCAGAACGTGAAAAAGTATCAACGTGGGCAGCACGGGGGAGGGGGGGCAATTGGATAGACCTACTACCAATCCGAGCCAACGCAAACTTGGGACGTTGCTTAACGCTGGGTGACAGGGCGACGCTTGGTCTGTTGTCAAGCAGGAAAACAATGGCGACCTGGTCAATTCAGGGGGTTAGTTGGTGACGAAAGCTGCCTCCAGGTCAGCCAATAGCAAAATTCAAATGCAATAGCCGGGTTTTTCAGCCTGTAGAGGGCAGTCGCTATGCACATTTATAACACAATATGTAGAATTTAAATATATTTTGCACTGAAATATTTTGACCTGAATCCATCAACAACACTACTAAATACCCATAAAAAGTGGTTTTCACCTGAAAAAAAGTGATTTTTGGGTTTAATTACTCTTTAAATTTGTTGTTAATACTTTTATTGATATACACTTTTGTTGCTATTCACCACAGCACTATCCAATTCATCCACATCCAGGATTCAACAGTGATTCTGACATGGGATCAAAGCTTTTCTCTGGATTCAAACTACCCCCACTGTGTGAGCTGAGCAGTCAGCCCTAATGTTCCCCCAGGCGCCTATTACTTACATTCCTAAAAAGCAGCTGAAACACGCTGATCTCTTACACTCAAGTCTGTTTGCATTCGCGGTCTGTCTGCACTTAAGGAATTCCACAATCTCCAAAATAAGCATGAAATATTTAGCCATCCATTTAAGACGGCTTACTGCTTTATGCCTCTTTCACTCTGTCTTCTCCCTCCTGCCAGCTAATTCCTCAGCTCTCAGCTTTTGTCTAGTTCTGTCTTCTTCAATTTCCTCATGTAAACACTAAGGCCGGTATTATCCTCTGAACAAAATGCAATCTGCTGGCTAATACCAGCATACTGACTGCAGCTCCTAATCCTATCGCCAGACACAAAGTTCATATTGTGAGATTCTCCAAAACAAACAAGCTTAAAGGTTAGGCAACAAAAATCACGCTTACGCTTAAGAAAAGCAAACTTGTTGGATTGCGATGGGACATGAACTCTCACATAAACATCACACTTGCTACATGCCCAGTCGATCCACCGGCCCAACCTCCACATTAACCTTCATTTCTGTCTCTCTACATTAAGACATACCTACTTCCTGCATTGGCACTGAACGTTGCCATTGGATGTAAATCATTGACCTGTGGAAACGTCCAATATGAAAATACGGTAATTCCCCAGGATACTGGGCTGGCAGCTCCAGGTGTGAGTGGCTCTGGTTTCCTAAAAAATCACCTAGATTGTTTTTGTTTTTTTTTATCAATGTAACGAAGAAACATTTTGTATTGAATCTATCTGCAAACTCTTTATAGTCAACCTTTCTTAATAACCTCAAGTGTTTTAGTAGCCTGCTCTGTAAGCACCTAAATACTTCCCGCATTGAAAGAAATTCCAGTGGCTGTTACGCCTGCAGCAAGTAAGTTCCCTTAAAAATTTCTAACACAATTTCTAGAACAGGGTTGTTGGAAGTTACAGTGGGGAAAGATGTGGCCCAAAGTTCATCAAAAAAAAAAAAAAAAGAATGCCAAAGACAAACGAAGTACCACAAAGCTACTAGGTAGGAGGCGAATGGGAATAGTAAAAAAAACAAACAAAACATTTATATACTTTATGCAAGTTTTTGGGTCTTAAATTGGCTCTTTTGCCTTTAACAATTCTCTCATTTTGACGATATTCATATTAATAGATCTGATGAGTTCACTGGTGTCTTCAAGGTGTGACCACGCCTGCAATTGGTCTTTCAAAAACTAACGTTGATGAATTGCATTTGGTTTAAGGAAATACTACTTCATTACATGAAAGCCAGAGACAGTAAACACAACTATCATGGACTGAGTGATGCTTTAGTTTATTGGGCGGTTCAGTCAGCCTGCATCAGACATTCTGACTTGCACAAAACCTGTTGATGTTATTCCAGCTGGACATCAATTCTACTTTTTTGTCTTTGCCATAATTTCCCTTTTCAAGTGTTTATTCCTGTCATGAACACAGAGAAAGAAACGGCTCGCTACGAGCATTAGTGCAGACTTCCTTTTTTGAGTTGTTTCAAAGCAAAAGCTGCTGCATGTGACTGTTCATGCTCGGAGCCGTGCTGTTTTGGCTCATTTCTTGCATTTTCATGAATTTCATTGGTTAGCCAATAACAAAGAGGAATCACATTTTCGAGCAAATTGTGTTCTCCTCTGGTGCCACCTGAGACAGATAACATCACTCAGCCAAACAAACTGTGCCTAAGAGGGAAACACTCAGTTCACTAATTCTGTTTCCAACATGAACGATGAATCATATTATTCCGCAGCTCTCATGTACAGTGAAAAGCACTTCTATTTCTCTACTTACAAACAACAATGATATGAATATAAAAAACCTGACAGATCGCCTACTGTATGTCCTCGTCACATGTACTGCATTATTTTGTCTTTCTTTCTGTCTGTCTTTCTTTCAAACAATAGCACTGAGCAGCCAGCGTTTGCTCAGATGATTATTAATATTTCATGTTTATTTTCTCTCTTTTCCCCCTTTGATTGCATCGTTCTCTCTTGCTGTTCATCTTTATTTTTTCCTCTCACCTTTCGCCTTCATTTGCATGCAACTTTGATCTTGTAATTACAAAGTGCAATTAATAGATTACCCCTATGAACCTTTTAGGAAACACATTTATAGCAAATAACGAAACGTGCCGAAAGCACGCTGATGCATGGTGTAGATATAATTGAGGGCTGTATGGTCAAGATTTTGCAACTCATCCACGAGCGATTCCATTTGTTGTCACTGAAGGGAGATTAAAATCACACTCATCACATCTACAAGAAGAAGGATCACAAGCTAAGTGGCAAAAGCAAATTATGGTTGACATTAGTCAGTGTTACAATACTGTCATTACTTAGAATGCAGTTTTGTTGCATACACAAACCCCTGACTTGAATTCTTGAGCAGTCAGTGAATATCTGTAAAGCAACAGCTCCACTTGATTTAAAGGGGCCCTATGGAGTTTTCTTGTAAACAAACAAAAGTTATGTTTACAGTCAGCGTTACTCACCAAACTGCATCGTATGTATCCTCGAGGTCTAACAAATGTATTGAATGCATTTACCTCCTCATAAAAACATCTCCAAAGCCATAGTTTTACATCCATGTTTACTAGCTCTTTACTAGTATTCTTCCTTTGCTGGGGCATTGCAGCATATCTTGGCGCGTTACCGCCACCTGTTGATCAGTGGAATAGTGTGACACCATTGGTAGGACTGTGTATCGCATCACCTGCGTGCACTTGCATATGCGTTCTCCTGTGCCTGCAGATAAACAGAACGTGGACCCACACCATAGAATCATACAAAAAACAGCCCCATAGCGGTACTAGAGGTCTAAAATGCCACAGGGAACCGTTAATAACATGCTTTTTTATGTTAGGTTTATATTATTAATATCTAATATCACTCTGAGACAAAAGCACCAGCTTCACCTGTGGCACTCTTAGAAGCATTTTGTTTCCTAGATTACAGTCAAAATACAAACAATTAATGAGACAGGTGCATCAAAGCGTACAGCACTTTTTGTTTAATTAAATGATACCTATTTATACATATATACTAAGTAATTTATCCAATCAGAGACGCTAGTGAACACGGAAAAACCTTGATAAAAACAGAAACATTCAGGTACATACGTCTAAAAAAAATCTCACACTCAACAGCCTTCTTTTAGCCAGGCTAACAGCATGGTTGTAGGAATGACAAGATCGTTCTGCTGGGCGACGACCGGCCCATGGCCTTTGTTCGGATTGAAACATCTCAGAAGCTATTGGATGGAGTTCTATGAATGCTGTACAGCCATTCATGGGTCCTATGAATCCGAGCGCCACCAGCAGGTCAAAACTTTCACATGAAGAGAAATATCTACATCTGCAAGATGGATTGGCACAATTTTGTAAAGACATTCATGGTTCTCAGCCAATGTATTCGAATGACTTTGGTGATCCCCCTGACTTTTCCACTAGTGCCTTCGTGGAGGTTCACCTTGGTGGTTTTGAGAGAAAAAGTCCAAGCAACTATTGGAAGGATTGCCATAAATTTGGTTCACACGTTCATGCCCACCTCATAATTAATTGTTATAACTTGGTGATCCACTTTTTGTTTAGCGCCATCATCAGGGAAAAATGTTATTTTGTCTTGTCTTGTCTTTATATAATATGAACAGCAGCAACATTGAGTCATGTAACAGTACTTTTTGCAGATGATGTTGTCCTTTTGACTTCATGGAACCAGCAGCATCTGAGGCTCATTTTCTCCTCCTTTCCCCACCTCTCTCCATGTGTATCTCTGACTGACTGCATCTTCTTTCCATTAATGGAGGGACGAGGAAGGAAGATGAAAGGACTCTATCTGATGACTCTTTCATCCGGCGTGCTGTTCGGTTTCAAATATTAATAATCACTTTGAATTATTCACAAACTGCCGGTCTGCACTGTGTCGGCTTGAATGAGCTGTCACACATTGGCACAAATGCATGTGTGCGTGCGCACTTTGGGAGCTCATGCCTAGGCGCCTCTGTGTGTATTATGTGTGTGTACCAGGCTGAACTAAATAGGGATCGTTTGATAGGACAGAACACATGGATAGCAGTGTAAAACTACTACAAAGTACTAAATGAAAGTAATTATCCATGACAGTTTGATGGTAATCACAATCATTTGTATTTTTTTTCACAACAGCCAATATCTAGTTCGTGAAACATTTTCTATCGGCTAAACACTTGCGGTCCAACTGTTTCCTGTTGCACAGATGGAGATCAAATTTTACATTTTCTGTTTGACTCAAAGAAATGGGGTGTCTCGCATTACACAGTGTGTCTACACTACACTGCTCCCTCCTCATTTAAGATTAACTTGGGTTTGGAATAGTGAACTTTACTTATTATGGCCAAAGTGACAGCTTAAGGAAGAAAAAGGTGAGGCCACTAGAGATCTCTGCCTAATGATAAATGTAACTGCCTCGTGGCTCCCAATTACGTGGGTAATATATGAATTATAGTGCATTACTTTTCATTGGTATAACTATGAAAAGTGAATGAGAACAGCCTGCTGAGAGTGAGTTGTGAAAATTGAGACTAGGCTACTCTCATGTCTGTGTGCTAGGTACGTAGCTTGAGCCAGGAGGTGATTAGCTTAGCTCAGCATTAATGGAAAAAGCTAGCCTGGCTCTCTCCAAAGTTAAAACATATATCTTCCAACAGCCTTTAAAGCTTGCTAATTTAAATGCTGTTTCTCACATGGTTATCTGTACACTAACAGAAATGTAAAACCAACAAAATGTAGTTTTATGAGGAGTTAAATTCTGTATCTATTTCTTGGCAACCGGTGGCTGGTGGCAGTGACTTCAGTCGCTGAGCCCTACGAAAAAAACTTTCGTCATTCTTTTATGTCTGTTTATGTGTGAATTGAACAAATGAGACAGAACATGTTAATCAGTAAACTTTCCTAGAGGGTTTATTTTTGGACTCTGGACAGCTAACTGTTTCTTCCTGCTTTCAGTCTTTATGCCAAGGTAAGCTAACTACTTTTAGCTTCCTACTTAGCACATAGACATGAGAGTGGTACAAATGTTCTCATCCAAATATCTGTGTGAAAGCAAATCAGCATGTTTCCCAAAAACCTGAGCTAAACTTTAATAACAAAACAAGCACAAAGGGAAACTGCATATTAAAGACAAAATTCTTGAGAAAATTATGTCCGCACAAGCCCAAGAGGAAGAAAAGAATGACAACAATATGCAACAACAGACACGTTCCGAACAATGGTAAAAACTGCAAAATTCAAGAGATGTTCACGCAGTGATATCATAAGCAGCTGAAATAGAGATTGGTTCTATATTTGCATCACAGAAACAGGGCACACAAAGATATTATCTTGAATTTGAAAGCCTCCCAGGGACAACCAGCGAAATTTGAGAAGAAGATTTCTTCAAAATGAAGGCGTGTTAGCGGTCTTGTTTTTTGCATCAAGGCTCATCCACTGCTTATCACTGAGAGCTACTTTCAAAAATGTTCTCTGCATGAGAACTTTAGCCTCACAGGCACGAAAATAATCGAAAATGATATTTCATCCATCAGGCTGTGTGTCTTTGACAAAGAACAAACCTCTCCTCAGCCTTGTCTTTCTTTTCTGACTGAACAAAATGTTCCCGGGGTCAAAGAAATGTTTTATGCCTTCTACTCTCAGAGCACTGCAGGTGTGTGACCCTTTGCTGCTGGTAATATTGTTGATCTAAAAACAATAGTTCACTTTTAGTAACTCTGAATGAAAATGCGTGACATGAAACATGAAAAAGAATGTTTTAAATGGAACATGCCCTTCAGAGCTCCATTCAGTGACCGAGTAGGAGCTATATGAAAGATGAATGCCTCGTGATAGCATGAATAACACCACCATTACTACAGGGAAAATTAAGTAAACCTCTTAAAATCATAACAGCAGACCAGACCCTACACACAGAATGATACAAAGATAAGTTAAAGGTGATTAACCCACTCCTCTTTCAGCAGACGGAGAAGCATTTGCTATGATGGGAATGTATAGAGCAAAAAACCTGTAAATGTTTGGAACAGTCGATTTAAACTGTGGAGCACGTAATTCCTCAGTTTATTAAGTTTGGATGATTCATACCTGGGCATCAGATTTAAGACTAGGTCTAAACCTAACATATGGCTGGACCGTGTATGGTCCATGTGCTCCTGAGGACGTAATTGAGGACCGTGGCGCATCGATGCCAAGCTTTGTTTATGCTCGACGCAGTGCCCCCTGCACGAGGATGCGTGCACCAAAAGTCACACCACTTGCGTCGAGCCTATAGAAAATACAAGTCGTCGAAGGCGCGTGGTCAAGCACCTGCCAATAAATGAGACTATAGGCGTCCACTGCGTCTCGCTTTGTTGAAACAGACATCTGTAGAACATGACATCAGTTCATTACAATACAACTGCGAACATGACGGCCACAAATGCTGATAAACGCAAATAACTTAAATTAATAAGTAATGAATTCATTTCTTAAAAATCTACAGTTGAGTAAAGAACATTTTGCCAGCAGATTCAAATTGTTTACAGGAAATTCAACCTTCGTTTCATTAGAATACACGTCTTGTTCCAAGGACGTGACTTCTTTCTTTCCAGGAATCGTATAACGGAGGTAAAGTACGTCCATGAATAGATGAGTTTACAATTAAATACAACTCTTCCTCAGCATCGAGGAGCTGTATAGCAGAGAGCGCACCCGTGTTTGGTCCATGTCATTCTTCTAGTGACTTCTTGTTCTGGTTAAAAGAAGAAAGGAAGAAGGAACGGGACATGACCAGTGGTCTCACGTGTCCCAGTAACACGCTTTGTTGACTGATCTATCTCTGCCCATAACTACATGATAGTAAGCAACAGATCACAACCCTTACAAAGTAATCAAAGCCTTTCAGGAAACTTTTGTAATAAGTGTGTTTCCCTCTGTTGAAATAGAGTCATGATTTATATAAAACAATAAGCAACGTAATGTATTGAGAAACTGGTTCTCCAGCAGGTAAAGAACAACATCCCAGCCAGCCTGGACCCTCACCAGTTTCCTTTCTCCACTGTCCTTCACACATCTTGGCAAAAGCAACACCTACATCAGAATGCTGTTTGTGGATTTCAGCTCAGCATTCAACACAATCTCTCCCCCATGAAACTGATTGGAAAAACATAGCACTCTGGGCTTGAGTACCACACTCTGTAATTGGATATTGAACTTCCTTACAAACATTGGCGGTCACACCTCCTCCACTCTAGTGGCGCCCCCCCCCCCAGGACTGTGCGCCCAGCCACCTGCTCTTTATGCTGTGCACCCATGACTGCATCCACCGCCAGGGAGACTTGTAAAGTTTGCGGACAAACAACGATGAGACTTCATATTGAGAGGAAATCAAAATAACCAAGGAGCTGATTGTTTTAGAAAAAAGGAGGCAAAGACACAAACCACTGTCTACATCAGTGGAGCCTAGGTCAACGGTATTAGGTTCCTGGGAATCTGCATCACAGAGAACCTGACACGGTCCTCCTGCCTTAAGAAGGAAACATTGCCATGCCAAGTTCTTGTTAATGCTTACAGAGGAGCAATAGAAAGCATCACAAACTGGTAGGGAATGTGCACGGCCCAGGACTGGAGGGATCTGCAGCAGTTGATTAAAACAGCTCAGAAGATCAACGATACCAACCTACCGGGCATCAGTGATATTGGTGAGGTGAGGTGCCTGAGCAGAGCCCAAAGGATACTTTGGACGGTACCCACCCCAGCCACAGCCAAAGATGCAGAAGTATCTGCTGTCGTACCACCAGACTACAGAACAGCTTCTTCCCTCAAGCTGTGAGACTTCTAAATTCATCCTCAGCACTCCACCATGTTAAATAGATTTCATTTTTATTTCTACTTCTATTCTTCTGGGACTTTTTATTTATTCACCGATCTACTAAATACATTTTTTTTTGAGTAGCATAAAAAGAACTACCAAACAAAATCTCATTATACAGCCCAGTGTTGTTAAATGATCAATTAATCTATCGTGTATATGCTTTGTTTATTACTGTGTATGAATACGGCAGCTAGATTGGTTAGCTGGCGAGTTGAAACCGTCCTCCCAAGAAAAAAACTACAGCTATTGACATTCAAGCGACAAAGTCCTCTGTTGGGAGCAAAGGAGGAAGTAAGGTGACATTATTATAGAGTGACAAAGTCTGGGTAGGGACGAAGGATGTGTCCACAAAATATTTCCCTTTTTCCAAACGCGAGTCAACATGATCTTTCTCAAAACACACGTTTTGTTTTCTAGGTTTTTTGCCTAAACCTATTCAAAATGAACCATCGCGTTGTCACATCATAAAACTGATTCAACAGTGATTTGAAACAGAAAAAGTCTTCGATGTGTGGGCATGGACAAACTGTTCAGGCGTTTCATTTGAAAGGATTTGCTGGGCGAGTTACCCCCGGAGGTACATCCCTTTCCAGTTAGCTTCAATAGCTAATCTAGGGGACTAATTTCTGTGTTTACTGTTTGGCTGGACTCACAGAAAGTTCTCCAAATGATTGTAGCTCCATAAGGTTTGCACTGCCTGCTCCGATATTTCCTTAATCTCTACAACGATGGTGAGGAGTGCAAAGTTAGCATGACCCATAATCAGACTGGCAAAAATTACGAGAATAAGACCCAGTGTGAAAAATTATTCATTTTTAAGTATTTGAATAAACAACTGTTGTTTTTCTTGCGAGTACAATCAGCATTTTTTAAAACTGACTGCCAGCATTTGAAACGTGTAAACTAAACTGATGAATTATGTTGGTTTGCATTAATATAAATCCCAATGTTGTGTTGAACTACTAACTATGATGTCTTTCGCTGAATTATTTGCCCTTATATTTCAAAACCTATACATTTAAGGACAGTTTATGAAGCACCAGGTAATAATGTCTCCCAAAACAGCAAAGCATCGTTGGAGAGCAGAAGCCTTCAATTCTGCCAAATCTGCTGAAAGAACATCACTTTTACAATAAATCCTTTTCTTCCTCCTTTGTCTCTTTGTAGCTCATCCACTCAGATTCATAAAGACCTACTTATCTCTATGCTGCTACAGGATAAGCCCTTTCATATCCCTGTGTGCCTTGAGAGGGAAGAACTCTTGAAGGAAAGGCCTTTCGCGATGAAAATCACACAATGCAACTCATGGCTGCCAGCTGCTGCGGAGGTAACAACACTGTGTTATTATCACAGCGCTCCTCTGGTGACATCATCAGCCCCATCCATAAAGGTCTTAAAGAGTCTCTGAAAGCAATCCAATGGGTGCATGATTATCTCTGTCTAGCCGAAAGGGGATTCAAGTGCGCAGCAGGAGAGTGCCGGCATGCATTGTGAGGATTACAATGCTCCTTTTAACATAAACACTTAAGGAATTCAGGTATGAATGCCTACAAAGCTCCCTTTGCTTTTTGGCAGCCCAAAGCAGTGTTGCACAGTGTATACCCTTTTTGGTGACAAGCAATGCTCCTCCTTAGTATAATGACATAACATTAATACTTTTAATTTGCGCCAGTGCACCCTTTTTGTTCTGGTAACGGCAGTTTAATGTGTTACGACTGAAGGCAAAGCAAATTTTAGAAGAGGTGGAATAGCTTATGAAGTCAGTGGAAAGCCTGCTTATCCTGAGATTTATGACTCCACGATCACACAGAGACAAGAGGAAAAGGAGGAGAAGAAACGAAAAGAAAAGAACTAGAGTTCCTGGTAAGTTACCGCTACAACTGAACTCTGTACTTTCAGGTTGGCCCTTTCTGGCAACTGAAAAAAACATCCGCCGGTCAAATTTGATTGATTAGATGTAGACACAAATTCACGTTCAATCTGAGCACACTTTAAATGTACAGTGATTTAGCATTTCACCTCCATAACATTGGAGGGGGGGGGGGTTGCGAGGAATAAGTAATAAGGTCAAAAGCAAAGTAACAGAGGCTAAAATATCTTGATTGATCGACACGGCGTTTGACACGCCGTTTCTCACCCAGGCTTTATATTTACGGCCTCCAAGTAGGGGTGATTTTCTCAGGATTGACAAACTCTCAGACCCACAGAAGACATTATGCAACCGTTTCAAGGTTGAACAGTACTCTTCGTGACTAGTATACTGATCCAGTGGTCTCCAGGATGAAAGTCGTGTGTTTGACCCATCCAAACATGCCGACCGCCTCCCTACGCGGACTTTTCTCGCTCCTTATACTACTTCACTGGACTTCAATGGCACATCAAGACATTATGCTAGAGGGGGGAAATAAATGCCCAAAAATACTCCGGCGACTCTGCAGTTTAGGACAGAGCAGTGAGAATGAGTGGATAAGAGGTCGGTATTGAACAGGAGGATGTCAGAGAGACGAGGCTTCAGGCTTTCCAAGCTATTCACTGCAGACATAATACTTACAAGTACTGATTCACGTGGGTCATGTAGTACCTAGAAAGCACTTGGGAAATCCAAACAGGACTCAAAAGAACCAGTGTGTCATAAGAGCTTGAAAACGTAACAACCAGTCATAAAATCACCTGTGTGTACTACAGCTCTGCATGTTGTGACCCAGTGTGGGTCCTTTCATATCCTTACTGAACTATGATGCTGAAGCACAAGGATCTCTAGATATGAAAACACAAAACGCAGCCCTCTGTGAAGGAAACACCAAAATGCAAGACGGTATTGGCATCTGCACTTCCTCAAAAGAAAAAACAAATGTAAGTACCAATCCCGGTCTGGGCCGATGCTCTAATCCATCTGTATTTTGTTAATTTAATAAATCCATCATGCTTGGCTAACATTTCAGCAACAACAATCTGGGTAATAAGACTGAATCAAACCCCATGATAATGCTTCATCTGCCTTTATTGAAAATGCAGTTAACGATGCAGACATCCATTTAACTTCAACCTTTGATGACACTGAGCCTAATTTTTAAATGGTCTACCTGGCTATAAACCATTGAGATGTCTGTTTACTGGCTAATAAGGTAAAGTAGTTCAATGAGTGTATAGCTCACTCAGTTTTCTCTCATTCACCCAACTTACTGCAGTCCCACAGGTCACACTGATAATGGAGAGTTAGACTGGTGTGTGCTCACACACACACACACACACACACACACACACACACTTCAAACACATGGTTTTTACTCAGACACGTAATCAAAAGCCCACTTTATTAAGCCAATCAGAATTCAATCCAGAGAAAAAGAGACTTGATTAGCGCTGATGAGCACATGAGTGGACACTGCAAACAATCAAACACACAAGCTTCAGGGAGAGTGCATTTAAATGTACTCAGCGCAGCCCATCTGATGCACACACACCAACACAAACATCAAATACCATGAACTACTGGCACCAGGAGGGTTCGCCTTCAGGGATTATCACAGATTGAAAATATTATTTTGACACTTTTGTATCCTACAGGATTTTCTTTTTCCAGATTAGAATTATAATAATAGTCACTGACAGGTCCAGAAATACTGCGGGCAATCAGAGGTGCAGGTGATGCAGAGCCCCATGGGAAATCTTGCCTTAATAATCTTTTTTGTGTGTGCATTCATCTAGTATTTTGTAATGTTAGCCAGTAAGCAAATCTTATTTAGTTTTAATCTTTAACCTGAGCCCAAATCCCGAATGAGAAGACATACTCATACTCACTGCAACAAATATATATATTTTTTTTTCCCCATTTTTGATCAATCTGACAATTACGATTTATCAGTTAATTGTTTGGTTTACAGAACATTAGAAAACACTGAAAGTTGCCACGTCAACCACCAAGTTCCTAGAGCCCAAATAGTTTTGTTTGGCTGACCAACAGTCGCACTCAACACAATAAATATTCAAAATGGGATTAAATAAAATCAAGGAAAGCAACAAATCCTCACATAGGAGAACCAGATAATATTTGTCATTTTTCCATTATTAAGGACTTATACAATTAAGCAGTTATCACAGCTGTGGTTGACTTGTTTTTGATTGACTAATCAACAAATTGACTGTTTCAGGACAAACTCACTTGCCAGGTTTCCATCCAAACTACTGGCCGCTGTGTCTACACGTGCAGCCATTGCCACAGCAACCACAAGAGTGGATTGTTGATAAGGATGTGCCTCATGAACATGGCAGCATCTGAAGGCATCATTGTACCTTAATGTCTCTGTTTTTCTTAATAATGTGGAACATAAAAAGAAAGAAATCACACACACTGTTCTAACCACCTCTCGTCTCGCAGCGGCGTTCCTCACTCGTGTTCTCCCCTTGCATGTGAGATGAGTGTTTTGGCTGTAATAAGCTGTAAATCCTTTAAAAGGGGGCTCCAGCCATTTGTCCACTGGGAGCGTCCCTTCGCATCACTGTTGTGTTTGTCTCTTTGTTTTGAACTGAAAGGGAAGGCTGTCACTGTCACGCTTTGGGGAAAAAAAAGAAACGTTATGTGAAAAATGTAGCGCAACAACACTCCAGAATCCGCTATCCTACACTACAAATATCTCAAATTAAATTTTTGTGAAGCACAAAAGACTTCTGGTGTGCTGCTCATTTGCCTCGCCCTCCTCAAACAGGTTTGTTTTTCGATGTCACCGTGATTCATTAGCGCACAACTAACTGGTTTGCCGTCCTAATTCTGAGCAATGTAATTGGAGTTTTGTTTTTTCAATAACAAATAATTGCAGTTATAGTGTCGCTAGAAAGCAAATTATTTCAACTTTGACCCAGTTTGCCTCTGACTAAATTCAATCTTATTACAGCTGACCAAGAGCTTGAATATCAAAGCAATCTGAGTTTCAAGATATATACCATTAGTCTAACTTAAGGTCACTATAATATTATATTGTTTAGTGGCTGTTAAATAGGTCCTCCAAACTAAACAACAAGATATATAGTTTTTCATTCCAAATAACCGTAACCCTAAAAGATTCATATGACAGTTTTCTGCTCTTCAACCTGGTGACGGTTTGCTTACATATTGGCACAAAAATGACTTTGTTAGGGTTAGGTTAAGATTGTGTCACGGTGGTTGGTAGGAAAATTAATGCAAACAGGGTCACACACTTTGTTGGCACATTCACCCATTTACCCCCACCTCCTGCCTAAGCCTTATTTTGGTATTACCCTACAAAGAAACAAATTATCACTCTGGAATAACAACAAACATCAGACGAGCTGAATGACCTTAACTTGAGGTTTGATTCACAAAACGTCTGTCATAACTATGACAATATGTTGCAGTTTTTGCCAGATACTGATGCTACTTGTAGACTGGAAGTGGAACCAGCTTTTCGGCTCAAAAGCTGTGCAGAGGAATTCACATTAGCATGGTAACCCATATTCCAATGGTCCATAGACACTCACACTGCCCCAGCTTTGTGGAAGAAGTCAATCGTAACACCAGTGCCTAAAAAGACCTGTGCCATGGTGAATAATGATTTTCATCCTGTAGCATTGACCTTGATTCTCATGAAATGTTTTGAGACATTTGTACTGTCATTGCTCAAGGAGGAAGTCTAGCCAATGTTAGATACATGTCAATTTGCCAGCACATAGCTGCGTGTTATCACCTCTACCTGTTAAGGTTTGGACGGTGAGGTAAGGAGGACCCAGATGCAGACAGTACTGAGGAGCGGAGTCTTTATTGTCTGTTGACATAAGTTAGACTGGAGAACTCGAAAAACAGGCAACCAAGGTGTACGACGAAATCCACGACGGGAAAAAGTAGCGAAACCACGGAGGGCGAACACTTGGGAAGGAAAGCACAACACAGACAACGCAACATACCGACAACGCAACAATGATCCCACCCCGAGATAAGGAAACACATGAACTAAATACACTCAGGGGAGGTGACGGCAACGAGACACAGGTGCAGGACAAACACAGGTGAACCCACTCAGGGAATCAGGGACAGGAAGTGACTGCGACAGGGGGGAAACAGACATCTATCAAAATAAAACAGGAAGTAACCAGACTGAAAACAATAAACATGAACTACATGGACAGATACAACATAGGACTAGAATAAACATAAGGCGCTAGGAGAACAAGGTGACCTAGGAAACATCATAAATAAACAAACACCCCCAAAACACACCCCATAAGACCTACAACATGACAATACCCTTTACTTTGTACACTAATGACTGCAGGAAATGACACCCCGATGATTATATTACAGAATTTGCTGATGACACTGTGATTTTGAGCTTCCTTCAAAAGGACATGGAGCCTTCTGTGCACCGCGATGAGATAGACGCCTTCATCAAGTGGTGTGACTCAAACCATCTCATTAGAAATGTCACCGAAACACACGAGATGGTCCACACGAGGCAAGTGACTGACCACGAGCCAGTGGCCACCAAAAACCTGACAACCGTTCTGGTCGCTTCATCCAAATACTTCACCTAACGGTGACCACATAAGACAACCTTCTTTGCTGGAAAACACACATTGATATCCTGCGCCAGAGACTGCAGCAGAGACTCTATTTCCTGATGTTCTCTCGGGCAATTCTAGAGAACATGACCAGACATGGAATTACAAAATGGTTTTGCAACTGGAAAGCAGGATTGCCAGAGCCTGGAGGAGCACAGTCATCAAACAAGCAACAAAGTGCAAACCAAACCGCTCAAAGCTGTCGTCTGTTCCAGCCTCCATCAAGCTGCTAACTCTAATTCTAATCTCTAGAGCAACGTGCAATAAAATACACGTGCAATTTAGCACTTTAATTCTTACAGTTTCTCGTTTTAGCTGTCGTGTTGTATCTGTCTCATCGTGTCAAACGATTCTCGTGTTTTTCGGAATGTTTTTTACGTGAAGCAATGGACTGTTGCACGTTGCCCTAGACAAATGTCCTTTCAGGGACAATAAAGTTGACTCTACTCTAAAACAACGTCATTCTCCCTCCATCTTTGCTTCACAGCCACAAGAGGTTCTTGTCAGGTAAACACGAACATGCGTCGTTTTTCTGGTGAGGGCATTCTTGATAATTCCATGAATAATATTAACATTGAGCTAAGCTCTCAGTATAACAGAGCTTCAACCTCAGAGGAAGGCTCATGTAGCCTTCCTCCTAACCCTATGTCAGTGGACCTCCTGCCACTTTATCTGGAGTTCCTGGGTGGTAGCCATTCAGTCAATCAATCAATCAATCAGTCAGTCTGTCTAAGATTAAAGCCTCGATGAAACCACAACTGTATGTACCTGACACATTAATGCGAAAAGTAAATGTATCAAATACAAAACAGAATGTAGGTGTTTTTTATGCATGCTTTTATGCGTACCACTGCCAACAGTTACATGTCTTTTGGTTGTATGGTCCAATTTTAATATGTATTTATTGATGGACTGTGTGTTTGGTGCCGGTGCTGGAAATGACCCCGAGCCACCAGAAAAATGTCTCCTTGAACATGGGTTTATTTGCTGTTCTTGTTCATTGTATGTGCTTTTTCTGCCTGACGCAAGTGGCCCATTTGATTTTTAAAGATAAAAAAAAAGCCTTTTGTATAAAAAAAAAAAAACTCATCTAAAAAATCAATCGTCGGTAGTGCAACTGCAGGTCGTACATCCCCCTCTCTCTGTACCGGCGTCCTCTGTATTTCTGTCTTAGACACACACACACACACGCACACACACACACACACATCTAATATCAACATCCCAACTGGTAAAAATCATAAATTGTCTTGTAAGAGTTGTAGGAGACTTTTCTTCGAGGACATTCTTGAAAAACAGCGGTTGAAAGTAATTTTCCCTGATGCTGTTAGCTAAATGCTGTGAAAGAAAATGGAAGTAGAGGGGGAGGGGGGACTCATTGTGTCTCCTAAGATGTCCTTTCTCCTCCAGCAAAGTAGCCCAGACATGTTTACAAAGACTGGAAAATGTAGTAAACCCTTCCTTTTCAGTGCTGAGGACTGTTACAATTTCCCTTTATGATTGAACACCTACAAAAGCATCCGTATGAGTCAAGCAATGCAGAAAACAGGGTCACAGGATATTCAGCACTCACTGCTGTGCTCATGCACTTGCACAGACACAGACACAGACTGAAATATAACAAACAAGCGATGGACATGTCAAATATTATATATGGGGCTTTTCATGAAATTCACCAGAATATGATTAAATTCTGCTTCCGCTGCATGTAAGATGGTCAGAGAACTGCTATGTCATTGGACAGATTAGTAGAAGTTTTAATTCACTGTCATGCGTTTAGTTAAGATTAAGAAAAGACAACAAAAAGGTATTCAGGAGGTAATAATTGCTTACCTGGAGTCCGGGGTTTTGTTGATAAAGGAAATAAGTGAGTGATGTAACCAGGAGCCAAATATGAAGGTACACTAGGAATTACATTATAAAAGTTGCTTTAATCATTAGTAACAGTGGATTAAATGATGTAAAAGGTGCTGCTTGCACAGAGAATTATTACCTGACTGCAGTTCTCTTCAACTCTATGGCCCCTTTAAGCGTGCTTTACCTTGTTTTGTTTCTGCTGGCTGCAACTTTACGGCTTTGATTCAGTTACACTGCTCTCATCGGTGTTGTCTGCAGTGACAATGCTGTAAAAAGCCCACTGTGTGCTACCTTGCCAGCACCGAAAAAGCTGACATACAAGGTCTGTGCCTAGCTGATGAACATATAAGAGCATTTAGCTGCTAAAAAGACGGATATTTCCCTCAGGCGTTGGTGGGATCGGGTCATTAATCAGGTGGCCAGGAACACGACTCCAAATGAATGCTTATTTTAGAAAAGCAAAACACACACGTTCTCAAAATGATCCGTTTGGCTGCAGCTCCACCGCGGCTCTGGGCCCGAGCAGGGAGCCATAAGAAGCAGTTAACACTCAAGATACCTGTTATCGTCTCAGAAAATCCTCAGTGTTTGAGTTTCTGTATTTTCATTTCCACCAACATTCTGGGTCACAAAAAAACACAACTTTCAGAGCACACATTCCAGCTGCTTAAACAATGATGTGCATAATCACAGTGCTTCAAGAGCAATGTCTTTTGTTTCAATGCAATCACTTTTAGCCTTGTTTCCAGAAGGGAATAATGCCGGAGAGGGAGCCACAGCTGCACAAAGCAAGCTTTTTGATCTTATCGGCTAAATTCACCAAGGACGGCTGTGAAGAGAGGAGCTTTCTCTCGTCCCCACTGACTGAGATGTGGAAGATTAGCCCTGCTGGCTACACGGATATTTTGATGTCGAGTAAGGGCGCAGATTGGACAATTTCCCTCTAAGAAGGAGGCGAAAAATTGAAGGATAACAGGACCAGACTCACCACTGTGAGATATTTTCCTTCTCGGGCCTCTTTGGTGTAAAACATCACAGACTGACCAGGCTCGACCGTGATGACATCACTTTCCAGTTGTCCTAGATCTCGAAAGATCTTTCATGAATTTTCCCTCGCTACCATTTGGCGTCATCACAGTGTCCTTGTGCTGTTTTAAGTTGGGCTGAACTATTATGTACATATTTAACTGAACAAGATTACGATTGTGGTTCCTGCAAATCCCAGATTGGTTGATTATTTCTTCAGTAGGGGAAACAGTTGTCAAAAAGTACAGTACCAGACCTATTTGAATCGCTGAAGAAATCTGAGGTATGGGCTATGGGATGGCTAGCCATCCATTGAAATGGAAATATAGTTAGACGGAATATACATAAATATAGCGATTTCATTCATAACGGATATAATTGACATATATACGTTTGCAGACTAAAGCTGGAAATATGTCTCATACGTAAAAGTACCAAATCCCAACAACACATTGTGCAGACCTGCATGTCAAGCAAGTTGATTGGTTGATGGCGGGAGGCAGGTTCGAAACAGAGCTTGGGAATAAAAGGATTTGTCATACAAGCTGGAACAATCATAAAGGCATAATGTTACATCCCATCCATTTAGTTAAGGCAGTTTGTTTCTGCTTGCGTTCAGCATTTCCTGTGTTATTGTGATACTCACCTCTGTCTCTGGTTTCAGAGGTTCCCTGCCCCTGGGTGTTTCCCTCCTGTGTGATAACCCTGATTGTGTCCACCTGTTCCTCATTACCTCTCCTGCCCTGTGTATTTAGTCCTTGTGCTCCCCTTGTCAGTTGCTAGTTTGTCTTATCTGCTTACAGTAAGCCTACCAAGCGTTGTTAAGTCAGTATCCTAGTTTCTAGTGAACGATCGACCTGTTTCTGTTTTGATCAGCCTGTTGCCTTATCCTCGTCTGATACCTCTGCATCATTAGTAAAGTATTTTTTTTACTACCAACCTGCTCTGTCTATGGAGTGGTGCTAAGGAATCCTTGTCCTGCCAGTTTGATACATAAAACAATCCGATAAGGCCAAAATCGCTCTTTACTCGACCTCGTACAGCTCATGTGCACTCTAATGTCTTATATATCTTATATAACAATACGCTCAAAAAAACCCTCATCAGTTGAGGGAATTTTAATCACGACCACGTACAATTATTTGATTAAAATAGCTGTCTCTTATCATGTTCGCATGGAATGAAATCAAATAGTTCCTTTCGAAAACATCCCATTGAACCAATGTGGTTTCATTCCTTTACATTTTTTAAGGGTCACATGCCAAAACGGTTGGGAACCACTGTGTTAACACACTGTTAAAAATGTAAGTTACACTCCACGATTGTTTTCAATGACCCCTTCAGGGAGATAGTTTCACCAGTATGAAATCAACTGTTACTCCCCAAACAGAAAACATGAAGGCGATTCAGTCTCACGCTTGTTTGTCACTGTTTCCTTCGTTCCCTCTCTATCTCAATGTCTTTTTTTTTTTTGAGGCGTTTGTCTGTTTTGTTTCACCCTTGCATTTTTCTGTCTTTTTTATGTCCTCAAACAATTACACAAACACTCTGTCGTGTCTATTCTTATCTTCGATTGCCAGTAAATCCCCATCTATGTGGTAAAACTGTAGGACAAGCGGACGAGTGAAACTGAAGTGTCAGCCGATACGATCCAAGTGTTTATTTATCTTTGAGATGGTAAAAAAAAAAAAAAAACTTGGCTCCAACAGACGTACTGTACAGGCATTTTCAATACAGAGCAAGAGAGAGTTTCTCCTAAAGAGAAATAACGCGACTCCATTCACTCTTTCCTGTTTAATTCTCCACCAGTGCTCTGCAAGTGAGCTCATGCTGAAGGAATGTACTGGAGGTTTCAGATGTGCGACTGGTTTCAGATGACTGATGCACAATAAAAGCATCCACTGTCAAAAACATCTTCATTGTCTCTCCTTCAAACTTAGTTCTCGAGCTTCGGCATGAGGCCAAAACTATTTCAAGGTAGAATTCCTAACCAACAATGAGCAGGTTGGCTCATAAAATAAGGCCTCTCAGAGGTTAAGACAGAATATGAGCAACGTTTAGTCTAGATAGTGTTATCTCAAAACATTCGAAGCAGGCTATGGAGCAGAAAATCCCATCAGTGGTTTGATAATCTATCTATGAATGTCCACGGGTAACACTATGGATCAAATATTCTTCTTTTATTTTCTCGTCTCCACTTTACACCATTTCAAGTGTAAAGGAACAAACTGTACTGGGAAATTGGAAAACGTAATTTATGGCGATGATATCAGCGATACGCTAGCAGCCTCGATTTATTCTAAGCACAGACCATATCTCACAGTTTTCTAATGAGGCCTGCTGCTAATTTATAACCACGCTTAATGGCGCTATTTTGATTAAGGATGCGTTTAGATGCCCACAATCAATAAACATGTCCTCTACAGTTGGTTTGTTGACTGAGTTTCCAGTCTCCAAATAAGTGGGCAACTTCTTTCAAGGTCTTCTTCAGGGTAAAAAAAACCAAACAAACTCTTATCTTCATGTATTTGGTTCATTTGAATCATCAGGTTTCAGTATAAGAGAGTGCCTAAACCACTGGCAGCTTGTGTGCTGAGGTGACCATGCTGATGCACCATCAGCATCAATTCATCCAGGCTGCCAATTCACGATTCTCTGTGTATTAGCTTAAGTGCCTTTTTCAAGGGCACTTAAAAAGTAAAAACCTTACTGGCTTTAACCTAGAGACGCTCTCTTCTTAAACCTTTGGGATGCCTGCTCTTGTTAATTTGTCTCCAACGAAAAGCTTCAGCAAACTGTGTTAAATTACAGTCAAACGTGCTCAACATTCAACTGAAATCACAAAATGTTGTGGCTAATCCGGGGCTCAGTTTATATCACTAAATGGATATCATCACTTGAATACATTTATACGCTGCCTGACTTTGCCTGGATCACATCTTACTTATGTTGAACATTTCAAAGCCAATGATGGAGAACAGGTATATATAAATGCATGCATGTTAGATTGGATTAATCTGCTTTTGTGAAGGTTGTTGATCTGCAATCAGCCAAGTAATTTAGCAGCAAATTAGCCGCAGAGGTTTTCAAATCACTCGCTAAAAGGACTTAACCTTTTAAATATCCCGGGCTCAGATAAATGACTTCTTGTAAATTGTGGCAACACATGCCATTTGGTTGCTGCTTTTGTCCACAGTGAACGCAGAGTCAATGCCTTTCTCTACTGAGCTACACGGTAAATGGAAGTCCAAACCTTGCAGTGTGAAGGAGCTTTGAGTTAGTGTGTATGCAGTGCTATTTCCTTAGTTCTACTATGGGACAATGAGGCTCATCTAAACCACATCAATTTAATGAAATTAATTACATTTTAAGGCAGGTCAAGTAACAAGGCCGTACTTGAATGTTTTGCACCTCTATATCGCTGAATATTTTCTCAGGGATGAGCATGGGCACTGTCTCCTCTTTATTTGTTACCCTCTACAGCCATTCTTCGAGCTCAGTTCCTCTCATATTATATTCTTATGATGGAAAAGGGGACTAAATGAGGCAGGTCAAAACAGTTCTGGGACATTTCTAGGCTACATTTCAAAATGTCTTCTTTATGTAACCATCGTCTGTTTTACTATTAAAAATGATGACTTTCTATAGGCGAGATTTGTGGGTTTTTAAAAAAAATGTTACACTATAGTAAACCTCATTGCAGAGGTTGTGCTGACTTGGGGAAAATAAAACACTTGAAGATACCATGAAAACTCAAACTTCAAAATTAGCGCGTGCAAAAAACAAACAATGGCGTATCCGAACAGTAGTCCATGGTTAGGCTCCAAAGGGTTCATAACAATTTGCTGGAAATAATCAATTCCAACAACAGAATATTTTACAACAATGACACGATAAGATCAAATATTCATGAGAAGAGTCCCCTGAAGGTCAATGAATGATAACAGTGAATTATCACCCAGCCCTAGCCCTCACTGTATCAGTGAATTAACATTCACGTTGGCATCGGCTGACGGGAGATCTACAAAAAAAATCTGAAAGGGGGTGAAGGACAGTTAAGTTAACAACCAGCTGGGGTCCAAAAGAAGTTCTTTTTCCGTCATTTCACAGTTCACAGTCACCATCTCATCCTCAAAAAACACATTTTTCATTTTTGTGGTGTGTTTGACGCAGCACGTGATCAGAGGGAGTTCAACAGGCACATGGACACACAAAGGCCTGATGCAACAGAACGGATAATAATTTGGCCCCTCAGTTCCTAGGCAGGAAGAGGGCCTTCGCTCCTTCCCGTTCACACACACACACGTGCACGCGGAAGGTGCATTGCTGCCCTCATTATCCTGAAAAGAGAGTCACAAACTGAGATCGGAGGGCCCTACAGAGAGAGGGAGACTGTCATCAGAGCCTCACCTGGCATTCTGTCACCGTGTCCGACGCCGCCAGCGGCTGCGTGTTCGTGAACACATACGCCGCTCAGAGTCATGCAACACCTCCCTCCCACGCAGCAGTGCAGTATGCGCACAGCGGCGGCCCTCGGCAGCCTGTAAATAATGAACGATTTCTCTATGAATCCGGTGAGCGGAGTGTGGAAGCGCTGAGCGTGCTCGGTCAGCCGGCGTCTCCTCCCTTTGACAGGCTTTTCATTGCTGCTGCCAGCCAGCCAGCCAGCCTCGCTCAAAGCTCTGCCAAAAGCATTAGAGCGCCGGCCTCGTGATTGCTGACTGTTGTCTCCCGGCAAATATTGTGCATTATCGGAAAACCTTTCAACTCCTGCGGACATTACAGCCCCGGCTTTTGTCAGCCACGAGCAGCTAAAGGGCCCACGTGTCCTCGCCAAGTTTGTTGATGAAGACCTTGCGGCTGCAGGGGAACAAACCCCGTGACCTTTATGTTACAGGATGGCGGTCTGGAGCCACTAAAGCACCTCACCTCTTCTCTTTCAACCATACTCACTTTTCTCTCCCTCTCGCTCTCTCTTCCTGTGCTCTCTGAGCTCTCACTTCTCATGTATTTGTAGTGGAGCTGGGCAAGCCTGTTCATCTATTTTCTGCTTTTTAAACGTGGTTTGAAAAAAATGCTAAAATCAAAAGTAGTTACATTGCAAATCTGTCTTAGCAATGTATTCAATTAGTCCATTACTGAGTGCTAAAGGCTTATTTTCTAAGCTTCCTTAGACAATATCTGCCAGTGGAAGTGAGGCAATAATCTTAACCATCTGTTTTATTCTGCCTTATTAATCTTTCATCTTGCAAGATACACTCATATAGAAAATTCTTGAAACAAGGTAAACCGGGAACAACTATGTGTCGTCTCCTTTTTAAAAACAACTCTCGAAGTGACTGCAGTGCACCTCACAGCGGGTTGATGGTTTATATCCGTGCAATCAGTGGACAGGGGCCCAAGAAGTGTTTAGCCAACCCCAACTGGACTGGAAAATTGAGGTAGGGGGGAAACTATAGCCTCCACCAAGGGAATTATTTTTTTTTCCAACAGCTGCAAAGAAATTCATCAAAGAATTGTTGGGTTTTATTCAGTTACATGTAGAGTCAGTTATTTCACCATTAAGACAGGAGTTCTGAAATGCTGCTGAGCCCAGAGCTGTTGCTCAGAAATATCTCCAATATCAGAATCAGAATCAGAAATAGTTTATTAATCCCCGAGGGGAAACTCTTTGTAACAGCAGCTCACTGTCACGTCAGTACAAAGTGGGTATAAGTATAAATTAAAAATTTAAAAGTAAGTGTAATGTACAAAGTGGGTTAACCAGTTGAGGTTAATATTACAGTATAAAGTAATAGTGCATGAACTGTCAAGTTACGCGTAGCTTATTAACAATATATAATGGGACGGAGGATATTGCACAGCCGTACTAGAGGTATAAATAAGTATCACAAATGAAATTTTAAACAGGGTGTATTGCACAGTAGTTTAAGGACCGAATATTCCCAAATTATGTCCAGTATTGCAGAGAAAAAAAAAAAGTTCATGATCAGTGTCCAGTTTAGTGACCTTGTAAAATATATACAAGGTACAAAAGCAATGCCTTGTCTTTTATTTTTCATTCTTTTTTCCATCCTATCTACAATTCAACACTCAGCCTTCTATTGTTTTCTAAGCCTTGCTCTTTCTCACACCTCATCTTCCTCAAAGAGTCCTCCAGAAGGTTGGGAGTCTCTTTTCTCAGCGCTGACATCTTCTGTCATTATGTGTATTATAAAGAACCTTATGTATTTTTGCATCTCTTCAGCAAAAAAAAAAAAAAAGAAAGAAAAAAGTAGCCTCTGTCCTTAATACCTTCAAATTGCCGCCCACATCTTACATTTTGTCGAGTGACTCAGAGGTGCTAATGAACGGCTGCCTCCCCAGTTGGAAAAACATTTAAAGCAGAACCTTTGTGGGCAGGCCAAAGTAATTCCATCACTGTTCCTATGTCACTTTGACATAACCACTAAAAAATAAATATTCAACCCATTCACAAATAGTTTTTTTTCAATATAATTGGGTTTATCATGCAGTAGCAAACACAAGACAGTCTACCCTGGCACCCTGATATTTGCTTGGTAGCTATGTTAACATGTTGTGAATGCATCCTTCACTTGTGCCAACACGCCAATAAAGATTAATTTATCACAACAAACCTTTTATAAGTACTTGTGGTGGTCGAAGGACAGTGGCTAAATGAGCTAAGCCTTAGAGGTTGCAGTGAACAGTGAACTCAGTGGGAACTCTTTCATTTCTGTTGTGGAAATCTTCTATTTTTCCGTTTGCGGAAACACTGCACTGCCGCACATTAAGGGCTTTTATTTAGTTTGCATGGGAAACATATATTCTCAAGATGATCTATGAACGTGCCCAAAATTATGCAAATTGTGTGATAGCTAATGGAGCACCATCAAGGTGGCATGTCAAACGGCTAACAAGAAGGCAATGAAGAAGTTGTGAAAATGCATGAACAGATCCGGACAGGGTTTTGCAGTTGAACAGTTCATGCAAGATGCAAGATCAAAAATCACAGTTCCTTTCATCTGTGTGTGTGTGTGTGTGTGTGGGTGTGTGTGTGCGCGCGTAGTAAGGTGAAGTAAGGTTGTTGGGGTTTTTGGAAAGTGTCTTTTCAGTGATGTAAAAGTCTGGAAGTAAGCCAGCAAAGGTTTTAAAGTTTTCTTCAGAAACCTTCACTAGAGTTTGATGATAGCCATTTTATGTATTTATACATTTATTCATGATGGCACCAGGTAAGGCTGAGAGCAGTGGACGGGATAACTGCAGTGCTTGGCTTGATGCTCCTAATTTGTAGCCTGGATGCCAGCCGAACTTAGCCCCGCCCACATAATTTTGAGCTCGGGCAGTTCGGTCTGGACTTGATCCGTAGGGGAGTGATTATTCCCGAACAGAAACTGTTCAGACCAATCAAATTATGAGGGCGGGCTTTATGCAAGTCGCGTTCCAACCGTGTTATTAATTTCAGACATGACCGACAAATACGAGTTTTAAAGACTATGCGTCGCTCAACATACGTCACTCACTCCGTTGCTCTGATTGGTTGTAGGTCTATCCAATTCAGGTCTTTCCTGGATCACTTTTCTGGGAGGTTTTGGTTTTAATTAGTTATTTGAGGGGTTCACGTCATGATTGACAGCTAAGGCTACTGCGCAGGCTCCGGCTCCAAAGGGCGTCACCGGCGCAGGATGGCAGCTCCCGTAGCCGGGATATTTTAGGCTTCATTTTGGTACAGTGGGAGGAGGTGTAGACGCGTCGACCATCTTTCATAGACAATCTATGATTATAACACTCAAATTTATCAGGGGTGTTCTGTTGGGAAATGCAGTGACTCAAACCAACAGTGAGTAAGAAAAAGTAAAAATAATATGTAATTTATGAGGAGAGGAAAAGTCCGCTAGCCACTAGGTTAATTCATGCAGTGTAAATTGCCATAGGCTTATTAAGCTAATAATGGTGGCTAGCAAAAAAAAATAGTGTTGTCCATGAAACCGTGACAGTTTCTGTCTATCCCCACCAAAGTAGTCAAGCTGGGCGAAACGCTGCTTAGTGTCTGCGCTGTGTATTCAGGGAGGACTATGCAAATCAGGGATGGATGCTCGCGTGATCAGTTACCGTTTCCATAATACAAGATTACGTATACCGTGACAGAAGATTTTGGCCATATCAGCCCACCCCGAATGCGGGTTAATGTATTTTGGGGTGGTGTTATGCAGAACTACAACAATTTCAATTATAGTAGTCATTGTCAGCAGTGTGGTAGTGAACTTTGGACAAAGAAGAGGAAGCAGGAAAGGAAAACTTCATTCTAAGGGCTTTTAATCTATGCAACACTGCAGTTATCAATAATTTAAAAATTAGTCACTGGACTTTTTTGTAGCACTAACAGCATTACTTAACTGTCTTTTCTTCCAATTTACTTCCTTTTGGAGGAAGAGCTTTCGATTTAAGATCTGAAATACGGTAATTGTTTTCTACAACTTGTATTTCAAGTCCATTAGCGCAAAATACACGGCCCTTTTTCTGTTTTAGTCCGTTCCAGACATCCACGAGATGCGTCTTTGTCCCAGCATCAGGTCATAATTAGCAGCAGTGCATTGAAAGTCACTCGTGAGCTAAACATTTCTCCATCTTCATGTGTTGTATCTGTGCTAGAATTGGCTGGACGTGGACAAAGGGCTGGACAATCTGTACAATGCACAAAAGAAAATAAACAAAAAATTGATTCCACTGGGATCTTTTGTGTGTGTTTGTTGTGTGTGCAACAAGCTGAGGGACTGTCTTTATACAAATACTTCAAGAAGTCAGTCTTGTGTTCAGTCCAAAGTGTACTATCCCCGACTATCTCCTGTCTGAGTCCACATTCCCTGCAAGCCATCATCATACCTATCGGCACACTATTGTTCTGAGGGCACAGGTGTAATCATGTGTGAAATTAGTTTGGCTAGGGCTTGATGGTGCTCCATGTCTCTATGGATGAATTCAAAGCCCATCTAATTACGTACTGGAGCTGTAGAGGGAGAGATCAATGACCTGTGGCCTGTTTATCTGCTGCTAATCAGGATCATCTGAGAGGAGAAGGTTTTTGTACAAGTCATTTTTTGGTGGTAAGTTAAAATGCACTGCATGTACTATTTTAAAAATTAACACGTGATTGTCACTTTAACCCGCTACCAATTTCGGTGAACTGATGAGACACTACAGTGAAGATAATTTGTAGACAGTGGCTCCATTTGAATTGGAAACACATTTGCCATGATCCCGTCGGCTTCATGTCCAAATGAGGAGAGCGTAAGGTGTAAAACTCAACCCAACGCGACTCGTGCTGAAAGTTTTCCGTTTGGGTTTTTTTTTCCGTCACGAGACAGCGACGCCATGCCACGAAAGGATTCGGCCGATGTCCTTTTAATCCAGCTTTGTGGAACACCATGGAAAACGCAGAAAAGACCAGTCAGGAAATGACTGCAAGGGAACACGTTCAGTACTGTCGTTACGGCTGCGCTCAGTTCAGATGTGGTTTGGACCATTTTGCCCCGTTGGCTTCTCTGATTGCTCGTCTTTCCTGCCCCGTTGCACCTATTTATTTTATTTCTTTTTTCTTTTTGTGTCACCGCATTGCGAGATCCCAGTAATTAATTTGGTGAGTACAATGTTATCATAACCAGTAGAAGTAATGGCCAATGAAAATGAGATCCAAGTTGCAATAAGCCAGAGTTTTACTTTAATCACAGAAAAAGCAGCAGCCAGCTACAATGTCCGCCTTCACTAGGACACTGCGGCCTTTTCAGAAAAATGCCATTATTTGTCCATTTCAGCATTTGTTGACAGTCTCAGGCTGGTTTACATGGGGCGGCTGTGGATTGGTGGCAGAACGGTCGCCTGATCCCCCAGCCATGTGTCGAAGTATCCTTGGGCAAGATACCGAACCCCAAAAATGCTCCCGAAGCTGCGCCTTCGGTTTGTGAAAGTTCTCATATGTAAGTCGCTTTGGATAAAAGCGTCTGCTAAATGACTTAATGTAACGTCCTCAAGAAGGTCTGCCTGTTGCGCTCGCAACTTGTCAACCCCCCTCGTCTTTAAACCTCTTCAACAAAATCCTGTTGCAGTTTCCCTGTATGGCTGTGAATCATGTCTTCATGCTCCTGAGGGGATCCATGCAGGTTGAGAAGCCCCGCTCTTCTCCATTTATCACCTCACCGTCCTCTCACATCTTTATCTTCCCTGTTTTGTCCCGGCCTCCTCCCTCTTTCCCTTGATGCTTCCCCTCCTCTGCCTTCTGTCTCCTCAAATTGAATCTCTCTCTCTCTCTCTCTTTCCTTCTCGCTCTTTCTCTCTCCACCTCTGGCTTCATGT
Organism: Coreoperca whiteheadi; assembly: GCA_011952105.1. NCBI lineage: Eukaryota > Metazoa > Chordata > Actinopteri > Centrarchiformes > Sinipercidae > Coreoperca > Coreoperca whiteheadi. Next base: position 27,589,364 of record CM022479.1, read on the forward strand.
ATTCTCCTCCTGTTTAACCTTTTCCTCACTTATCATTGTTTGTCCCTCTGTCTGTCCAGCGACTGCAGATTTGTAAAACATCAAATTGACCTTTAATGTTTTGTTTTCCTACTTCACCTCTGGTCTTACCCCCCCCAGTGTTCCCATTCCTCCTTTAACCCTCCTCTCTCCTAGTTTTTATCCCTTTCTCTGATTCCACCTCCATCTGTTCTTTTTTATGCCTCCTAACTTTTCATTCCCTTCCCCTTTTTCTCCACCTTCTTCACTTCGACTAACTGGTTGCTCCTTCCCATCTTTTTCCTTTGTTCAGGTCCCTCCATCTGTATTCCTCAATCCCTCTTTACCGACGTGTTTTCTCTCCCCTTCAGCTTCTTTTGTTCTTACTTACTCTTTTTACACTTCACTTCTTCCGCCTAAATTCCTATTTTTCTTTCAGTCCATTTACTGAGAGACAGTACAATCAGGGAACTCGAAACTCCCTTTGCAGCGAGCAGAGCAACCTCTCAACCTCTCTTGCTGCTACTTCGGCTTGTCAAGATGCCGTCTCCACTTGCATATGTAAGGCTTTCATTCTTAAACATGCTTTATCGTGTTGTCTGCCCGCCACCACCCTAACCCACCAACAAGCACCCAATGAAAGAGCTCGACCCTTCGCTCATGCTCCCTCCCACCCTCTCTCCCTGGCCCCTCCCCACCTCTTCCTCCAGCTCTTTCTTCTACTTGTCTCCACCCACCCTCCTCCTCCTCCTCCTCCTCCTCCTGCCCTCCTATATCAACAATTCAATTACCCAACATACTGCATGGTTACATTCACCTCCCTTTTCTAGCTCTTTCTTCTTCCCGTCTACGGTGTTTTCTTCTGATCTAATTTAATCACATTTACATATGAATGAGTGTTGATTTTGCTACCCTCTGCTGTTGTTCATGCAACACAAAGGGTAATTCAACCACTTCAAGCTTTTGAATTTGCTTCTGTAAACATTGGGGGCGGGATTTTTTTCATGCGCAGTTGTCACCTGATTTTCGAAGACAGCAGCTTGTTATCCGATCAGCACCTGGGACGGCTCACAGGAATGGGCACATGCATGTATTCCAGTGCAGTTATATCTGAGGACCAATAACAGCCACCCGGTTGTCTGTTCACTCACTTTACACGGCGTCTTCTAAGCAGTAGTCTACAATGTTTTGTATAAATGCAGCGTAAGACGAACATCTCCAGGCGCAGAATGGCTGAAAAGGTTACCTGAACCTGGCCGCATGTGTCTAATAGCTCTCTTCTAGGGAAAAAAACAAATTCACAGTAAAAAGGCATTTTTCATTTGAAAAGATGCTCACATTTTCCTCTTCCTCTATTTACCATTTACTTTGTCTCTACGTCTCTTTTCTTCTCCCTTCTCTCATCAGATATTTTACTTTTTCCTACATTCCTCTCTGGTCAAAGCACAACCCACATTAACCGTCATGTTACACTCCCTCTCTCTCTCTCTCTCTCTCTTTTTAATTATCTTCTGTCCAATTGTGTCTCTTAGCCTACTGGAAAGCTCTTTCTGTTTCTGTCATACTTGAGTTTGTCCTCATTGTCAACACTAAATAACACGCTGTTGCATGTAAAGCCACTCTGCAGACCTTTCCCCCTCTTTAGCTCGCCAGCTTACACCACCGTGTGCCTAATTAAGCCATTGGCCGCAAATCCACTCTTCCGTCTCTCTCTCCTCCCTCCTCTCAGTTCAGCTATTGGCTCCATTTCTTCAAGACATTTTTTTCTCTAATTAACGTTGATGTCCTTCTGTTCCTCTCTTGCTTCCATTTCTTTAACCTCACGCTTCTCATTTCTGTTTTCCGTCTCCTCCAGGATGAAACTGCAGGCGGACTGCAGTTTGATTCATGTGTTTGTTTGTTTGTTTGCCTCTTAACGACATGCAGCCACACAAACACCACTGATGGGATTTAATGAATTCCAATATTTTTCGACGCGCTGAGGGTGCAGTGTCACCCGAAAGCTACGGAGAAGTTTAGTCTCACGTAGCAACGTACTCTGTGTGTGCCGCAAGTTAACACCATATTTTGAAAAGGCACAAAGATAAGTAACACAACTTGATATATTATTTTCCTTTTCTGCTTTCATTTACTCAGACGTTTGTCAGGAAGAGCGTCTTCTTATCAGCAGATGACACTGTTCATCAATGCCTGGAGGAAGTGTCTGGGGAGAGCGAACGCTGGGCGTCTCTGCTTAGACTGCTGCCCCCGCAACCCGGCCCCGGATAAGCAGAAGGAGATGGATGGATGGATGGATGGATGGATGAATGGATGGAAGGATGGATGGATGGATGGATGGATGGCTCAGGGTTTGGAAGTTTAGGCACCTAAAACTACTTTGCTGAGGTTAAGGAAAGACTGTGGTTATGGGTAAAATAAACAAAAATTGACTGTTGGTAGAAGACAGGATGCAATTGGCGGTTTCCTGCGTCAGTCAGACAATTTGTATGGCTAAGCATCCGCCCCACCCTCATGCATAAGAGGTTTTGTAGCTGTGTTTTGGGTCGCTCACAACTTTTGTTAATTGAAAACAATGCTACCGAGGCTAACAGTAGGAAGTTAGACGCCTTAAGGTATTAAAATGAATTGGATTCATTCTAATTCTTGTTTTCCCGCAATGTATAAAATGTCTACATCATGAAAATCAAGCTATTGCAACACACACAAAAAGGTTACTTTTAGTTGATAAGTTTATATAAAGCTTGGGTCACGGCAGTCCCGTAAAATGTGATGTGAATTGTTTCTCTATCTGCGGGCCTGCCAAGGTTTACAGGTCTGCAGTGACTCCAGGTGTCTGCCATCTAGTGGCTAGCTGGCTCTGGTTATCCTGTAGTGAATTTAACTTTCACATTTGAGAGGGACAAATTGAAAACAGCTCCAAACTGATCTGAGATCAGCTTCTGTTTGTTGACAAGGTATCGCCTCTGGTTATGAGAAGCGACGCCACAGTAGTAAACGAGACAGTGCGTGGGTTCGACTCAGTTGCCATGTTCTCATCCTGAGAAGATCTTGGAAAGTTCCAAGATTTACGGTTTTGTGGCGACAGAGCAAACTCCATCTGCCCGATGACGAATGCGTGGTATGGTCACAAGCTCTACAGCTGGTGAGTAATTGTTTTGTGTTTTGTCTTCAAAATGTACTGTAGGCAACTGGCTGATACAACTGCATAAATCACCACCGTATTTCTACATTCAATTCCGTCCATTCATTCACCATCAAACCCCACACCAGCCCTTACTGTAATGCAAATGAAGCGCTCCCTGGTCAAAAATCAGCCTGGCTCTCTATAGTTAAAAATCAAGAGAAAGTCCAGAAGCCTGCCTGTAAATGGCACGATCAGGGGTAGAAGTGGTGCCATGTTTCGGGCCGGGCAGAGCAGAAATTAGCCGTGATGATGGTAAATGGTCTGGCTCTGTTTCACCATGTGAGGCCCTCATTAAGGGAAATGGCTTGCAGAGGCCCAGAGCAGGGATGATTGCACACATCGTTAACCCCACTAAGACCGTGTCCTTTGTCTGTGTGTGTGTGTGTGTGTGACAAATCGGTCTCCCAGTTCAATCCATTGCCCGTGTGTCGAAATCATACATCTCTGCCAACCCTACATGTTGCTCTGTCATATACACCGTGAGAGAGGCTTGCTTTTCGCCAAATGCTGACTTCTTTTTACTTTGTGCTCCATAATCTCTTCTGAAACAAATCAATTAAATCTCCTCCTAAATATAGGAAATGAGTCAATAACAATAACCAAAAACGATCGTATACTTTTAGAACTGCATTTGCACCACATGCAGACGCAGTTACTGCATGAATTTGGAAAAAAATGAGGGGATACATTTTAAGATTTCCTACTACACCCCATTTACAATTCAACATTTCAAAGGACATATCCAGATATCAGAGCCCTGACCACTTGGTGCCAGGAAAAACAATTCCATGTCAACGTCAGAAAAACAAAGGACCTGACTGTGGACTACAGGAAGCGAAAGGGAGAAGAACACAAATAAAAGTTACAGTGCAGTGTAAGATATTAATCAAAAGCCTCAAATTTGATTCGATGAAAGAAACCAGCAAACAGAAAAGTCTTCAGCCTTGATTTAAAAGAGCAGAGTTTCAGCAGACCTGCAATTATTTGGGAGTTTGTTCCAGATGCATGATGCATAAAAACAAAATGCTGCTTCTCCATGTTTCTCCAGACGACATGAGAAGTCTGGATGGTTCATAACGTAGCAGAAGATCAGAAACGTATTGTGGCCCTAAACCATTCAGTGCTTTATAAACCAACAGTAAATCCTGCTGAGACATAAGTCCTTTAATTCTGGATATATTCTTAAGGTGGTAGTAGGCTGACTTTGTAATTGTCTTAATGTGGCTATTGAAATTCAGGTCTGAGTCCATGACTACGCCAATATTTCTGGCTTGAGTTGTGGTTTATAAGATTGCCGATTGAAGCTTAGCACTGACATTTATTCGTTCCTGCTTGGCTCCAAAAATAATTACTTCAGCTTTATCTTTGTTTAAGTGAAGAACATTCTTGCACATCCAATCATTTATTTATCAATGCGATTTTTCACTGTGATATGGTTATGTAAATGTGTCTACATTACAGTTTATTCATTGTATCATTACTGTACACCTGCCTATCACAGTATTATACTTTATTTTATTTTAATATATAATATTCTGTATATATTATATTATATTCCTATTGTGAACTTTTTTTTAAAACTATATATATCCTGATGCCTGAATTAATTTTAGCCAGGGCTACACCATATTTTAATTTCTACACTAATATATGTTTTTCACTTGCACTTGATTTTTTTAATACTGTTTGAGCATTGTTGGGGGGAGCCATAGAATCAACAATTTAATTGCCACTGACTGCTTCACTACAGTTGTTGAGCTTATGACAATAAAGAACTTATTCTGCAATTATACACTTTTGTTAAAACGTACAGTATGGAGCATTTAGTGGCATTTAGCGGTGAAATTCCAATTTGCAACCATTTGGATACCGCTCGCCTCACCCTCCCGTTCCAAGCGTGGAGGAGAAACAACGGTGGCAGCAAAAAACGCAAAAGGCCCTATCTAGAACCATCATTTTGTTTGTCCGTTCTGGGCTACCGTAGACCCATGGCGGTGCAACATGGCGGCCTCCGTGGAAGGTGACCCACTCCCTATGTAGATAAAAATGGCTTATTTTAAGGTAATGATAACACAACAATTCTAATATTCAGATGATTATACACTAATGAAAACGTATACATATTATATTACATTTCTGCCAATAGCTCCTGCTAAATGTTACTCACTGGACCTTTAACACTCAGCCACAGATCTGTTTCCAATCATACCTGAAGCTGTTTGATAACTGCCAAAACTGCCAAGGGAAGAAGAACGTATGCACTTTAGGAGTTTAGTTACAACCATTACAGCTAACAAACTAACACAAGACAAAGGAAACTTTTTATCATCCATCATGCTGCTCTTTCACCCACACATCATTCAGTGGATGCACTGATTAGGGATCAGAAAAACGCTACAACAGCACATTACACCTATATATGACTCACTGGAGATTCTCTCTTCCTGTCGCTTTAATGAGACTGGGAGAAAGAGTGCTAACATTCATTTCAGTGTAATTTCAGGGTCACTTCAGCTGCCATTTTTCACAGGTGTAAAGATGCTGCAGAGGCTGCTCTCCATCGATCATTTATTGATTGTAGTCGCACTTGGGAGAAGTAAAGATTATCATCTCTAAGACTTTTAAGATGAATTGACTTCGCTTTTTTGATACCCGGCTAGCTATCCAATCTGCCCAGGAATGCAAGAGTTGGATACTTGTAAATAGGGTGGCTCCATGTAACCTAATGTCCAACCAAGAAACTTAACCATCTTAGAAATACAAGGGTGATAGTATTTTCATATACAGAAATGAAATGATAAATCTGGCACAGTGGTCAGCAGTCCCCATGTGTAAAATACTTTATAGACTATTTTTGGTGTGAAATCATTGCTATTAGACATCTCCACAGCAAAGATTGTCAACAGGCAGATATTTCCGTCAGTCCAGATTCATTTATTTTTGTCCTGTGAGGTTTGATATTGCCAATCCTCTTGGTCCCAAACCAATACTACTTCAGTCTTGATTCATTTTCTCTCATGTAGAATATTAGAAAGCTTCCACCCACATGACCTTGTAGGTCTAAATTAGATAATGATAATGTTTTTTAACACTGAGGCATCAGAGTTGGATCTTTGTCACCTCTTGTGATCTGGCTCCAAACCAAATCCACACATCATGACCCCACATGTAAAATAAATGCCAGATGATAATGCTGCATAACATATAGACAGCATGTAAATTCCTCCAAAGGCTTAAGTTTTTCCTCTCCACGCCTGATCCCAACAACACAATATGAAAACATTGAGTTTAGTTGATGTGTGAGGAAAAGATTTCAGGGCCGACTTTCACTAGATGGTGTCTCAGGGGGGACTCATGAGAGAATCGGGACCCTTTCCGTTTTGCATTCATATGGCATTTTGCTATTTTCTGAATTATAACAAAGCCTGTTGTCAAATAATTGAATATGAGGAGGCAACATTTAAAATGTTGATACCTGACTATTGTCTCCAAGTTATCTGAACACCAGAGAAGTGTCCTCTGAGACGGACTGAGTGTACTTGGCATAGAGAACAAAACTGTTCATTTTCTTCAGGTCTTTTCTTTTTGTTGCAGTTGATTTCAGGGACATCACCATCTGGTGCATCCGTGGCCAAGAAATAAACCTTCCTGGACCTCAAGAGAGAGATCTTATGCCTCCTCTGTCATCGCATGCTTGTGTTGTGGTCTGGAGTCGTATTTATGCTATTAGATATTGCATAAATACACAAACTGTGTAATGAAGGTCAAATGTGAACAAATTTGGAGAAAGCCGTTGTTTTGTCCTACAGATGTCTGTTGTCCTGTGCGGGTTCATAAAGTCCACAGTTCTCATTAAGTTACACCCGCAGTGAAACACCAGATGGAAGAGATAACCAAAGAGAGGAGACAGTGAACTGCAGAGGTGGAAAATGACGTTGATAATGGGGATCAAAGCATAAAAATGGATAATGAGGGGTCGAAGAACAAAAAAAGGAACGAAAAGCTTCTCTTGCCTCTCCTCATTTTCCTCTCCCCACAATCTGATCTCTCTTTTCTTTTTCTTCTCGCCACTCCAAGATCCTAACAGGCAATCAGCTGCACATTTCTTTGACAGAGAGAGAAGGCAAGAAAGAAATACCGATGGGTGCAGAGCACATATACCAGGCGTGAAGTTTGCCACTGAAAAATGTTAGAGGGAAAGAACTGTGTGATTTAAAGGAATAGTATATACATATATTTGTACTTTTACAATATTTGGAATAACCTCAACGTTTTATCCTTTAAAACAGTCGTAGTTTGTGCTATTCTATTCAGGTTTGATGCAAATCCTGTTTGGTATTTTGTCTGCAGCCCCATTCTGTCTGAAACGTGTACAGAGAAATCCACAGAAATGTAGTCAGACTGAATAAAAGGCCTACGGAGTGTCTGGAATGTTTGAAACCATCCAGTTCAAAACAGGACACATTCTTTGCTAGAGTGTAGCTTCAAAACGAATGCTTTAACATAAAAAAAGAAAATTCATTTCAAGTGTTTTAATTATTTGAAGATACAGTATAAAAATGGATGCCTTTACTCTGGAATACGGCTTTTCTCTACACATGACAAGAATTTAGACCAGCCAGTCTTTAATTAATGCTTTTATATTTAACCAGACAAACAATCTTCAATAATATACTATTAAGAATTTTTTTTTTGAATTGCTTTTCATGTTTTAAAAGCAGATTTAATGGCAAAAAACTGTTTACCGCTGTAAGTCACTGACAGCTGAATTCATCAGATACCTTTTTCAATGATCAGAGCAGGAGGTGTGCCTGTGAACATGGTGTTTTTGTTTTTCAGTCTTAAACCTTTGGAGAAATGTAGAAAATGGAACACACTGACAGTCATTTTCTGATGTTATTAACTGGGACTCCAAAAGGAACTCCCCAAAACGTAATGACATCTACATGCTATGGTCTCAGTTTACCATGTCATTTCTTTTGCTGATGCGTTGGAGGTAAGTACTGACATGTCTTCAAACAAGAATTCTCCAAGGGTGCGTCAAACAGTGTCTTCTAAAAACTACGTTGTGTGTAGTACTGATTTGAAACAGCAAATATGTTTGATTGTGTGGAAAGACTTAACTAAAATCTGCAGTCAAAATCCACTTCAACACAGATTTAGATAATGAACCCAGTTTCATTATATTACATGGTTAAACCAGCCAGAGATGGAGAGAAACATATGGTGAAAGAGGGAAGTCAAATCAAATCAAAGAATGAAGGAAAGAAAAAGCAAAAGAGATTTAGCCAATTATGGCAAATGACTCCTCCCTTTAGCCTACTTAAGACATGTAGGAGAGAACAAGAAGAGGGATAAATGGGACAGCATTGATGAAGATATTAATGGGATGATATCATTATAAGAATAAATGAAAGTAAACAGGGCCTGTTCACGCCAATGTCTCTACTTTGAATTCAATCAATTACCTGATTTCAGACCAAAGGTCCGTTTCAAACCTTAAACAAATCATGGACAAGAGGAAAAGGAGATGAAGAGAAAAAAAGGCACAAAAGGCAAAATAAGATGAATAAAGGCCACTACTGTACGTCTCATCACATCTGGCTCCTCATTAGTATTAGAATTATAGTCTATTCTCATTAACTGAACCCACACCGAGCAGATGTCTTCTTTAATGGAGGCTTTTTATCACATTTCAATACAGGAATACATCAGTTAAATCGCCTTTAAAATGGCTTATCAATTTGTTTGTTTAGATGTTATGACATTTTTTGGCATATTTCTGTGCTGCTACTTACAGTATACAGTTCAGTTTGTCATGTCCCTAATTACTGCACTGATGACACAACGTTAGCAATAATGATTTTCTAATTGTTTCAGGTCCACTAATACCACTACTGCCACTGCTAAATGTGTTACCTTTTTGTCTCCTGATTTCTGATAGCAGGACTTCGGACTGAATTTCTTCTAGTTACTCTTGCACGACATTTTGTGAATGAAACTTGCCCACACATGGAGGCAGAGAACAGGTAGCCTTATATGGCAATTGTAGGGGTATTGATTATGCTAATGATGAAGTGCTATTCATCAGGCTAATTGCAAAATGAGCAATTTCCCACGAAGTGTGTGCTGTTAAGAGAGTTTGGGGAATACGACACAGAAAAAAAAATGATAAGAATACGGAAATGTTCTTGCATTCTGCCCATTGTCCGTGAATATATGTACAGTGTTAATCCATCCAGAAGATGGGGACGGCTGTGGCTTGGTGGCAGAATGGTTGCCTGCCAATCGGAAGGTCAGCAGTTCAATCCCCCAGCCATGCATCAAAGTATCCTTGAGCAAGATACTGAACCCCAAAAATGCTCCCGAAGCTGCGCCTTCGGTTTGTGAATGTTCTCATATGTAAGTCGCTTTGGATAAAAGCGTCTGCAAAATAACTGAATGTAAATGTAAGATGGCAAGCTATTCCACTGCATACGTGAAAACGTTGACCTGCTGGTGGCACTATTGGAAAAGTCATTAGGTTTCATCCCCTGGGGGCCATGAATGTCTGTTCCATTTTCCTACGGTAATCCATCAAATAGTTATTGAAATATCACAAGACAAAAGTGGTAAAACTGACAGACCAACCATTGCCATCGTTATAGCCACCAAAACCCATCAAAGTTTATCCAATAATACAAACAATTACCCAGACTGTCATCACACTACTTGATGAAGTAGTGTTTCACTCAGTTCAGGACTGCGTCCACTGGATCTGTTCACTGCATTAAATATTAGAAAGACAATGGGCGACTGTGGCTTGGTGGCAGAGGGGGTCGTCCACCAATCGGAATGTCGGCGGTTCGATCCCGGCATCCTCCAGCCCATGTGCTGAAGTGTTCTTGAGCAAGATACTGAACCCCAAATTGCTCCTGTGTGAGAATGGTTAGATCACTTTGTACTGATGGGCAGCTATCTCCTGCCATCAGTGTGTGAATGTGATATGTAGTGGGAAAGAGCTTTGAGCAGTCGGAAGACTAGAAAGGCGCTAAACAAGTACAGTCCATTTACAGAAATAATTATAGCAATAATTAATTTCATCAGATTTCTTGAACAGTACCAGAATCCTCTCTTATGACCTCATGGATGTTTGGCCCGTTCAGATCCTTGGGGTCGAGTTTAAACCGGTTTACGGTGTTTATTTCCTCGCTGACGCCACATGGCAGGCCAAGCTCCAGCTCTGTCCTCTGGTGGAGTATCATTTTGAACAATTTTATTAGCAGGTACTACGTTTTCTCAATGACACAAGTGTCATGGAATTTGCCGGTGGCACACGGGGCCAGCGCAGACGTTGACAGATACTCTGTCATCTTCTTTGCTCATTAGGTGTTTTTTTCGTTTTTCAGTAATCGGTGTCAAAGTTAATCTCATTTTGTAATCTTTAATCATCAGGTGGCAGTTAATGATAATTAGGCCAACCATTAACTGCCTGGTGCTTTCAGAAGAGTGCAGATGACAAAAATGAGCCCCAGGACACAAAGGCCGACTCACCAACAGATACTTTGATTGAGAACTATCTTGCCTTGGGCAAATATGCACGCGCTTCTCTGTAAATGCAAACATGTCTGCATCAGGAAAAGCAACTCAAACATGAATGACAGACGAGGTTGAGCGTTGAGTTTAAAGCTGGCTTGAAGTTCAGTCACGTGTCCTGGGGCTCAGTTTAATCACATCACCGGCCTTCAGAAAAGTTCCAGGAAAATATCTCCTTACTGTTCCTATGAAGGTGACAGATTTCAGACTCACTGGCTGACATCAGGCTAATCAGAAGAAGAAAAAAAAGGGAGAGCGTGAAAGAGACAGACCATCTATCAGTCTCTATCTAAGTTAAAACTCAAGGGTGGTTGACCTAACCTGCAGACACTACTGAGGGCTGAACAAAGCCCTTGCAGCCTCCACTGTATGTGTTTCGGGTCCAAAAAGATGTTCTATGTTTTTATTTACAGAACATCAGTCAAAGGTAATGCAGGAAAGCACAGCACCCTGTAGTTAAGATGCAAATACAACATTATGTGTAAATCTGTAATCCTGTCAAGGGAGTCAGGTCTCTAGCAAGGAAACCTGAAACATGATTTTAGTTTCTGACATGGAACCGATGCAACCGTCCTTTTTAGTAAAATATCTGGCTAAAATAAGCAAAATAGCAAATAAATATCAGTTAAATATCACGTTCCAGCACAGATGCAAGGGTGTATAAAGTACTGATCACTATTGTGTTAAGTGCTGAGCTGTAAATCAATATAATGTTGATGAAACCAAGCTTCAAATACTACTAAATGGTGTTTAGAGTGCAGCTTAAACAGTCTACTTTAAAATTAGCCTACAATTAATCAACTTTCAACTGCACTGTCCCCAAAGAGAAATCTGACCAGCAGCCAGGTGAAACAAAATGAACATTAAATACACAAAATGTACAGTTTGAATAAAGCAACCACATAAACATGAAACACATAAAAAATGGACCAACCAAGCCAGATAGTCTGGGGAGGGGAAAAAAGCATTGAATTCTTTCTAAAGTCCATGTGAAAAAGGCTTCATGTCTGTATACATGTGTACAATTACATCTGCCTAAATACAGAGGGCAGTAAACTAACTCTCCAGGGTGCTTAGTCATGCTGCAGCAGTATCCAAAGCACCTGTGAAATAGGGAAGAGACAACAAAAGGCAGACAGAGGAATTGTCCCTCTCAAAACCATGTTGCCAGTCCCTTAAGAACAAACTCTAATCAGCTCATCAAGACTCTTTTGACAGGGTGAGGGTTTCACACCAGGATTTGGGTTCGGCAGCCACATGGCAGCCATCACCTCAGACAGTGGGATGCCTTTTATCGCAATACAACCTTGCAGTTATATGAGCTATATGAGCTGTACTGAACGTCCAGGGCTTTGCAAAGAACATGTTTTCTCGAGTTTCAAGAGGACTTTGACTGTTCCGAAGAACCATTTAAAAAGCCCCTTTGTGGTTAACAAAGGTCCTTATACGACATTCAGTGAGTGCATAGTGCAACTGTAAGGTGTCATGTTATTCAGAGCGGAGATCGGGACTTTGAGTGCTTTATGAAACAATACTGGGAAGCACGTGAGATCCAAAAGAGTGAGCCTTTCTTTTTTTTTTCTCAATAGACACTTCACATGCAGCATGCATATGAATTCCTTAGTTCCTGTCCATTACTGTGACATCTTCTGAGTGAAACGTTTTCTAACAATAAAACATTAACAATTATATATAAACAACACATCTACATGGCACAATCGTTTTAACATATCAAATACCTCAGTGGGGCAGTTCTCTAGTTATTTACACTGTTTTCATTGAACAGGTGTTCCTCATAAATAGAATATGTCCCCTTTTCAGGCTTTAGTGTTTTGAAGTGCAAAATCCCCTTATTAATTGTGGGGATGTTGCTAAAGCAAATTTCTGGAAGATTGTTGTAAACTCCACTACAGCTGAGTTTAGTAGCTTCTAAGGTGCTCTTACAGAAATATAATTCATAATCATCATCATAATAATCATAATTTTGATGAAAGTTACTATTAAGTTGCATTGTGGGAAATGTAGGATACAGCGTCTTCGGAGCTTGACCCATACTAGGGACTAAAAGTCAGGATGTCTTGGTCTCTGCTACTTTGATTTTGACCTTTTAAAAAAAAATACTTTATGGAAGCGACATGCTAACTCAGTGGCAGGCCCATTGTGTTTAACAGTCCACACAACCCTACACAATGTCATAAAAGTGTGAAAGATGTCGAGTGTAAGTCCTTAATGTAGCCACGTGTTGGCCTGTTTGAGGGGAGACACTTTGATGAGGCTGTTTAGATGATTTAAACATTAATTCCAACAGAGTGAATTGAAATGAATACAAATGCACAAAGAAAGGAAGCAAAACAGAAAGCGGAGCTACAGGGAGGAGTGTGCATGTCCTGAAAATATGCAAATGGAAGGGGAACGGAGAAGCTATATTTGGTGTGTGATTACACACACACACACACATGCACAGAAAGCAGACACCCTCCGTCAGTAGGAGGGATTCATTTGCAGTGCAGAGTCAATGGCCTCATAATTCACCGTGGTCATTAGTAAGGAGGAAGGCACGGTCATTAGCGGGTGGCACACACACACACACACACACACACACACACACACACACACACACACACACACACACACACACAAACAGACTGACAAGCACACAACATGAGGTACAGACAGAGACACTAGCAGATCGAGGAAACAGTCATTCTGCTGTTTTGGTTTTGATAAGATCATTATATCAACTGTTATGGCAATGTGGTGAATGTTTTTTATTCCAAGAATGTCCTTTCAGTTCAGTTCCACTGAGCCTGAACACATGGAGAAGGAACAGATGGAAACACACACACACACACACACACACCACAGCATCAATCCGTGTGCAGAGTATTCAGGTCACAGGGTCAAGGACTGGCAGAGATGACATGACAGCCATCTCTCTCTCTCTCTCTCGCTCTCGCTCTCTCTCTCTCTCTGCTGGTTCGCTCTCTGTCAAGGATCCACATACAGACGACATGACAGCATCTCTCTTTTATCCCCATGTCTCTCTAACACGCAGACATGCACTAGCCAGCGGTCTTCTCCCAACCCTTGCAACCACTCACCAGTGGTTACAAGGTGTAATTGAGAAGTAAAGCAGATGTTTGGGGGGGGGTTTTCTTCTGCTGGCAGATGTTGTCTGTCTGCTTTCTGGGGCTGAGCAGGGAGTGCAACAGTTGGATTATAGCAGCCTTTTCTGTCGAATAAGTGCCTACTAGGTTGTGATGGTTCAGATTGGAACATGGCCTACAGTAAATGTGCTGATCGTAAAACCAAAAAGAATAAAAGAGGATAGAATATTGATAAGTGCCCACAAACAAAAAAGAAAACATTTGGGTATAAAGAGAGCTGGTGGTGACTGCCGATAACGCCTGGGTGTGGTCATTCTGATGTGGGTGTGTTATAAATATTCTGCATACGCTCCCTGAAATCAGGAGAGTCTCTGCACAGAACGCACAGCCCCTGTAATATTACACGGATCCTCTTGCTGTTATTAGAGAGCACTATCATAAACTCAGTGTTAAAGGGGACCTTCACCGATTTTATACATCAAAGTCTGTTTACAGGTTTTGGGGAAAACTGCTACTTGTACATGAAGAAAAGTTGTGTAAAGCCTTTTTCTGGCTCCCGAGGGAGCTGCATGAAAGCTGAGAATCGGTGCAAGGGCCTGCAACACCACAAGTTTGAAAATGAACAAAATCTGAGGGAGTGAAGAGAAAGAAGTGAGTTTACCAGACCTCTGTAGCCCGGTCCTTCGAAGGCTACATTAGCCGCTACAACACACTGGAGTCTTTCAAGTTGAATTGTGGGTAATGTAAACGCCAGGTTGAGACAAAGGAAGCTTACGTGTGGAATAAAACAATATCTCGGGTTCTGCTGCATCGAGTTTGATCCTTTTTCTTTTTAAAGGCGCATTATGTAAGAATTGAGCCTACTACTGCTACTACCTGTCGAATACATTTTAAAAGATCGCATATCAATTGGATTATTCTTGTCAACGAATGGGACTTGCTAGTTGGGGGAGCAGATCATGCATACATACCTTGGCTGGAGGAAGACGATTGTCCCGCCCGCAATGGCAGCCAGAGTTGGCGGTGTTTTCCGACTCAAAGACAGTCGAAGTTACTGCATTTTTGCTATAACTGATGCGCAATGTTGCGGTGCTTTAGCACTGACGATGTGTCCCCCACCCCCCTCCCCCTTATAAGAAATAACTTTGGCTTTACTGAAATGTAGCCATGCCTTTGACCGCTTTGCATGTTCAGCCATCCTAGCAAGCAACCAAATGAGAAATGAAGAGCAGGAGGGCATGAGGCAATTCAATTCTTCTTCATTTAGTTTAACGGCGGTTGGCAGGCAAGTCAATTGAATTCAAAGACTTGAGACTTTGAGACAATCAATGTTTGTTTGTGCACCGGTGATTTGATTTAAATGACATGATTCTCATCTCTCGAGACGTAATGTTACGTTACCCACATGTGTCGTTAGCAGCATGGATACATTTGATTTGAGATTTGAGAAATTTGGAACCGGGTCCATATTGAATCGGGTTTCGATCCCCATCCCTACTCTTTATGCTAACCTAGCAAACCGCGTCCTGACTCCACCCTTGTACATAACCCAGAGCCATGCGATTGATATTGAACTTTTCATCTTACTCTCGGAAAGAACACAAATATGTTTATTCCTCAAAATGTTGAACATGAAAAGACGTGCCTTCTTTATATTTCTTTTCAAATCTTTTTTTAAGCGTATCGCCAATCGTGCAAAACATCCATGTCCAGAAGCATCATTCTCCAAATTTTGTCAAAATCAAGCAGGGATGTTGCAGATAAACATCGGTGATGGATGAAGGAACAAACTAATGAATAAACAGATTTCATCAGCAGGATCATAATGGCTTTCAGTGAATGCAGATTACACACACACACACACACACACACACACACTGATTAGTAAAAAAAAACTATAGTGGAGATGAAAAATGAGAGGATATCAGATAATGTGAAATTGGATGCTCCCTCTCTCTTTCTCCCTCATTCTCTTTCATTTCATATCTTTATCTCTTTGCCCTTCATTTGTCTCTCATTCTCTTTCTCTCTCTGTTTATCGACCTCTCTCTCTTTATGCCTACGTTCCCACCTGCTTCAATCTGTTTTCACCAAGAAACTCGGAGTAACATCCCATACGCTCGACCGACACCTCCACACGCACCCCACTTTTTTTGTCTGAATGAGATTTTTTCCGAAGATTTAAAACACACAAAAGTTGATTTTGACCTTTGTAATGATGCTGAGCGACAAGGACACACACACGATAAATGTAATTGGTTTGAATGAAGTCCTCTGCAGAGCTGACTAACTGCGCGTGTGCATGTGTTATTTTTTATTGTGAGTCCAAACACACACACTAACTCACACCCAGACCATCTGGGCGTAATTACCTATTCAGTCAGCTTCATGTCTCTCAGCCAAAGCACAAATATGTCTGTCTATTCAGAAAGCCACTTTTGCTTTAGTGGCTGACGTCACCTCAAAAACAAAAAAATAAAAACGCAGAATGGACTGAGACCTCGCGAGCATGTTTGAGTCCCACAAATAACCAAGCAGTGGACACCAGCAGCCATGTCTGCACCAACATCTGTAATTTCAACCAACAACAAGCGTAAGATTTTCTAAGGATCGTGTTTACTGTAACTATCAGGGCCAGCATCGTCTTGCATGAGCAACTCTTTTTTTTTTTTGAGTGTACAGGACAGAACATATGAAAAGAAATCAGTTTAACCCAGTCTGATTTGGGGTTTGTTTTAGTGAAAATTGGTTTTAAAAAAATCAACATGATGACCCTTAAGTCTACTGGAGGAGAGGAACAATACACACCATGGCATGATACTTCATGACACAAAAATATCACCATATTAACTTTGGAGCTTGAAAAATAAATTACAATTACAATTACAATTACAAATATGTCAAAGCAAATACGTAATGCATCCTTGTCCTGGGCAGCATATATTAAATCAGTTTCTGTGGAGATTGGGGTGAAATTCTTTTTCAAAATATTCGATCATTATAATTTTGCACTTTGAGTCCAAACGTGTGGTATACTTTGGACTACTTTACATTGTCAAATAAAAACTGGGTGCGTGTAAGTTCTGACACAGAGGGTATCAAAATACATGGATTGGCTAAAACCAGACTCTCTCTCCCTTATTAGCAAAGAGCAGTGGAAAAAAAACATTCAGGAAGCAGTTTCTCAATTCTAGCCGATGTTGACCGTCGCACCAGTTCAATTCAATTCAGTTTTATTTAGATATGGCCAAATGACTGGTGACTGCTTTCTCAAGGATCTTAGAGAGAAAGGGAAGGTTAGATATAGGTCTATGCTAAAACCCCTCGATCAAGAGTGGGCTTTTTAAGAAGACGTTTAATTACAGCTACTTTAAAAGGACTGTGGTACATAGCCTCTTAAATAAGAGAGATACTGATCATATCTAGTAAAGAAGTGCTAACTAAGGCTAATTAAGCAGGTGGTATGATCTACTTGGCTGTGATCTTATATAACAAGCCTTTGTAAAATGTAATCAGTTGCAATTATCTGTGAAAAATCAAGTCAAAAATGTCTTCTCAGACTGGATTTCTCCATACACTAAATTAGTCAGACAAACTCTCCATCGGTTCACGGACCAGCAGCCTGTTTACCATTAGAGATTCATATAACTGGGCCACTCAGTGAAGCTAAGAGCCCAGTCACAACCTAATTAGACCCTTGCCCCAAAAGCTCAGTTCAAATGCCAGATTTGCTTCACAGCAGATGGTCAGAACTGACACAAACCGAGCGGCCGCTTTGTAACAAATATTCTGGTCATTTTCATGTTTTAAGGCTCGTACGCCGACATAAAATGATTTAAGGCTGGGTTTTGAAATGCTATTCTTTTTTTCTCCACAATATAATAGCAGGTGCATACACAAGATCACACACCAAACACCTAACTGCATATAAGCAATGTTTTGACATTAATATGTATGAGAATATTTTCGGAGAATGGACAAACCGGGGAGAAAATGGAAGAAAACCAAAGTCGCATGAAGAAAAGAAGAAACATCAGGTGGAGAGAAAAAGAAGACAGATAAGGTTCTTCACCTTAAATAAGTTCCTTGTTTTCTCTATGTTTCCTTCCCTCTATTTCCCTAATACAGTTTACAGTATGTGTATAGGGAACACAGCACAACAGAAAATTGTTATGTTTTACTATGAGTTTGGACTTAAACGCAGGACTCAGACAGAGGGTAAGAATAATGAAGGTATTAAGGACACGGGGGAAGGGGAAGTGCATGGGACCAGGGGTTGGGGTCCATAGACGAGGATGTGTAGATCTGGTGTAGGAGCATGGCGAGGTGAACACTGCGAGCAGGTGAGTACCGTTGGTGGTGAGGTAGAATGACAAGTGTTGCAGCGGCAGGCTGTAAGACCAAGGCGCAGGCAAGCACGTAATGCGCCGCTATGGCTGAAACAACAACCTGGCGACGAGTGGAGATGAGAAGCGGGGAATGCGTTGATTGGAGGCAGGTGTGCTGGCTGAGTGGCGTGATTGGCTGAGGAGCCTCAGGTGAGTGAGAGCAGTAGTGTGCAGGGTCCAGTGGAGGGTCCAGTGGAGGGTGACCAGTCACACACACATACAGACAAACACAGAGAGGCCAGGCAGGGGAACGACGTGGATAAAAGGGAAACAAACAACCTGTTGCGGCTGCAACAAAAAATAACACTTCCTTCATAGCAAGTTCCACTTTGTTGCCCATTTTTACATCTGGGGATTCAAATGAAAAACAGCAACATCCAAGTTTCTTTTGACTACTGAGCCAATCAGTATAGCCCCAGGTGCGCTCTACACTGCTGTCCAGGGACACTAAATATTGACACCCCTCTTCTGTGCCAATTTCCCTTCACTCTCTGTGGATTCTTTCCAATTCCTGCTTTCTCCTTCACCAAATTAAAAATGCTTGCGCAGTCAGATCAGTCAAGAAGCAGCATGCAATTCTTATTACCCTTTGCACAGCTGAGGTATATCACCTCTCACCTTTTGTTGTCTAAGAGCTTGGTTTTGTTGATATGCCGTAAATGTGTTTCTTCCCTTTTTATGTTTTTTTTCAGTTACATGAACCAATGAAGACAGCCTTGAAAAATATGTTAAATTTGTCACTTTTTGACATCCAGTGTCCCCCCGATTTGTATTTTGTCTTCACACCCACTAAATTAAAGCACAAAAACCAGCCATTCAGAGTGCTGTCATAGTTAAGACACTGTACATGTCATTTTTAATTGTAAAAGCACAAGATACATGTCAAAACACTCCTCCAGAGCTGTACTCTAGAGGCAAACTAATATTTAAACACTGGCAGATTAAACAAAATCAAACATGTCACATGTTTGAAAAGCAGACCACCGCAGGCTCTCAACATCAGTCAAAGTGGAAATTAGTTTAAACAATGTTAAGTCGATTGTTTTACTTTGAAAGGCAGATGTCCAAACTAGAATTGCTATAAAATATACAGACGGGTGACAAATTAAAGGAAAAACCAACATAAAATGCCTTCTAAGGTGCCACCATGTGCCGCCAGAACAGCTTCAATGTGCCTTGGCATTGATTCTACAAGTCTCTTGAGCTCTACTGGAGGAATGGAGCACCATTCTCCAAAAAGATAGTCCCTCACCTGGTGTTTTGATGATGGTGGTAGAGAGCGCTGTCTAACACGTCGGTCTGAAATCTGTCATAGGTGTTCGACTGGGTTGAGATCTGGTGACTGTGAAGGCCGTAGCATATGAGTGACATCATTTTCATACTCAAACATTCAGTGACCCTTCGTGCCCTATGGATGGGGGCACTATCATCCTGGAAGAGACCACTCCCATCAGGATAGAAATGATTGGACTGGATAAAGGGGATCACTCTACAACTTTGTATTGATTTGCGGTAACCCTCTAAGGGGACAAGTGGACACAAAGCATGCCAATCAAAATGGCCCCCACAGCATAACAGAGCCACCGGATCCCCTCACTGTAGGGGTCAAGCATTCAGACTGTGCCGCTCTCCTGGTGTACGCAACACATGCACTGACCCACTTGTCAAAAATGTGACTCTTCTGACCTTTTTGACATCTGTGTAGACCAGCGCCTATGGTTTTTGCACCACTTAACTCTCAAATGTGCATTAATCTTTGTAATGAGGGGTTCATGCACTGCAACCCTACTATAAAATCCCCTATACGCTGCATACTGTATTGAGAGGGGGCCCCTATTAACTGTTACACCGCCAAACGGCATGCTGGGTACATTCCGCCGATCCATAGCGTGACATTGACCACAAGCTACATGTAATGCAGGTCTTGCTTTTCCATCCATCCATCTTCTTCCGCTTATTCAGGGCCAGGTCGCAGGGGCAGCAGTCTAAGCAGGGATGCCCAGACTTCCCTCTTCCAAGACACTTCCTACAGCTCTTCAGGGGGAATACCGAGGCGTTCCCAGACCAGCCGAGACTCTCAGTTTACTTAGATGGGGTTCAACTCCCTGTGGTGCCCTGCTTTATTTTTCTTTCTTCTTCTTTTCCTTTCGGCTGTTACCTTTCAGGGGTCGCCACAGCGAATCATCTCCAAGACATCTAACATGAGCTGTCCCTCTGATGTACTCGTTCCTGATCCTGTCCATCCTCGTCACTCCCAAAGAGAACCTCAACATCTTAAGCTCTGCCACCTCCAGCTCTGCCTCTTGTCTTTTCTTCAGTGCCACTGTCTCTAAGCTGTACAACATCGCTGGTTTACATATAAAACCCATGCCAATGCACCAATTGCTGCAGAAATAGGGCTTTTTCAACAGAATCACCTGGGCCGGCTCAGCATTTTTTTACATGCCACAGAGCATGATTGGATGTTAATTGCTTAATTGTACCATACAGTGCACCTGTGTGGAAGCATCTGCATTTATGTTTCGAGATAATCGAGTTATCTGCTGGTTATTTGTTCCATTATTTAGTATATGATGCCCAGGGCGACGTCTTCAAATGTCTTGTTTCGTTCCACCAAAAGTCCAAAACCACAAAATGTTTAGTTTACAATGATATATATGATAAACAAAAGTAGCACGTCCTCTCATTTGAGCTGGAACCAGAGAATGTTGGGTCTTTTCACAATATTTGCTTGACAAATGACTGAAACGATTAATCAGTTATCAAAATAATTGCAGCTTATTCTTCTGTTGATCAGCTTACTGATTTTTTTGACTAATCTTTTCCGCTACTACTTAGGTTCACTTTGGCATTAGCAGAGCATACAATTTAAGAATTTGAAGCTCTGTGACTGGATGTTTCTTACCCAATTGCTCTTTGGGAGTTGGATTTGAATTATTTACTTAACGTTTATATGTACACAGGCATGTACTCCTTGACTTTTTATCAGATAAAGAGATATTTGCTGACACAGTTGCTCATCTCTTGCACTGATGATTCAACAGGGAGTGTTTAATCTACATCAAAGCCTTGGAAGAGCTCCAGCTATCATTCAACTAATAGTCTATGCAGAAAATGAATTAGATATTTACTTCCTAAACCTGGAGCATTTTGCTCTGTTCTTGGCGGCGGAATACAGCTTCACTTGGGAGATGAGAGATTCACCTGATAATTCCTGACCCTGTTTTGTTCCAAGGCCTTTTGATACAGTTGTACGACACCTAAGATTTGACAATGTGTGGGTTTTTTTCATTGGCTTTTGTTTTTTCTCGCTCCAAGGAATGATGGCATTTTGGTGTCTCAAACTGATGCTATAGGCTGATGATGGCCTAATTTGTATAATGTGGATTGGTCTGTTGTTATGGAAACCCTTTCCCTTACAGAAATCTCTACAGGCAGCACTTTTTCCCTCAAAAAAAAAAAAGTGCTCCGTGTGAACACAGCTTCAGTCTGCCATCCTCTGTCTCTCTTTTCTCAGTCTCCGGGCTGTTCTACTGTGCTGAATTCAGGATGTTTCTCACTCCCTGTGGTCCACCTCCTTTTTTCCCCGGGCCTGTAGCACTAAACAGATGCTCAAAGGAATCCTTGATCGTGACTCTTGTTGTTGCTATGAGCCAAAAACACGCCCGCACTGCGGCGCGCTCTGCTACAGAAAGTTCAAACTCTTTGTCTCTACTGTTCTCTGACAGCACTGAGAGCTGAAAACACGCTAAGCTCGCAGCGCTGTCAAGAAAATTGCAAAAGTATGTCTGGGGAAACAAAAAGCAAAAAGACGCTGAGAGATGACTTTCCCAACCGACACGCAACCTCAATTAACGCTGCCTGATGGCTTCTCCTCTGTGTCTTTTATTCTTTTTTGTTTACAAGGTAGATGTGGATTGGACAGCCTCTGTCTGCCACTTTTACTTTCCATTTGTCGTTAATTCTGACATTTAAATTCTGATTTATGGGTGCTCCATCAAGAACCAAACGTTACCTTTTCTTTCTTCTCCGTCCCTCAAAAAGTCAACTTAACATTACTTTGAGGAGTTTTGTCTTAGAGCAAAACTAGGTATGTGTGTGTATGCAATTGTACAGCCATCTTTGTGAGGACCAATTTGCGTTTTAGACCTTGGAAGTGAGGACATTTTTGGAAAGTGAGGACATTTTCAAGAGACCTTCGAGGGGCTGTTTGAGGGTTAGGACTTGGTTTTACGGTTAAGGTTAGAATTAGGTTTAGGTTAGGTTTAGGGTTAAGGGTTGGGGTTAGGCACTTAGTTGTGGTGGGTAAGTTTAGGGTAACGGGCTGGGGAATGGATTAAGTATAGATGTACCAGGTTGTGTGTGTGTGTGTGATGACCTGTTTTGAATCTGGATGTTTTACCCAATTTTATGTTCCCAAGCATCAAAAGGCTGACAGACAAAACTCAGCTCAGGTTAACAGTAAACAGGATCCTCTGGTGTAAAGGGAGGACAGCTCAGAATATATTTTATTTCCACTGATAGAATGGCAAGAGAAAATGCTAAATAGCTGCTGACAATGCTGTGTAGATGTGCTAGAATCCCTTGACACAACAGCAATAAATGTTTAATGGATTGATTAACACAGTAGGCACAAGGCAACTGCACCTTGAGTGTTATGGGCTGCTGTTATTATGCCTCCAGTCCATACTGGCCCTGAAGTGATCCCTTTTTCACATAACTGCTAATCTTTCCCTTAATCTTTACCACGCTGACTGTCTCTATTTTTTATATTTAATGTAAATAATGATACATTTGTAAGCAGAAAATAGTGGGTCTCAGATAAGAAATCAGTTCTTGATTCTCACTGCACTGTTGTGTGTCTGCATCTGTTGTCTGCTGCCACCCCCAACACTTTGTGTATGTTGTATTGATGCGTCTTCCCTCTGGCTCTCATTTTCCCTTTGGATTTTTGATTTCCTTTATCTGTAACAGGGATGAGTCCAGCTAAGATAATCCTTGTGGGCATTTCGATCCATCTCCATCTCTGTTTGGGGCTTACTAACCAAGTGAACCACCCACTGGACAAATCCAACGGTTCCTCTCTGAGACTTTGTCAATCTTTCTTTGTCTCTTTCTGCTGCTCTCTCGAGATGCCGGCCTCCCACAGGCCCCGTCTCCCTCCATCACACCTGACACGTGCCTTTTGTTCTCTGTAATGTCGCTACACCACGACGGAGAAATTTTCAGTAATTAATAATTACAGTGTGTGTTTGTTTTTGTGTTGGTGGAATGTCACATCTTACCATCTGGCTTAAGGAGTGACTAAATGTTCTTAGCTGTGACTGTGAAGAACGGCAGAGGCAGCCCAGTGTGAAGGACAGAGTCAAGTCTGGGAGATAGAAACTTGAAATTAAACCTTTTAATTCCTAACCAAAACCTCTTCAGAAGAGCTAACAGAGCGTTCTGATCTATATCAGCTCTCACCCAGAATTGAAATGATCTGGATTTCAGATGAGCACATCAGCTGGATCAAAATGTTCATCAGAGTCACGATAATAAAAAAAAAAGGTCTGACTCTCTATAGATTTTTACTCTGTATTATCCACATTATTGCAGACTGAAGAATTTTAACTTTAACTTTGTCATGAGTTCAGTTTTCATCTGGATCTAGACTCAGCATGTATTGTCTGATCTGAATAACTGATGACCTTCATTGACAGATGGTGTCATGTTGTGTTTTAAATTTCTTTCACCTAAAAGAAGAAGTGAACCTTGTACCACCCACTGTTCCGCCATTTTCAGAAGCTTTGGTCCAGAGATATAAACTTATTATTCCACGGTAGTTGCCATGATGACCATGATGTCAGTATGTAGCAATAAAGTTCGAGATGTCCCTTTCTAAAATGAAACTAGCCATGAATGTAGCCTTCAAAGAGCACTCCACCGATTTAGCATTACACTCCTATAACACTGTCGGACTCACGATTGGACAGTTTAAAAATGAACATCAAAATTGATGCAGCAGCCCCAGAGATGTCGTCTTTTTCATCCCATTCTTGTTCCTTGTCAAAACCGCACATCACTTGCGGCAGTTAATCAGACTTTGCTTCAGCTCCCTCTGGAGCCACAAAAGGCTTTAAACAACTGTTTTCACCTGTACCACTCCCCAAGACCTGTAAACAGTACTTTTTCACGGTGTAAAACTGGCTGCAAGGGTTCAAATCATTGTGCCATTCAGAAGAAATTGATGTTTAAGGAGGGGGTATATTTTGGGGCACATTTGCTTGATTGAAGGCTTTCTCGGCCTATCACAGTAAGCTGTGTTAGTTGCCCTTTGCCACATTAAGATTGTATAGCTTTAGTAACTGACAAAGAATGTGGCAGTAAACAGTATTAAACTCAAACTACAAAATTCATAATGTTCCTTCAGACACCTGTGAGTGGTGTCAAAGATGCCACAACTATAAGTTTTAATGGTCTCTGGGCAGAAAACAGTAACTGATGGAGTTTCACACTTTTGCCTTTAAAAAAATCTTGTTATGCGAACGTAGTAGTAGTAAAATGTGTGTGTGTGTGTGTGTGTGTGGGGGGGGGCATGTGTTTGTGTAGGTTAAATGCCATCTCTTCCCACCTGCTTCAAAAGATTGACTCAGACTTTTCTCAGCTCTGAGTATTTTTTTATTTTTTTTAAACTGCATCCAAATGTCACATCTGGTGCGCAGAGAACACATACTTCGTTTACATTTTATCTTATTTTCCTCCTCGCTCTGCAGTCTCTCTACATGAATAAGTGAGCTGCTCAGGCAGTCCATTGTTACGGGACATGAGCTCCTGAACCGGCTACATCCCGCCTGGATAAGATATGAGTCCATCCCAGGTAATTACCCACAATCCATCACCTTAATACCGAGCCTAGCAGCGTCACATTGGACCCCATTCTTAAAGTAATTGGACATCTTTAAATTCAAAGCACTCGGGTGATGCTCTGACCTGCACAGAGGCTGAGATTATTCTTGAAAGATTTGAAGCTCTTTAAGGTGCCAGTATAATTTACCTGTGGAGTGATAAATACATCATGTACATACATACAATTAGCCTTATGATCGCCACCTAGATGTGGGTGTTCATAGAGCAGTGGCATGTTATCTTGTTCTTCGTCTTTTTCCTGCTTCACATGAAACTTGTCGTAAACCTCAGTAAGCCTCTGGCCATTTTGTGTAATCAGCCCTGTCATACCAACCTGACACCGTTTAATGACAGAGGCTACGAGCAAGTTGTCGAAGGCGGCCATCTTTACTGAGGGCAACGGCTGAGATGACCCCGTTAAGCGGGAAAGCGAGTCGGCTACAGCGGTGATTCAGCACCTGTGTGTTTGTGTGTGTGTGTGGGAGTATGTGTAAATCTGTGTGTGTGTCCGTGTGTTTCAGAAGGAGTGTGTGCATGTTTTGTGCGTGAGTATGTGTGGGTGCAAAAGCCAAAGGCATGGAGACAGATGGAATGAATCCCTGTGTGTGTGTGTGTGTGTGTGTGTGTGTGTGTGTGTGTGTCTGTGTGTAACTCATATGTCATCTAGATGTCAGAGTGAGAACAGGTGTAACAAGGATAGTAATTATCTACAACGATGGAGGTAACATGGAGACACCATTGTAACACACACACACACACACACACACACACACACACACACACACACACACACACACACACACACACAAAAAAAAAATCTCCAACATATGATACTTTTCTCTCCACTTCAGCATCCAGGGCAGCACTGAAGGAAAATTTCAGTTTTATTTCAACCGGGCGTATTAGCCAGAACCTGAATCTCTTTCATCCAGTCGTGCTGTTAGTGGATGACAACCGCATGGTGTGTATCTCTTCATCTCATTCTTTCAATTCGGAAACCATTTTATCTCGTTTGCTCTCGTTAGCCATATCGGCCGTTCCAGGCCACTACTTTCTATGTGTTTTAAAAGATTCATGTAAAAACCATGTTTAATTGGAAATCTGTCAGGTGCTTGCCCCAACATACATATATTTTTGAGCAAGTCCTGATTTGATAAAGTAAATTTAATCTCAGAAGAAGTAATTTAAAAGAAAATGTGCAGCTCGGGTTAAAACCCTCAGTGGGTCAATTCAGATGTACAACTATGTCTAAGAGAGTCACCTGCCACCTTCGACCAACTCCAAAACCTTCTGATCAACTTTTTAAACCAGCCATCAAGGATACATTTGAAGAAAAAGCTGAATAAATGGGTGGAGTAACTGGGATCCGGGTGCTTCCATAGATAGCCCGTGGGGTCACTGAATGGTTTGAAAATAATGTGAATCATATGATATGGCCTTCACAGTCACCAGATCTCAACCCAATTTATGACCAAAATGGGTTTTTTATGTAGCAACTCGTTAGACAGCACTCTCCACCACCATCATCAAAACACCAAATGAGGGAATATCCTTCAGAAAAAGGGTGTTACACCGCTCTATTTCCATAGAGTTCCATAGAGATTATATGTCAAGATCCAAACGGTTCATCTATATATAATGATGCATAATTCTGTACCTGCACTGCCCTTATTCTTTCCTCCGATTTATTCAGAAACTGATGGACAGTTTGGGGAGAAATCTGACAACATTTCCATAACGCACACCATGTTTTTCCTGTTTGAAAATCAGAAGCAGGGACAGAGCTGTCAACGATGCGGTACACGGCCTGCTTGATATGACGTCGGTCTCCAGCAAAACAAAAAAAAAACGAGCTTTAATACAAAATCAAAAGTACAGGAAAGGGTCCCGACAACAACAAAGTCACACTCACACACACACACACACACACACACACAGCCATGTTTCCATCACTTTGGGGCCATTACATTGACTTACATTAATTCCCTGGAGACTTACCCTAACCCTAACTTTAACCACTACTTATCAAACCGTAACCCTAACCGTCATTAACATTACATTACATTAACCCTACTGTAATGTTTTACGTTAAGGGGGCTTCCATTTTGTCCCCATAAGGAACCACGATGTGACTGTGTAAGCAGACTTATGTCCCCACAAAATTAGTAATACCCGCCCACACGCAGTGTCCTGGTTCAACGCGACATACAAGAACAGACAGCAGGGCCAACCATGACTGCGCACACACACACACAGCACCCATGTGTTCACCTACACTTTCAATCAAATCCACGGGGGGATACTGTGTCTGCGCATGCAAACACACACACACAGAAAAGACACATTTCCAAAAAACTATCTACACAATTGGGCATGTGTATACACACTCGTGGACAGATGTAGACACATGCTAAGGGTGGCTTGTGTGCTTTGAAAGATCAGCGTATACTGTATATATGTCCACACGGTGAAAAGATGCATAGCAAATCTTGGTGATAATTGACTTAAATTACACACTGCATTTCAATCAATATATTGATTTATGGACTAATAACTCAGCACCAGGATCGACGGGGCTGTGGTGACGGTGACTGAACATCTGACAGACTGAGACAGAGCAGCTGGTGTGACCCGGCGCTGTGACTTGAATTAAACGGAATCCTCAGAAAATCTAAAACAGCTGAAAAGATCTCATAGCCTTTTAATATGTTTACACTGGGTTATTTCTAGATGTATTATTTAAAAGAATTTCATCCTTTCTGTGTGGAGCGCTATAACAACAGTGGTCATATCATCATTGCTGACTACAAAGCCTTTGATTTACAGGAACGGCTGAAAATGTGCTGTCACTAAACTGGAAGTGTGGGCTGCTGAGACCATAAAACCTCACATAAATTCTTTTCAACAAGAGTGGGCTAAAAGTAAAATTGAGGCTTATTGCAAAACATATCCTCTGTCCTCTGTGTAAGTTAAGGGTATACCAAGTACACCAAGTGAAAATATATGCCAGCATAGCGAGATCATTTGAACCTGTTTTCAATGCAAATCAGCTTGTTTACTTTTTTTTTTTTACAGAAGCTGTTTGTTTCCTTGATTCTAGTGGGGCATTCTGTCTTGGTCTTGGTCCTATTTCTTGAAACATCTTGATTTATTTCAGAAAACAAGTTCAAATTCTGTGTACTATGTACCTGCAGAAATTCATGTTCCCCTTACCTTATGATGACATACATGACCAGGAAGTTTCCCACCAGGCCGATGACGCAGACAATCATGTAGACGACCACGATGGTGACCTTCACCCCCGTTGGCAGTAAGGCGTCGGTCCCGTTGTAAGAACCGCTAAAGTTGTTCTGGAAGAATGAGTCGTTGTAGAGCTGCAGGTGACCCAGCTCGGCCAGCAGGTAGTCGTCTGGGAAGTCCATCTCTGACTGAGAGAGAGGGGGGGGGGGGAGTTTTACACCCAGCTGAAAGAAGGAAGAAGCGTGGTTAGAGGCGACGTGTCGTGACTTGAAACATTGTCACATGCAATATCATGATTTAAGTGTAACCTCACCCCCAAATTCCGCTAGCTCCCTCCCTCCCAGCATATTTAAAAAGTGCTCTCCGCTGAGTGTGTGTGTCTGTGGGGGAGTGTTACAGTATGTAGCCGTAGCCCTGCTCTTAATCGTGGGATCATCATCAAGGGAAATAATGCAGGCCGGTGGCCAAAATTGCCAAATACTAAGTAGAGGGTTAGCAAAACCTAGCATTTAACTCTTGTGAATGATGCATCTCGATCTGCATATATTGGAAAATGAGTGGCGTTTCACAGACTCCCGCTCAAAGGCAGGGGGAGGTGGACTGCCCACCTCTGATTAGAGGGCGTTAACACTTGTCTTATATAAATGTCATGACATAAATTAGTCCCAAATGGTAGACTCTATCTCAGCATTAGCCCTGCGAGGTTCATGGTGATTTAAAAACAGTAAATGGCGTGCTGAGCCATTTTCAACTCATGAAACGTAGGTTTTCATAAATTTGGTAAGAATGTCAATATTAACACCAGCATTGATGTATTTCATCACAGTATTGTCACGCAATGCAGTTTACCGCTCAAAAAACACGTTTAAGTGCGCAGTACCTCTTGAAACTACTATAAACAATGAGCCCAAACTGACTATGGCTGTCACTTTTTCTGGTAAAAAGTGAACCAACATTTGAACGTGGGTATAACCTAAAGAGTACATTTTCACGCCCTGAAAATCTTGTTTCTGATGATCTCGAGTGGTTAAACCTTTCACCTTGCTGCAGTGAATTACAGGTGTCCTCCATGACACTGTGCCATCACTATTGGGTGTGGTGGCGAGGCTACTGTTGTCCTCTTTGATAACATACAATGGAGGAAACCAGTGAGCCCTGCTGAACACACAATCACAACACCATAGTACATGTCAAGCGATGCATCAAAATATTATTTTGGGTTATACACCAAAGGTGGCACCAATAAAGGTAAAGCTACAACTTAGTAAAATGCAGCAGCCTTAACAAGCAACCACTAAAGGAGTCAGCTGTTAGTCTTTCACCCAAGTGAGGCAGTGAAGGCAACAAAAAACAAACAGAACGATGTCAGCTCTACAAAACAGTTTGACTTTAGGCTATGTGGCTTGTATTTGAATTTCACATATTCACACGGCGGTGCAGTGGTTAGCACTGTTTGCCTCACAGCAAGAAGGCCTTTGTTTACTCCGTGCTTGCGTGGGTTTTCTCCGGGAGCTCCGGTTTCCTCCCACAGTCCAGAAACATGCAGGTCAGGTTAATTGCGGACTCTAAATTGCCCGTAGCTGTAAATGGTTGTCTGTCTCTGCTGGCGACCTCGCCTCTCGTCCAATGTCCTCTAAAGGATAATTGGGTGTAGCTAATGGATGGATAGATATTCACACATGATTGAAAAAACAATCCCGGTGGTAATGACTTTAACTTATACTGCACACTGTTGGTATTGTTAGTGCACATGTTTCTTATAAATACGGTTATTTTCATGGTTTAGAGAAACCACATTAACAGTAGGACACATGATGCATACTCTGAATTTCAGTGTGAAAGTCTTTGTGCACCTAATCCAACACCACGGCCCTGCACTAAGAGTTTTCATGGCAGTACTGCTTCCTGCTTTGCTGAATGTAAACACATGGGTTAAGCAGTGGTAGGGTGGATAAATAAAGCAGGAAGGACAGATGGGGGAAAAAAAGGAGAGGAGGGGGTAGGAAGAATAAAGGAAAGAGTGAGGAAAGAGGGAAACAAAGGTGGAGGGAAGGGGAGGGAGGGAGGAAATGTACGATGAAGGAAAATCACAAAGAGAGGAGGATCAAAGGACAGAAAGAGAGTGAGGAAAGAAGGAAGAAGCTTGAGGAGCAAGGAAATAGGGGAAAAGGGGATAGAAAGGTTAGAAAGTTGAGCAAATGGGGAGGCGGGGAAAAGTCTAGGGATGGAGAAACACGAAAGGAAGAGGACTGTAAAAAAATGAGGGAGAGGAATTGACAGCATCAAATTTACTATTAATGCACTGCCACGTGAGTAATATATTAACGCCAAGATGTGTGAGAGAGAGAGAGACTAAGGGAATGAGAGAGAGAGGGGGAGATGACTATTTTATGAATATTTATGGGTGTCAATGCAGTGAAAAGAGACAGAGAAAACAGTGGTCGTATACTTGGCTTCTTATCAGCAGTAATTCTAAAGCAGAACACAAAATGAACATTTTCTACCACCAACAAAAATCTGTCTATGCATTTAAAGGATAGAGCTGTGTTCTTAATTTTTTTTTTTATTGTCCACGACCAAAACCAACATTATGTTAGGGTGTCCCTCAATGTTTTCTGACTTCTGACCTCTGTGTGTGGCCCTCAGCCACCAGGCCCACTGGTCCCTAATGAAGATTCAAAGAGTAGAAAAACATGTCACAAATACAAATAGTTTCCTTAGCCTGCTAATAAAACTGAATTGCCATTGTTTCACTTCGGTTATTCAGCCTGATGCATTCACTGAAGACTTTATTTATTTATTTCATTTTATTGAATTCAAATCCAGTATCAAATCCACTCACGGAATCTGAATCCTTTTGAATATCTTATTGAATCTCATTAGGCTAAGACAGGTCAACTGGTGTTACAGAGCGATGTGTCTTTTCACTCATAAACAATCCTTGGCTCAATACAGACACTCACTGCAGAGAGCACACCAACCCAAATATAGCCAGACTTTTCATTTTAGCCGTTACAGAATTAGCATTTTAATCTGCCGCCGTTGAAGTCTGTCATTTTAAGGAGCACCACGGACAGTCAGCTAAAATTGAGAAGCATGCTACCTATGTTCCCTTTCAAGGGAACTCGTCATCGATATGACACTTTGGGGAACGCCCCCAGCGTAGCGTGTCTGAAGTGAGAATGAAAAAAGGCCAATCCTGATTGAAGATACGTACTGACGTCGTATGTGACGGCGTACCCGGAAGGCATATAGGGACGCCAGAACATAGCGCAGTTAGCTTTTTGCTCTTCAGCTTTAGCGCTCTGGGTAGTGAGAGGTTGAGAGAATGGCTAGTAGCGAGCATTGTCGGCGGTGTGTGCCTCCATGCCCGCGTTTTATTACGTGCAGTGTCTTGGCGTGCAGCATGCCCGGGCCACTCTCGGGGGAGCTGCTACCGCTGAGGGTGCTGCGCTCGCAGCTGACCGGGTTCCGTGAACAAATTTAAGAGGTGGTCGGCGATTTAGGGATCTGGAACCAGGCTAACACATTTGGTATGCTAGTCAGTATTCACTGCACCCACCTGGTTAAGTGCACCTCTTCTTTTTGTCGATGATGTGGCAGTTTGCCTCCGAGTGCGAGGAAGCAGAAGCCTGAGACCGTGGTAGTGTGCCGGAAAACGGAGGGCTGCTCACTCTGGGTTGGGAATGAGTTCCTGCCCAAATGAAGGAGTTGAAGTCAAGTCAAGTCTATTTTATTTATATAGCCCATTATCTGTACAGCATATCCTTAGACCCTTAGAAGCATAAGATGCAGCACAAGATTGACAAGTGGATTGGTGCGGCATCGACAGTAGCACAGATGCTGTACTGGACTGTCGTAGTGAAGAGGGAGCTAAGCCGGCAGGTGAAGCTCTCGATGTACTGCTCAATCTACTTCCCAACGCCTCATAATGAGCTGCTTTTACAAGCAGCTGAAATGAGTTTCCCTCGCAGGGTGTCTGGGCTCGCCCTTAGGCACACGATAAGAAGTGCAGGAGGAGATCAGAGTAGAACCACTGCTCCCTCACGATGAAAAGGAGCCAGCTGAGGTGGTTTGGGACACCTTCCTGTCGAGGTATTTCAGGGCCGTCTAACTGGGAGGAGGCCCCTGGGCACGCTGGAGGAGTTATATCCCATTTGGTCTGGGTACCCCTCGGGTTCCCCCAGGGAGAGCTGGAGGACGTGGAAGAGCTCCTGGGCTACCTTGCTTAGCCTGCTTCCACTGGGACCCGGACCTGTATAGACGTCAGGAAGTGGACGGATGGATGGGAGGTTGGTGTATGCCAGACTGACTCAAAATAAACTACGGTGCCCATTTTGTAAGGAACATGCATTAGTTTCCATAGTTTCTGGACAACAGTGGAGGTCCATGGCACTGCTGTGTACATGAGCTATATCAGGCTTTGGCTACACAGCCAATACTCTCTTTCTCTGCAACACCCCTTCATGTGAGCTGCTGCAGCAACACGTCAAAATGCTGCCACGAAACGGGCGCCCTCCCTCTCTCTCTCTTTCTCTCTCTCTCTCTTTCTCTCTCTCTCTCTCTCTCTGCTGTTCTGATTTGATGAATATTCATGATCAGGCAAAGTAACTCTGCTGTGCTGCTGAATTTCCCCGGGGTTACTGCCAGGCTCAATACACATGGGTTATGTATGCTCTAATATCGCTCCCTTTCTTCCATCGCTTCCTCCCTCTCTTTTCCTTCGCCCCCTCCCCTCTCGCATCCACCGTCCTCATCTAGACACAGTGTGTTTTGATTTCCAGGTTCGATCTCTGCTGCACCAGCGGTGTATGCGTGTGTGTGCGCGTGCGTGTGTGTGTGTGCGTGTGCTTTGGCTGCCTATGCTTTGATGAATAAGCAGTTAATCTTAGAGCCTGAAGTGTGTGTCCATGTAAGGCTGCAGTGCCACTCTGGGTGGGCCACTGTACCACTTCTATTATGTGTGAGAGGACAACGACGCACTAATGAGACTGACGTTTCAGCACTGTTACTGCATGCAACAGCACAAGGTGCATGCAGGAAAGTAAAGCTACAGCAACTCCTTTTTTACACTTTAAATGCTGTGTTCACTGAGCGCATCTAGGTTATGAAGATATGATCCCTAAGGTAATTTCAGTAATTATGTGTCCACCCAAATGTTGTCAAGAATGAAGCAAATTTCTGCAAAATAAAATGTGGACCAGTATGGTAATGTGAATACACGCAAGAGGACGCAACAGGAAGACATAATTAATCGAGCAGCAGTCTGATTCATGGTGGCACATCGTCACTGTTTCCACCCTTCCTTATTCGAATGAATGAATTTGTCTTCTCTGATTCATCATGTCTCGTGGTGTTTCTATCTAATGCTACGGTGATAGAGAGTGAAGGGGACTTGCAACAAGTGTCACCGGTTGGACTTAAAACTGGGCACGTTCAGGTCTCCCATCCCGGCACTTTTTACTTTGGGGTCTGCCGAATGAGTACTTTAACTTCTGATAATTTTAAGTACATTTAGCCAATAATACTTACATACTTTTACTTAAGTAAGGTCTTCAATCAAGGACATTTCCTTATGTACAATCTGAGTATTTTCAGAGCGTGGTATCAGTACTTTTACTTAAGTAGGGGATCTAAAGACTTCTTCCACCACTGATGACCACTGATGCCCGAAGTCTACGGGTAATAAAAGGAGTGAAAGAAAAGTAAAACAGCTGTGAGGTACAACATTGCCCAGGACAGTCGGCTTTGCTTCATGTGTTTCCCATGAAGGTAAAATAAAACCTTTCCCCCACTCGCAGAGAGAGAGAGAGAATGCATACAGTAGACAGTAAAACATGCCAACGATGGCTATCCAGCCATATCAGCAAACGTTCTGCTCTTAAATGAAGCAGCTGGTCACTCTCCTTGAAAAGTCTGAGACTGTAGGCTGACAGAAGCCTCTACTGAAGACACGCATGCACCTAGGAGATATACACTAGTTGCCCTATGCTTCTCATGGATTTTTGTTCGAGTACACTTCAATGAGGATAGCGATGCGTTCACATGGCTCCTCTAACGCTGCAGATCTCTCTCTCTGTTCTGTTGTTGTAGCTGCACGTCGGCGGGCCAACAGGTCTGTCCCATGAGTCATGACAACTACCTCCAAAACTGAGGCAGGTTTCCCTCCTAGCGGCTGCCAGGCAACTGTGGGCTGCGTGTTTACTAGCCTCAATGCAAAACGGTGGATTAAGTATGACCACATACTATATATATGACTTTTATCTTGGCTGCTCTCCCTTAGCTAATCTTTTGACTTGCACTGTTGTTGCAATCTTGGTCAACAAATACCTTTTGAACGTGACCAGCTCTCGTGTTTATGTTCTTTTTTTTTATGTGCGATTAGTTACAAGTCATTACTGGAAAATGTCCCATCCCTGGCATCACAGCACTACTCACAAATATGCTTTCATCTTTAATAAGCGCTAAGAGATTATTCTGCATGACTTCATTCATCTGCAGCGAGAGACACAAATACTGGAGACTTTGACTGAATGGCTGATCAGCATCTATTCTTCGTTGAAAGCTCGACTTTTAAGCCATCACAAACAAGAAGTCTTTAGAGGTGCTCAGAATAATGGAAAATTGAACATCTGCAGGTTGCTGACAGCGGAGCAAAGTTAATCTGCCGATGAAGACGGTGTGGTACAGTCGAAAGCTCCAGAACAAGCATGTAAATGGAGTTTGAGTTGGGAACGTTTGGCCAAATATTTACCTATAGAACTGTGACTTTAAGTCGGCTGCCTATGTTGCAGACCTACTGCATTTCTTCCATTAAGAGTTTGGTAGCATATAGTAACATTATTTAGCCTAGAAGTTGCTTCTAATAAAACTCAAATGCACTGCAGATCTATGGCAGTTGCTTGATGGTAAAACGGTGGGAAAAGCTCAAAAACAAATGCAAGCACTAATTCAGTGAGGAGAGAATCAAGAGCATAGCAGATGTTTTGAGGACAATAAATATGCGTGAGTGGCTCCTTCCTCAATACTTTCAAAGCTGCTCGCTCTTCATTTATATCCCTCACATGCAAAGTTCACCTGGCAGCAATTACTCCACTGGATTTGACCTGGACTCATTCCGTTAGGCTCCACATTCTAAGTCCCATCAGGTCATCTGTTCACAAATGTAACTGTGAATTCCAGACTGATTAGATATGGGCATGCCTCGTTGAAGTCTGGTCTTGAATGTGTTTTATGCTTTGTCATTAACACACTTCCACACAGACCACTGCAGCAACGTCTCAGTAGTAACAGCAGAGTCACTCCCTCACACAAACACATGAGAAACTGTTGCAAGAAAGCAAAATAAACAAAGCCACCCGCAGACACACACACACACACACACACACACACACGATCTGACAACAGTATGAAGTAGACACTGATGCACCACAATCGGAGCAGGTG
The DNA here is from genome assembly GCA_011952105.1 of Coreoperca whiteheadi. Lineage (NCBI taxonomy): Eukaryota > Metazoa > Chordata > Actinopteri > Centrarchiformes > Sinipercidae > Coreoperca > Coreoperca whiteheadi. The sequence continues at coordinate 27,625,189 of CM022479.1, forward strand.
TTTGGAGTAAACACACTTCAGCACACCAAACTTCCACATTTCTTTGCCGTGCAACCTGTCCCTTAAACGCACCACAAGATGAAAGCAAGTGCTACAAGTGTCGAGCCACCGAAACGCGCCACGCGAACTGCAAACACACACGAGTGCACCACGAATGCGCAAGTACAACACTTTAAAAAAACGCACGTACGTCACGAGCCACCAGTATCTATACCGTGTGCTATGGCAACCTTTCAGCTGCAGCAGCTCAACATAAACCCCAGTGAGAGGCTGCAGATGGACGCGTTTTCACACGCAGTGCGCACCGTGGTGGTCCGGGACATAGTGCGCAGACATCCACACGCGCATGTACGCTCATGTAAATAAATGTACTTGCATCGTTGCATCGTTACCTTCCCGATGGCAACAGCTCCAGAGCTCCCCGCAGACCGCACCAAGGACAACCGCTGGAAGTTGTTGTGTGTGTCCCCCCCCAACCCCCCCCCTCCCCTTTCCACCCTGCGTTACTGTGCACTGTCTTGGTTTCTGTCTCCTTTCTCTCCCGGCTGGTTTGGTTAGTTTCCTTTGAATTCGCAGTTCCCTTGCGCGGTCATTCAAGTAAGAGCCGGTGTCAACATCCAAAGCCTCCGTCCGTCCAGGTTTGCCCGGGATGACGAGGGGAGAGCAAAAACCGCTTCTCCTCCAGTCAGCATCAGCTGGCAGGCAGGCAGGCAGGCAGGAGGCGGTGGGAGGGAGGGAGAGGAGGGGTCTGCTGGGATGAAGATGCAGCAAGGCGCTGCGCTTTCTTCCTTTCTTTTCTTCTCTGTCTCCCTCTCTCCCTCTCTGTCTCTCTCGGACAGATCGATGAGGGCTTGCCCACCCCCACAACCCTTATCCATCTCCGCGCTAGTAACCCATCTTGTATGCGCATTTGGGTCGGCACGGCGACCTGCTCTGTCTGTGTGTGCATCCCCGCAATCTTTCTACTATATATATATATATATATATATATATATATATGTTATAGGCCTTCAGCAGTGTAATATAGGCTATATGTATTGTATCTGTGTGTGTTTATGTGTCATCTGTGTTTGGACTGTTTGATCCTGAGTGATGTTAAAGTTTATCACTGCAGTTAAACATCTGAAGAGGAACATATGAACACAAGACTGGAGTACGACCTGTTACTGTAATCACATTCACATGGTGTTGTCCCATTAGCTTTCTGTCCAAAGGAAACATTCAGGCCAAGGAAGCCTGATGCCACGTGTCTTCGATGTGTTCCCGAGAGGGATGCAGTTTGGTCATGTGACATTGCCTCGCTGGAATAATAACTTCTTTATTTCTTATTATATCTCTGACCTGCAGTTCTGCTGGAGGCAGCCGGGAGGTCGCGCACATACAGGAAGCGCATGCTTTAATTTGATCTGCAAAACACCAGCAGTAATCTGACTGTACCTTGGTACGCAAACGTGATGATGCTCGCCACACGTTTCAACAGCTGATTTTTTTCTGGAAACAAGTCAAAGTGGAAGAAATCAGCTCTTTCTCAAGGCTTCCTGAAGAAGGTCACTGGAACAACAATTATATCGTCGAATAGTTGCCTAATTGCCTAATTTCCACACAACTGTCTGTATACAAAGTGTTCAAAGATCCCTTTTTTTGTATGACTAGAAACAGAGTCAAATATTCTCAACGCCTGGCAGATTATTTTCTTCTTTTTAAATATGTGTCTTGAGAAGAAGGAGACATTTTGAAGCATACTGTACAGTATTTTGAATACAAATGTGTTCCGATATCTGTCAAACACAATGACTTTGCCACGTCTCATTGGCCCATAAATGAATTTGTCAGATGAGGCTGGATGCTGTGACGAGTCGTACTAGCAACCCAAACGTCACGCAGTGCTTGCAACCCGTGCATTAGCGTGCAAGGCCTCTGTAAGACTTGCAAACCTATCTGCAAGAAGTGCGTGACCGTCATTTGTGGAACGTGAGGATTGGCACCGTTTGAGATCTCCGCGTAAGCAACGCTCGCAAATCGCTTTTGTGAAACGCGCCCCAGCTTCAGAAATACCTGTCCACGGCAGCAAACTCCAAAAGGAAACTGTTGAAGCAGTGGAACAAAACGCAAACCAGGCGCGGGGGCCTCAAGCTGTTACGGCTCATGGTGAGAAACATTACTAAACTCTTGATAAACAGAAGCAGACAGGTTTTGCAGAAGCTGCTCCACAGTAACACAGAGAGAAGAAGCAGAGACCGTTTCAGGCTGTAATGCTCACAATACAATAATTCCTTTTTTTTTTGGGTCAAAATCTGAAGAAGTTAGTCTAATTGCAACAACAAGTAGAGCATTAACTAATAACAGTGATTGTCTTTTCTACCTCTCCCCAATACTGAAATACAACAATAAGGCAGCAGAAATGAATACACAATCTGTGAACCAAAGGCTGCTCCACCAACCTGCTCTCATCCCAGGGCGTCATATAGCGACGTTTTGTCACGCCCCTCGGCGTTGGAAACAGACGCTCACGGTACCCTTTAGCGTCTGCAGGAGACGCCTTCAGAAACTACTTTGTTCGGTAGTGACTTCTAAGTCACATGTTGGTTAGGTTTAGGCAAAAAAAAAAAAAATACTTGGGAAGGTAATAGGAAGTCACGTGACGTAAGTGACGTTAAGCAACTGGTGACTTAAAACTTGAAGTAACTCAGTGTTCACGTTTGGTCTCACACGGGACACGGGGGATCTCGGTCTCCTGGGTGAAAGTCCCCGCGTTTGACTGTGTCACCCATCTGCTTTAAACCACCACTTTACATTTGCATCTAGTCATCTAGCAGACACTTTAATCCAAAGCGACTTACATATGAGGAAGACAATGGAAACAAACTATAACAACACAAGGTAACAAAATGCACCAGAAACCAATTAATTTATCTGACCAAAATACATATTTTTGAAACTATTTTAGAGCATAGGGCCATCGCACTATATCCAGTAGATATCATGGACATATTAGTAGTTTTCATAGGTTAGTTACTAGCTTGAGTTTAAGGTTTGGGAAGAAATGTTGGGTCACTGAAAATGGCGGCTAAATTGCCACCTGCAAACATTTTTCTCCTGATTCCCGAAGACCTGACACCAAAACCTGAAATCTTCTCTTCATCCCAGAAGGAAATTTCGATTTGTCATGGCAGCCACACACATGCACACGCAGTTGCCATTTATTGTGCCAAAGGAGCAAACGGATCGCTGAAACATTTCTCTATGAAACTCCCCCGCAGATGTTGAAAATAGGCGGACACCACATTACCCTGTCTTTTGTAAACCACAACTTATTCACAGAAAGAAAACCAAACAGGAAAATGAATCCGGGATAAGGTCGGAAGTATTTTAAATGCTGTCACAGTAATTTAAAGTGGACTTCTCCTTTGGTAAGTCATATGTTGTTTTTGTGACCTGAGCTGATCCTATCAGCCAAAATTGCTGGTAATGAACTATTGTGTGTGTGTGTGTGTGTGTGTGTGTGTGTTTGGCCAGTCTTAAATTAGTGATTTTCTGGCTGTAACTGTGTCGGTTTGATGCCTGGCCCAGCAGTAATCGCAGGAGTCCTCAGTTGACTGTGCTGGGTCCACTTTAAGTGACCTCTGGTTGATTCCTTTGAGTCATTCAGCTCAAAACAACAGCCAGGCTTCTGGCTGAGACAGCATGTATGCAACACAACAACAGTTATCCAACATACTGTGACCGATGGTTTTGGGGTTTTTTTTGGAATCCTAGGGGATTCCCCCAGAAATGCTGTTTGGTTTTGGTATGAAAGTAAAGTAGAGGTAGCTGTACTTGAAGTGATAAACCATGGCTGTCGATGATGATCATGTTTACTGGGGAACATTTCAAGACTCTTTTCCCACCTCAAACAGTTTGGTGTGGTTCGCCAACACTGGCGCGTTTGCCTGTTTCAGTTCATTTGAGCCGGTGACAAAGCCGCCGACTGCACTCCAGTGTGGACTTGAAAAGGATCTTATCGGTGGTTTTGCATGTTCACGCCAAAAAAAATCAGCTGATGCCTTCCATCAGTGCCAGTCATTTCCCAAAGCATGCAGTCATATTTTATAGCTTTTGTAATATTTCGCCGAATTGTTGACGTTTTCAAATTGAAATGCTCGGGTGATGCACCCACCTTGACATTCATCGTTTTGCCCACAGCGATGCGATATCAGTACAGACATTTTTCACCAATGTCTCAATGGCAAACTGCCTGGACTCTCCCATCCAAGCAATTGCTCTGTCTAATGAGCGCTGGCGTGCAGCTGTTCAGGACACATGTCAGCAGGTGTAATACAATGTGTAATCACAGGCAATCATGAAAACATTACTCATGCTAAAAATGAATACAAACACACTTAGGGTTTTGTCTCCAGGTAGTGCCCCAAAGAGTCTAAGTCTTGCACTGAAGTAGAAAAAGACATCTATCAAACAATTATACCTTCATTCATGCTGCAATTTTTTTAATAAAAGACACCGGGAAATAGTGGCTACATTTGGATGTGATGGTAGCAGGAAGGAGAAAGTTGAATACATTTTAGAAAAAGGATAGAATTGGGAAACAAATTGGGTACAGATGATAAAAAATATTTACCCTCTACCCCAAACCAAAGCCCGAAAAGAAAATGGTTGTGTTTCTGTACAGTTCTGAAATAAGTGCCTGGAAAAGCGCACATGCACTCGGCGAACCATTCCCAGACAGAGATGATAAAGACGAACAACAGAAAAGCCAGTGGGAATTGTTTTGTGCTCTATAGTGTTGTTTAATTATTGGTGCTGTCTGAAGGCTCCAAAGGCTGAGGGAACCTGGAGACCACAGAGGACTCATTAAACCCACTTCTTCTGCAGCAGATGGACCTCTGCTGACCTGAGCTCAAATCTTATCCCGTCCTCTCCCCTGAGAATCCCCTATATTGTCATCCTGAATGTGAATAATGTCTTTATTATCGCTATTCTCTACTTGCTGGAGATGTACATGTGACGTCAGCGTTTGTGGAAGTGGCCCCAGCTAAGATTTCCCTTTTCAACAAACAGAATGAAAGCCAATCAACTACAGCTGAGTAAATATACTGGCCACAGTTGTCATTATAGCCAGTGAAATCAGCAGTCACTGGGTAAAGCTTCCACTTGCTGCAGCATATTAATACACAGGTAATTATGCCAGCTATACTAAACATTGGTATAGCTATAGGTAAAACTGTGGCTTTAAAAAATAAACTTTCACAATTGTGATTTCGATAAAAGCGATGAACCATTCAGCCCTAGATGTTTCCTAAAACTGTTAGTATAGTTGTGTGAACAAAACAATGAAATGTTGAAATAAATGAAAATCAAAGAGAACAGGGAAGTGGACTCCTGACAGCAACAACGCACTTTGCGACCACTGTGGAAGCTAATGGGGATCCAAATAAACAATAAAGAATGTGCACACATGTTGTTTGTCAGTGATGCTGCCTGCTTGGCCAGTTTGTCTCGAAAGCATACTGTACTTTTTTACTTCAAATGGTAATACCTGATTGAGTGATATGTATGAAAATAACTCTCCTTGGCGCTCTTGTGTTTGCCCTTTGCTTTATCCTCTAAATAAAATAAACCACATTTCATCTGAAACTCTCACTTGGAGCAGAGGAAGGGGTAGGGGATTGTGCTTATACCGTTACCTGGTTTATTCTGATAAATTTAGATTGCATTAAAGATTCACGCAGCCTCCCAGGTTACACAAAAGTTCAGAAAAAAAACAATATCCAATATCCCCGTCTTTGCCACTGATAGCTGTATTTGTGCCCTTGAGGAGGCTCATGTGTAACCTATCATTTCATAAAGCCAGAATAAAACATTTTCACTTTTTTATTTTAGACATTTTAACACCAGAGTGACTCACAACATAAACGGGCATTATGTCCAGTCTTGCTCAGCGCATATATTGACAATGTGTTGGTTTTTGCAGGATTCAGTTCTCTAGGTTTGTATTACAGAACAGTTTCTACTTCAGTTTGACTCTAGGACGAGTGCATTTTCTGGCCAGTTTTCTGAGAGAGAGAGAGAGAGAGAGAGAGACTTAATATTGATGACATTCACTTATCGTGTAAATAGCAAAACGGGTTTAGTACCCTTGTGTTAACACCTTAAAATCATTGGTATTCTTCAACTTTTGAGCTGTAAGAATGTAATGATAACCTTTATTTGTAGAGCACTTTTCAAAGAGCAGCATACTAAGGGTTTTACAATGAGAGGAAGGAATTCAGTGCACACTTTCAAAGGAACATTCCCCCTTTAACAGCTGATGTGGGATTCATGCAACAACATTCTCGCTTCTGTAAAAACACACTGACGTTCCTGAGTAGAAGTGGCAGTGAGGAAGAGGAGGCCTGCTAGTGTTTTCCTGTACCGGCCATAGGGGGCACTAATGTTCAACCTTAGTGGAAGGTAGAGAAAGTGTGGGGCAGGTGGGGTTGTTTATGTGTTGATATGCGTTGTTAGTGTCTTTGATGAATTATTTAGTGTAATCTGGAGTACAGAGACAGGCATAGAGGAGGAAGACGTGGAAAAAAAGGGTCATGTAGTGTGTGGGGGGTGGGGGTTAATTTGTTGCACGCAGGCAACAGGCAGACACAGGCAGTTAAACATGGTTTAACAGCATGACATGAAAATCAGATTGCAAAGTCAGAGATGCAGCAGAAAGAGAGCTGGAACCTGCTGGTTATGTGTTTGTCAGCCATGAGATAATCACAGAATCGCTCGGAAGATAAGTACACATAAGACAGATTCCATGTAGACAAATGAGTTCATACGACAACGCATAAAGCCAGTAGATATTTGTGCAAGTTATTCTTTAAATTTGAGCCTTTTTTTTCCTTTTATGCAGCCCAACGATAGACGGCATGGCATGCTCACTGTAATCGTATCTTACAGAGCTCATAGTGCCTTATTACCCCACTAGAACACTGCGCTCTCAGAATGCAGGGTTTCTTGTGGTTCCTAGAGTCTCCAAAAGTAGAATGGGAGCCAGAGCCTTCAGCTATCAAGCTCCTCTCCTGTGGAATCAGATCCCAGTTCGGGTTCGGGAGGCAGACACCATCTCCTCATTTAAGAATAGGCTAAAGACTTTTCTCTTTGATAAAGCTTATAGTTAGGGCTGGCTCAGGAGAGTCCTGAACCATCCCTTAGTTATGCTGCTATAGGCCTAGACTGTCGGGGGACTTCCCATGATGCACCTCTCTCTCTTCACCTCTGTCCTCCTCTCCATCCGTATGCATTCTCATCCCATAAATGCATGTCACTAACTTGACTTCTTCCCTCTCCCGGAGTTTTGTGCTTTGTCGTCCGTCTCTTCTTTCTTAGTGTCACTTTCAGCAGGTATTTCAGTGTCCGGACATGTATCTGGATCTGTGACTATGGCAACCTGCTGGGGCAGTGCTGCTGTGTCTATGGTGCAGGGGACGAGTGGCTCGGGTCCTGCTCGCTGGGCTCCACCTGGAGCTGCTCGGCTGTCCGTCTGGACCCGTCATCTTCCCTTATGTTTTACATCCCACACTCTTCATCATAATTATGTATGTACTACAATTTTGCCATTGTCATCATAATTGTATATATTATGATTTTTATGCTATGAATCTATTCTGTACTTACGACATCTATTGCATGTCTGTCCGTCCTGGGAGAGGGATCCCTCCTCTGTTGCTCTTCCTGAGCTTTCTATCATTTTTCCCTGTTAAAAGGGTTTTTTTGGGTAGTTTTTCCTTATGCGAATCGAGGGTCTAAGGACAGAGGGCGTCGTATGTTACAGATTGCGAAGCCCTTTGAGGCAAATGTGATTTGTGATATTGGTTCTTTCCCAGCTATTTGTCTGTTTAGTTGGAGGTGGACGGGGCTCAGTTGGAAAAGGGTGATGTTATGCACCTATCAGGATTTAGCAATATTTGAAATCATAATGTGTTGACAGTTAAGGAGTTGTTGGCCTATGTCGCCAGCACTGTCAGTCAAATCAAAAGCAGATTAGAGTGTTTGAGTGTTAAACACCTAAATAACTATGGATTAGTTTCTTTCTGAATTTGAGGTTTGATTGTTGGTATCCACAACACTTATGCCTAATATTAACAAGACGATACACGAGTTGCTTTGCTCATAAAGATTTTGTCCTCAAGAAAGGATGGCCTAAAAGGATCACATAAAACATCAGAAACACTTGGGAACTGCTGGGTTTTTCAGAAAACAATTTTTGTTATCTACTGACCACGAAAACACAGTTTGTTGCCTCAAGATGAGGAGAGGATTAAATCCTGATCTCGCCAATAACAGCCCTTCTCTATGTACATGGCATAATATATACATCTATATCTATCTACACAATGTATGGCCACTCTAAGTACTTTCATACAAATCATAATTAGGCTCGGATTCACATTCATTGTGCAATTATATCACTCTTAAGTGAAACCTCTTAAGTGCTTTTCTGGGGGTGGGCGCTGCATCATTTCATGGGCAAATTAAGTAAACTAATTGCAGTGGGGATGAATGAACTCCTGCTTCTTAATACTCTTGAGTTGAGACACTGTGAAGTGACACCCGCAGGGATGCACCGGAGATGTGGAATTTAAATTGAGGTGAATAACTACGTGAGACATAGAGAGACGAAGCCGAATAGTGCTCTGGCTCTCTTTTATGAAGATTCACGGTTAGCTCCATGGTATGACCCCCAAACCCGCAAATTAAAGCAAACATCTCAAAAACCTGAAGGGAAATGGCAATCCACCAATCTAGAAGGATCTCGTTTAGACAGGCAGATAGTCTTAAAACATAAAGGAAAGTCCTCCATAACACCAGAGCAGCCTACTACTCATCATTAATAGAGAAAAATAAGAACAACGCCAGGTTTCTTATCAGCACTTTAGTCGGGCTGACAGAGTCACAGCTCAAGTGAGCCATGTATTCCTAAAGTCCTCAGTTTTAATGGCTTCATGAGTTTCTTTAATGATAACATTTAAATTATTGGAGACAAGATTCATCACGTCCTGCCCTCAACTGGCAACGGTTCATCCTTAAAGACCGGAACCTTAGAAACTGCTGTAAAACCTGATATATATTTAGACTGCTTTTTTACTATCAACCTCCTTATCAACCAACTCACTTCAACAATCTTTTAATCTGAACCATCAAACTCAGACGCCATCCCAACTAGGCTCCTTAAAGACGTTTTACCCTTAGTTAGCACTCCTTTACCACATATGATCAATCTGTCTTTATTAACAGTCTATGTACCACAGCCAAGTAGCCATGTACCAAGTAGCTGTAATTAAACCTCTTTCTGGAAAAGCCCACCTTTGATCCAGGGGTTTTAGCCCACTACTGACCTATATATATTCTCTCTAAGATCCTTGAGAAAGTATTCGCCAATCACTTGTGTGACCGTCTACATAACAATAGTTTATTTAAGGACTTCTGTCAGGATTTAGAGTGCATCATAGCAGAGACAGCACTGGTGAAAATTACAAATGATCTTCTAACTGCATCAGACAAAGGACTTGCCTCTGTACTTTACTAGGTCTATCTTAGTGCTGCATTCGACACCTGGCTGGCTCAGGTGATTGCTGAACCATCCCTTAGCTATGCTGCTATAGGCCTCGACTGCCGGGAGACTTCCAATGATGCACCTCTCTCCTCTCTTCCTCGCCCTCTTCATCTGTGCATTCTTATTTCATTGACGCGTCTTACTAACTCCACATCTTCTCCCTCCCGTAGTCTTGTGCTTTCTCATCCCTCGCCTCTCTCCTTCTGTCACTTTCAACAGGTATTTCCGCCTCTTAAAAGGAAGTTTTTCCTTGCCACTGTCATCAAGTGCTCGCTCATGGTGAGAATTGTTGGTTCTCTGAAAATAATATTCAAAAAAGTGTATGTGTCACAGTCCACGCCCTTCAGTTGTCCTTTTCTCCTCCCAGTCCCACACCTGTAGTCACTTTGCAATTAGCACTCCCACTCTTCCCCGATTCCCTGCACCTGGTCCTCGGCATCTTCACTCCCTTTATATTGACTCACCTCCCTTCACTCCCTGTCCGTTCTTAGTTCAGTCTAGCTTAGGTTGGTATGGTGTTCTGTTCTGTTCTGTTCTGTTCTGTTCTGTTCTGTTCTGTTCTGTTCTGTTCTGTTCCTGTGTCTTAAGTTCTAATAAACCATCTATGTTTGGAAGTTTTTGTCAACTCCTCCTTGCGCCACTATACCAGCGCTGACAGAATGTCTCAGACTGCTCTATAGGACAAGTGCAATGAGACAACTTCTGTCATGAATTAGTGCTATATACATTTTTTTTATTGAAATTAGATTGAAAATGAAGGTTATTCTGTGTTTCTATTATATTGTCCATCCCATTTATATCTGTGAAGGTTGACAAACACATCTCTCTGTACTAAGCAATGCATTTCAACAGCCCCTCAAACTTCAACCTCCAAAATGATGAAAACGTTGGATCAACACCGCTCTAAAAGCATTTCAATAAAAAGTGACCATTATAACCTTCATGAAGTGAGGATTTATTGTTCTTATTAAACTACAGTCACATCTTCCAGGTGACGCTCACCGCAAGTGACAAGAAGCAGCTGGAGACGGCATGTGTCACAAAGGGTAGCACATTTCTGTCTGCAACCTCCACAGGACAACAGCAGAGGACATGAGTGCACATTTTAAAGTAGGGAGGAAATGGCAGAAATAACATTTAAAAAGAAAATAATAACATTCAACCCTGAAAATGTGGCCTTATCCACTGTACTAGACGCCATTCTACTCTACTTTGCAGTTCAGTTGTGCCTAGCACAGACAAGAAAAGCAATCGGCGCTACACTAATATTCTGTGGAAGTGAGTAGAATAGAATATGAGACCTCGGTTGAATCTTAACTACTGCTCTAAATTACAGCGAGCTATCTTTGGGCTATGAATTCATCCAATATCATGACACATCAGCAACCTGCTCTTTTTGGCGGGATAAATCTGACTCAATGCCTTTCCGACATAATCTAAATAGCGTTATAACAAAGTTGGCCCTGGTGGATCAGACAACAGGAAAGCCTTTCCTACTTCCTTCTGCCTCATTACGCTGGCTAAAGAGCTGTTTGTCCGAGTCAGCTGCAGGCCCAGTGAGGGGAAACACCTCATCACTTCGCAGCTGTCACTCCGCTGGAATCAACAGGCTCTTACATGCTAGTAACAGGGACATGAGGAGACTAGCCAAGGTGAGCTGTGATTTTTCACTTTAATGAGAACCAATTCTATGTGTAGCTTGTCAGACCCCGGTAAACCTCAGTATGGGAGGTACTGGACCAGCTCTCCCTTTAAAGGATCTGATCCTCTCAGAGTATTACCCTAAAGCATTGAATAAGGACTGTTTTAAGCTGGTGGCGAGGAGACACCCCGAGCTTCTAACTGCTTACTTCCGAGCGTCTAACCTGCTTCCTTTGATTCAGCAACCGACCGAATAGCCCGTTTGTGTCAGTTACCAACGGCAGCTCTCCGCTAATTAATCTGGGATCTTGTTATGGTACTAGGACGGGTTTTAGTGACTCGGATGTAAGCCCCAAGGGACAGTTAATGTCATTGGCTTGGGTAACCTGTAAGAACCTTTTAAGATTTAAGGTACAAAAACAACATAACCTTTTACCACCATCAATAAACTTATAAATGTCCACTATTTATACTCTAACTACAGTTTGATAATTTATTGCAATAAGCTTTAGCAAGGGCAGTAGTAAAACAATTCAAATTTCAATCTTCAAACAAATCATTGACATAAAACACACAGTAAATACACAGCTGAGTCTTAATTTCCATAGTTTTCTGTAGAAGGAGAGAGCAGAGTTTGTCTTGGCCAGAGCGACCCCACTCTGTTATCACACCGGGTCTCCAAAGAATAGATCACGGCTCCTTCCAAAAGCTCCCAAAATATCCCCAGAGTCTCTAGTCCATAAATAACAGGGTGGAACAAGGGAACTTCAGTCCAAATTTGTGATTCTCTGTCACTAGGGCAAATGGTTAATCCTTTTCGTACTCGACTAATCTGACAAAGTCCTTCTTACGATGTGTCCCGAAGAAAAGGCACAAGGAAATGACCCTAATTCTCTCTCCGTCTCCCTATTTTATATCACTCTATATGACACACTCTCTACATGTTACACTTACACTTTTGACATCTCATAGCACACACACATTCCACACAGTAACTTGAGCACAGTTGTTGGCGCTCATTTGCTCTGACTTTCTCCTTATTTGGGCACCCGGAGAACCCATCAAGGTTGTTTCCGACATTCTAACTCACAGCGTTCTCCAGGTCTGATCAGTGCTATATTCTTTCTCACAGTGCTTTAGTTTGTAGACGTTTAGTCATCTCTGCTGTAGCAATACATTCATCTTGTTATTCAAACATTGTTAATATGATTTCTTATGATTAATGTTTGTTATATTCACTTCTAGTTAATAGTGCAACTTACAATTTTAACATAACTCATGTGTCAGGATTTTAGTTGTAATTTGCTCTTGATAATCATACTTTTGTGGAAAGTAAGTAGATTTACTCAAGAATTGTATTTAAGTACAGTTTTGATGTACTTGTCCTTAACTGTATTCCATGTATACTTTACTTCACTACAGTTATAGATGAGTTACAGAGATTCTGATTTCACATTCCTGTATATGATCCACTGATACACATTAAACTACCTAACAGTGTGCAAAGTAAATAAAATGGCTTTAACTCCTCAAGCAGAAATAATTAAAATACTGCTTTTATGTTAATGTACTGTCAGAATCCAATAATAATAATATACACAGATTAGTGAAAGGGACTGTTCAGCATTATGAGTACATTTAAAAACTTATGTACATTTGCTGATCATGCATATGATGGATGTTTCTTAATACATGACATTTTAAATCTACATACTTACTTTACTGCGGATGAACATCGAGAGCGTCGGGTTTCGGCACTGAGGTCAGTTAAAGCTGAGTTCAGACCTGCTGTGGGCCACATGTGTAGAAAAATCCATTTCCCAATTGGCGTCGGTTTCTTATTTTGAAAATGTTTGTACACTCAAGTGAAGTTTTCAAATTTTAGGTAACAAACAATTACAACAGTTTGCAAAGAAAGCAGACGCATGTTAGGCAGAATAGACTTCATTCCACAAGTGTGAGTTCTCATTTGACATATACAGTATTTATCTATTTATAGTGCGGAATTCTAAAGTTTGTTGTGAACACACAACGAGAAGCGAGAAATTACAGATCTTACTGAAAGCAAAGACGCTTTGCTAGCTGGTTTGTACGCACCGGGAGAGCATGGTGATTCTTCACTAACATTACATACATTTGTACATTTTCTACCATAAACACTGTAAAAGTGGCAATACAGAACCGGACAGGCCAATGCACATCTTGAGTGACTCACAAGCACTCTTTTCAGTATTAAGTTGCACTTGTTAAACTGCATTATAGTTTCTAGTTTATATGGTATGATGTGGAAAGACAGATTAGCAGAGTGGTTTGGTTCAAAAAAGTCGCACTCTATGAGTGGTGGATGCCGCAAAAACCATTTATAATCCAGCTGCTGCTGCTGCGTCAACAGCCCTCCTTTAGCGTACATTCAGCAGTTATGGCTTTGTTTTAATCAGACCTCTATTTATCCGTTTCTCAATCTCACCAGGCCAATTGCGAGGCTTGAGGTTTGGTCCCCCGCAGCCTACTCACAGTTCAACACCCCCCAGATTCTCCAGACTCCACTTCTATTGGCTATTTGCGATCACAAGATTGTCTATGCACTTCTAAATGTACTTTGGATTTTATCAGTCCACCAGGAAACAAAGTTCAAACAGCAGAAGAAACAAAGAACCTCTAGGGCAAGAACAAAGTTCATATCTGGGTTTCAGAAAGTTTGATGTTCAAAACATCCGATCCACTAAATATTCTGAAACTGTAGCTATGAACTGAATTAGTCTTATTTCTGATCAGCTGGAAGCTCGCACTACAAATTATGAATTTATCGTGTTTTGCCAGTGTGTGGGTGAGTGTGTTTCAAAATGCATGCCAAAAGAATACTCTGTTGTTGGTTGGTTTACATTTTGACAACAAGAGCTTTTGTGATAAAATTAAGTGGTTCGTGAGCACACCAAGATCTAAATGATTTAATGCCAACAATAAAATGTGTGACTATGTCCGACAAGTACTCAGAGTAGAAAATAGTAAGTGTCTTTTTCACATTAGTGTGCTTTTAGTCTAGTATCAGCAAATAATGAAGATTACATTTTGAATTTCTACAGTGAATAAAAGGTATTAGGATATATTGCTGGTGCCTTTGACAGTCGGGTCATTTGGGTAGCAGTAGCTGAAGTCCATGGCGGTGGGACGTAGGGTGCTGCTCCAGGTAAAGCCCCCCTGCCTTCAAGTGGCCGAGGTATTTCTGTATAAGATTTATTCTAATAATTATTTTGTATTGTATTTATTTATATATTTGTCAAGTTACACCCCGCCTCTCCTGGTCCATGTCACCCACAGTATATTTAGTTTTAATTATTGGGAGCGGTGCAAGATTTGCAGATGGCTTCCTGTATTAGTGCCCAGCAGTATTTTGTCTGTATTGATCTGTTGTTGTAGGAAGGTTTGGACAGGTTCAGACCGCCTCTCCAGCATGAACAAAATGTGAGCGCAGCATCCCCTACTGAAAACATGTTCACCAACGTTGCTATGCTTGGGGTGCTGCTTTTGTTGGTGCTACATCAACAGGCTCCTCACTAATAGGAGTAGGGCTAATGTAAGGGTGCTTAGGCTGCTCCTGGTCTGCATTTAGTGTCGGTTCAGCTCAACCATCAACCTCTTGATGCTGGACTACAGACTTCATTGGGTACAAATATCTGCAGGGCCTGTCTAGCAGAGAGCGAAATTGCAGCCTCGCAGTGTATGAAGAAATCCTTGAAAGGATCATAAATGTATTCAGAAGAGTGTCATGATGCAACACATATAGAGAATATATGCACTGATATGCATTTGTTCACATATTGTTCAGGAGACAAATGTAGTGCTTTTTATTTCTTTCAAATTTGTGAAATCTTTTCAAGAAGATGCTCGAAACAAGAATTGTCTCAACCACTGAGAAGATATTTTAAGAAGAAAATCTCATAAGGCTGACTGTTGTGTGTTAAATGGATCATGGTTGGCAGAACAACACAGCCCGTCTGATCTGTTTCCACTCCATTATTTTGGCTGAGGAAGCGTTTGGCTGCATCAGCCACAGGCCGCTCAGAGGAGGGAGACCTCATCACTCAGTCTGTCAGTCTCTGGACTCAACAGGATCTATTGACACACAAAGCCATGCAAAGGCTTCAACTGGTCTCTGATAGAGGCCATGGGTCCTCGCTACTGAGGACTACTGCCAGAAAAGTTGGATTTTATGTTTCATCATCTACAGTTTGGAAAGATAACCAATTGCAAACTGTTGGAACATCTTTTTACTTTCTAGCTCTGGCGCCGTAGGATGCCGTTGTTACATGCCCCCAGCCCCCTGCGCTCTTTTAATGCAGGGCTGTTTTTCGATCTGAATCCCTACTGTGAGCTCTCCTCCAGTGCCACATTCAGGCACCCAATAAACATACCTCAGGCAGTGCTCATTTGTGGTCCCCATGAACCCTGTTCATTTTAACAACCCCATGACCTTTCCCCTAACCCCACCCCTATAGGCCAAACATTTCAACCCCTACTGCTGGCAAGGCTCTAAAAACAGTGAATTAATCTGTATGTTGTTTATTCTGTCCAACATCATACAGTGCAACCCACAGTGGCCATTAGCATAGTTTTCGACTGTTTTTTTTGTTGTGATTTTACATCATGTCAGTGGTTAAGGCATTTGTATATCTTACATGTACAGTATTTGAGACACATTTTTTAGGGTGCTGAGGGTGAGCATGAAGAGATTGTCTTGCTCAAGGAAGGTTTTTGAGTAACAAATCTGTAATAGATATATTCTTATATAGTGAATCTTTTTCAGTCTAAAACTCTCATTTTTCAGAAATTGACATTTTTTTGTAGGGATGTTGGGACAGAGGCTATCAAGTTGTAATAGCTAAAGTCAACAAAAACAGAGAGAATGAAGTAAATCATTAAAAGCCACAGTAAACATCAGCACCATCTTTATTTACTGCAGATCGGAAAATTCTTGAACGTCCATACAGACGTCTTTACAGACGCCAGTTACCCCAGCGTGAGGCTGGCTGACAGCTCGTCAACAGGAGTGACAAGTGTTTGGCCCAGAACCAGTCCGAGGGGACGCAGGCAGGAGAGAATACATTTTCTGCCACAGGTTGACAAGATGCAAAAATGTCAAGAGAGTTTACTTCATTTCATAACAGTTACACCGTGAGTGTGTTGTATTTATGGTTTTTACCCTGGCAAAATGTAAATGCTAAAATTGGAAGTGGATGTAGTAATTCAATTAATATAGAGGAGAGATTAAAACCGAAGGTTGATATATACAAAACAATGATAATTAATTAGGCCCCTCAGCTGCCAGTACACTGCTGCTAAGAACCCACTCCGTTGAAACTCTCAATTAGTCCTCTATGAACACATTTGACACAAAGGCACCCCACTGCTTTACATAGACATTGAGATAAGTTCCAAATAGAGGTGATTTTACAAAAGGATAAATTAAAAGATGATGGAAATGCAAGCGCAGTGGGGACATATAATCAATCAAAGAATGGATCCAAACCCTGCTGACACTGAACTAGGAAAGCACTTTAGAGGATGGATGGAGGCAATGGCTGTTTCACTTGGCGAAAATAGGTATAACAACAGTTAACACTAACTGGTAAAATTAAGGTACAAAAAGTAATTCTTAAAACCATTTATCTGTTGAGCACCACTGCCTTAAGCAAAGATAATGATATAAATGTCAGTGAGCTGTTAAAAAATTGGATCTGTGACATTTTACATGTATCCCGTGCGTTTGCTGTTGGACTTGGGTAACAGTAAACGACGTGAAGACCCTGTCACATTACAAAAAGATATATTTGATTTAGCATCACTGAATGTGTAATGTTGTGCATCTGTCAACAGTTAGTTTTCTGAAGACGTTAAACATGTTGGAGTATAATTATCTCCCTCAGTCCTTCACTCCTTCCATCTTCTGTCGCCGCAAGAAACTCTGCTGGTTCTGGACGTATGTAACATTAGGCAATCCAGCAAGTTTCCCACTCATAGTGGCTCATAGTGTGAATTGCAGGGAGGCTGGTAAACAGTCCTGCAGTCTTTTTGAACAATGCTCTTGTTTGCTTACGGTGACTGTCATAAAATCAGACATTAAGACAGAGAAATCGACTAAAGATTATGATGTCTGCGGGTTGTAAACACACCCCAGGAAAAGGCACCGAAATAGATTAAATGGCAGTGAAAGACGAGGGAGGTGGAGACAGGAAGCACAGAGAGAGAAGAAGAGCAGATTGGAGAGAAGACTCAATAATTGTCAGAAGGCCTGCAGCCTGGAGACGCAGCTTGTTTCTTCTCTGTCGGTGCTAAATTTGTCTGGGATGCCTCAACATTCAAACTGATTACCATATTAGGGCACACACACACACACACACACACACACACACACACAGCAAACTTGCAATCAGCTGGCTATGTGGACACCTTGGTGAAGTCATTAGCCTTTAAAGATTTACTATGTTTTACGCTTTTGTAATGAGATGATGTGTCTGCAATGAATAGTGGACAGCACTGGAGGAAACAGGGCAAACCAGATAGTGGCTGTGTTTCCATTTAGGTGCTGATCCCCTTAATCCACATTTTTAGACAGACTCTGTCCTAATGTCCTAATGTCCTAATCTCGCAGTTCAAAAGCTCACCCAAATGTAGCCTAATTTTCCCATATTTTGAGGACGCAACCAGTGTATCCTTTGCCGAATCCGATAATCCATTGTACATCAGTGACATCATCACTACAGTCAGGAAATCTATGAGTTGTGCTGTCTTTACCTAGTGGTAACTGCACTTTAGAAAAGCAAGCAAATGGCAGCATTTAGCTGCTCACTAGGTTCCACAGAGCTTTGTTGCTGTCCAAAACAGTTATATCTCCAAATGTTGGTGATGTAGAATTTTTCAGATATGTATATGTATAACATGTAAAGTATGCAAATGTGAGCTGGGTGCCAATCACCATTATGCTAATGTTAATTCCAATCTGAAAATCCCATTATGTTAGCATCAAACTAATAGGCAGCTCTTGATTTGTAGCAGACATGCTAACTGTATTTTATATTTGCTTGCATGTGCTACTGGGAACATTACTTATTGGGTCTCTTTCAATGTATTTTAAGTTGTTTAAGGTGTTCTGCAAAACTGAAAAGCAATGTTGATCGCGGGCCAAAAAATGTCACAGTGTCAAATGGAATTTGCACTCAGGTGGTTACTGATTTTTTTTTTAACATAAGGTGAACCACATAAAACCCCAGCAGGATGTAACTGGTAGAGGGCAGACATGATTTCACAGTTTGGTCTCATTTGGAAAAAAAAATGTTACACAAAGAATCCATATACATTATATACTGAACCATTAATACGGTATTTTCCAGCTGAAGTTCAACATCAGAACTCGTACTGTCCCAGTTTCTTACTGGTATTTACACTTTTTCTGCTGCTTTTGGGCAACATCCTGAAATTACATTACATACATTTACATTTAGTCATTTAGCAGACGCTTTTATCCACAGCGATTTACATATGAGAACATTCACAAACCGAAGGCGCAGCTTCGGAAGCATTTTTGGGGTTCAGTATCTTGCTCAAGGATACTTCGATGCATAGCTGGGGGATTAAACTTCCGAGCTTCCGATTGGCAGGCATCCGTTCTGCCACCAAGCCACAGTCGCTTTTGTCCAAAGCGACTTACATATGAGTAAGACAATGGAAGCAATTATAACAAAACAAGGTTACAAAAAGGATCAGAAACTAGTCTGTTAAAGCCCAGCACAGTATACAAAGCTAAGGATAGGAAGTTTTTGTTTTTTTCAGCTGCAGGTGATGGTCCTTCGTCCAAAGTGAGAATGTCACTCAGGCATGCCAAGATGCAAAAAGAGACAGTTGAATCGTCAGGTTGAAATGACAAGTGGAGCTGTGTGTCATCTGCATAGCAGTGACAGGAAAAGCCGTACTTCTAAATGACTGAACCGACGGATGTCATGTAGATGGAGAAGAGTAGCGGTCCAAGCACCGAGCCCTGTGGCACCCCTGTATTGAGATGTTGGGACTCAGAGACCTCGTCTCTCCAGGATACTCTGAATGACCTACCCGAGAGGTACGATTTGAACCATTGTAACACTATTCCAGAGATTTCCATAACACTGAGTGAGGAAAGGCCGGTTCCACCACCTCTTCTTGCGATGCGAGGACTGTGGGAGAAAGTATGATTATGTGAGAGGGCTGCAGGAGTGGCGTAATCCTCAGGTTTAATCCACATTTCTGTAAGTGCTACAATTGAAAGACCAGCATGATTAACAAAAGTCGTAATGAAGTCAGCTTTGTTCACAGCAGACTGGCAGTTCTACAAGCCTATTGGGAAAGTAGAAAGGGCAGTTGTGGACAGCGGTACAACGTAGCAGATTATAAAAATTGCGTTCCCTTTGGCATGAAACAGAAGCTTTTCGTGTTGTAATGACAGTAGGAAATGAAAATACATTTTATAAGAGCAGAAGGAAAAATGCTCTCTTCGGTCTTCATGAGATGAGGGCTGCCACAACCGCTGCCGCGGTGATTATACACACTTAAATACCCATCTGTTTTCTGGTATTGGATTCAGCAGGACACGCCTCCCGTGACCCGGAAACCAACCACGAGAACAATCGATACTAAACGCTATGACGCAATAACGCCACATCACCAAAATGCCGGTAAACCAGCGGCAACAAAAATAACACTGCACTAAACTTAAAAAAAGACACGAATCAAACACACTTACAGTTCTTGTAGGCTTCAGCTGCTAAATTTCTTCTCCTGAATTTTACTGAAATTGAAGGGCCCATAAAGAATGCCTATATATGGGGTCCAGAATGCTACGGCCCTGGGTGTTACCCGTCAAGTTCAAATCTTCTCTCCAGAGGATCTGAAGGACAGGTTTGTTTGATAGGTTTCAGATCCAGAACTGGGACACAACTGTTGTCAGAATGTCTTTGTGAATCTCCACCAAACAAGCTGTTGTGGAGGCAAAAGGTAATTCCCACCTGGTCCAAACTACTTGTAATTACACTATATTTAAGAGAGAAAAAGTGAGAGCCTTATTTTGGTGTGGGTACACAATGCAGTCCCTGGGTACATTCCATCTACGAAGTGAGAACTTGTTGTGCTGCTACCCAGGTGGGCAGGTGACGCAAAAATGATGGAAGAGAATGACAGAGAGGGAGATAAATATTGGAAGGGTACATTAATGTTCTAACAAGTCTGTAGGAAAGGAGAAAAGAGGAGTATTCTGTGGCTATTACACAGATTTCTGAAGACAAGGAGCAGAAAAAATGTAATAGAAACAATAACTTATGACTACAGTTGATGAGAACATGAAAGGTTGGCAGAAAAGGACAAAGGACGAGGGCTGTTTTCTCATTTTGTGCTTTAAAAACCTGCATATTCTGTTGACAAAATAGAATAGTTAGAGACTGTAAGAGACGGTCGAGGGAGAAAGAGAGCCCAATAGGAGAGCATTTTCTTGTTATTGTTACTCAAATGGAGTTATTTCAAAAGCAGAGAGAAAGAGAGAGGCTTGTGTGTTGTGTTGCTCCCAAGAGTTAAAGTGTTAAAGAAATGAAATACGATGAATAGGATGCGGGGCGGAAAAAATAGAAAATGGTTTCTTTTTGCTAAACACCAGATAGAATTGTGTTGCACAGAGGAAAAAATAGCAAAGAAAATGACAGAGAAAGAAAGAAAAGTTGTTGTTGTTTATATTGACAGCTGCTATCACGATGGAAATAATAGACCTCTTTAACACTTCATTACTTCAAGCGTTTTGGGCAGACCGGATACCTATCCAATTCCCGAGATTGCATTCTGGCTAGATTTTGAAAGGGTGTAAAATGCATCCGTCTCTCCAAAACACGCACATAATATTTACTCCTCCCCAAGGACGCCATAGTGGATGGAAACGTGGGACTGACTACCCAGGGCCCCAATGGGGGGAGGGCGCTCGAAAAGCCTGGAATGAATAGTTAGTTTTTGTTTGCTATCTTATATTTCTAAGTAATAAGTGTCATAACTCTCTCTTAGCCTCCCCTACAAAAGGCGCAAAATGGTTTAGTTCGCCCCTGCACTACGATTCCTATGGATTCTCTAAATGCAGCTAATCCAGCAGAATGGCGGCTGAGGCTGCAGCACCGGCGTGCACCGTCATGTCTTTCCCCAAGAAGGGGAAATCGGGATACCAAAAAAGGAAAGAGCTTTGAAAGCACACTTTAAAAAGAAAGGTGAGCACAACTACCATAATTTAAGAATGGTTTAAGCTAATATCAGTAGTTGTTTGGATTAAAGGCAGTCAGCCAGGAATCTTCCTTAGAGCACATTTGCATTGTATAACATAAATTAATCAGTATCATAAAATGATCAGCATCATAGCTACAATGGCTTATGGCATTATATTTAGCAACGTTACCTAGCAAAGCTTAACATCAAGAAACACATGGCCCTCGGTTTCAGAAACAGCCACCGAGAATGGAGCCGCAGCAGGTACCTCATTTGTTAAAGAAGGCGTGAGACAAGGTGAGCTGAGCTCATGAAGTGCCGACTAAAAGTTATTACAAGCTGTCATTTGACATTGAGGCGCCGCTGACCTCGCCGTAAAGACCGTAACGCTACGGAGTGATATTCAGACCACTTTCCCAGTAAGGTAGCATGACGTGTTTGGTTTCAACGATTCATGCAATCTCAATATTTTGTGCTAGTTTGAAAACGATGCGCAATGGCCTTCAAAAGACTATGTAATATTAATGCCATGTGTGTCAGCATAAGTATCCTACGATGCATGAAATTTTGAAGTGAGACGAACTTCACATTTTCACATCTTATTAACCTAAGCATATGTAACTAGTAAAGTTTTTTCAGCTTTCTAAAGTTTCTGGAGTTTGTTTTTTAGGCCTACATGCTTTTGAACCACTGCACCGTGGGCCTGCATACTAAGATTGATTAAATATACTGAAATTGCATTCTGCAGTTGTACACATTTTCTCATTGTAGGGGTTGGAAAACTATTCAATTCAATTCAATTCAAAACTTTATTCAGGACACACATGGTCCAATACAGACAGAACAAAACAGAGATACAAAAAGATCACCCATTTGCATATAAACTAAAACGCCAGTTGTTCCACATACTTGAGAAAAGCATGATGGTATTTTTTTTAGCTTTGTGTGCTACCTTAGGAATGATAAATACTTAAACATGCAATAGAGTTCAGGTGTACAGAATAGACCAACATAGTGAAACTACAGTATGGATAATAAGGAAGACCAAATAATAGATAGATTGTAAAAATGCATGAAGAATGGCTGTGGGAGGACACCGAGCAACGTCCTGCATCGCCAAACAGACCTGAGCCACACAACCTCCTCTCCACCATGGAAACCTGGAAGAGGACCGAGACTACACAGACTCACAAGAGGAAGCTCAAGCACGCCATTCACAGAGGTCGGAGAAAAAAAACAACGCAGTTGATGTCGTCTTGCTGATAGGGGTATCAGATCAGAAAACGCTTCTTTCAACATATTTAGCCGTATAATTTGGAGGACTTGTTGACTGGAGGGCTGTAGTGCGTGTGACCTGGGCTCGACAACACTCTGGATGGGGAGTTGTCCATGTGGGCCTCCGCTGCTGCCCTCGGTTCTCATATGAGTGTTTTCTGATCCGGCGCCTCTATGATTAAGATTGGTTAGGTGCATCGAAAATACTTGGTTAAGGTCACGGGAAGATTGTGGTCATGGTTAAAAAAACAAAACAAATGTCAGCTGCAACACAGGATGTAAACTGTGGGTTTGCAATGTCAGTCAGAGAGGTGTTGTGGCTCTAAAGCAACATCATGCTACTTAGCGCTCACGCCATTTTAAGCTTTTTAGCAGTTGAAGAATTCAGTCGTTTTTCTGGTGAGAACATTCTCAACATGGAGGATGCATGAGTCAGTGGATGCAAAGGATCTTAGGATGTGTATTGAACTGTCTAGGTTTTGTTTTATCTCCTGAATTTAATGGACATTTCCAACTTAATTAGCGCAGGTGCTTAATAGCCTGTACAGTTAAGTATGTTAGCTACTAGCTAACTAGCCATTTTTCTATGAATTACGATATATAGATGTGTTTTGCATTAGGTATTACATTTGGTCTCCCTCCACAATATAAGGCAGTCCACATCAAATAATATTTTTCACTTCATTTATTCTATTTCTTGGAATTTTTATATATTTTTTGTCTTTTTAGCATAACAACAAAAACATTCTGATCCGCTCGACTAGCTGTTGGCTCCCACACATCAAAGGAGAAAAGGTGAAATGGGGCCAGAAACAATTTGGCAAAAGTGACAATGAGCAACATGAGCATTCACACAGGGAGACAGAGAGAGAAAGCATCTGAGAGAGAAGGAGACGTAATGAGGTGAAAGCTGACCCGGGACAGTTTAGCGGATTGTCTTGGACAGCTCCCAGACAGCTGTAAACAAGCTGTTGGTTCCCGCCGTCTCCCTGTCACTTTTCATTCGGTCTGATGAGATTCGGATTGATTCTGACAAGCAGGGTTATTAAAACACAACACCGTCATATCCCCAAATGTCCACAACACTCCAGATAATATACACCGCCGACTGTTCATCTGTGATGGTTGGAGGCAGAGGAGGCGGAATGACGAGAAGAGTAGAGGATAAAACGAATAAGAAATTACATTTTCCATTTAAGCTCTATAATGTTTTTTTTCCATTCTCCCTGTTGTATCCCAATTTCACAGCATCTCTAGGGAATAGCAGCTGTGACTGCTGAATTACCAGTTATTTAGGCAACATTATGGGAGGGGAAGTAAGATGACGCAGAAGATTAGGATGCACAAAGAGGAGACTAATAGTCAAAAAGACAGTTAGATCCTTGACTGCAATGTCAATGTTTTTGTGATAAAAGTTTTATCTTTTAAGTATCTGATTCAAATCGAGTCGAGAATAACTTGAAGCTGAATGAGAATGAGCACAAGGGCAGACTTATATAATAATAATTATATTAATAATAATTAGAACCATAAGTGAAGTGTCTCTCACTGAATGGAAATGGGAGGTTAAAGAGAGAAACAGAATGTGTGAGTTAATAATAGGGCTAAAAGAGTGATGGGAGAAGGTATGACACAGATGGAGAATGACAAAAAACCTCAATATCCTCAAAACCCTTTTTTTTTTCCATAAGACATTGCTATGGCTTAATTGTGGACATTGTGTTGTGACAATGTAGAAAAGCAAAGAGAGGCCTCACTGATACAGAGCCACGGATAACCACCAAAACCAGAGGGGTTTAATTTTTTATTTTCTTCATAGGAGTTTAGATAATTAGCAAAACACAGTTTATATGTGAAACCAACCCACGTCCAGTCATTTTCGTGGGACATTCAAAAGTAATGGTACCATCATTGATGTTATCAATTACATTTACGCTTTTCCTGCTATTTTATGACATTTAACGAAGTATCCAAACACCAAACACTGATGTTTTTAGTTACAGTCAAGCTTTTCCTGCTATGACGAGTCAAAAGTCTACCAAGAAAAAAGATTATTAGGCCAAACTGGTATAGTCAGGTGTGCCAGGGGCAAACAGACTTTTTTGTTGGCAAGCTTGAGAAACCTGAACAGAATGCAGCCAGTATTAACACCATTAGATGCATTTGTCCTTTCATGTCTTATCAAGCAATTGTCAAGGATTTGGAAAATAACCCAGTTACAGGAGATACTGTAAATGAGCCTTTTGAGGATGTAGCGTTTTTCTTTATATTTAAAAAGATACTGCAACTCCCTCAACACATACATACATGAAACCAGTATAACCAGTACTAATTAAATTACATGCAGAACATGTGACACTTAAACCCCAGTGAAAAAATTCTAATGCAATTCTCTGAAACAGCGTTTACAACATTTAGTGGAAGCACATTTTGGATGCCAGGACGTCTTCATATATTTGGAGCCCACTCTTGAGAGCAATTAAGTGTGTTACGGTGGCCAGGTGCAATACACACAAATGCAAGTGTCAAATTGAGTCAAACACAGCCGATCCAAATGAAATAAAGGTAGGCTTTTTGCAAGAGACGCGATCAGCTTTCCAAAGGGTGGAGCCAGCCTCTTCACATCATGGAGTACTGTACGCTTAATTTAGGAAATGACAAACAGAGTTAATGTGACTGACCGTGTGACACCACTCTGTCCCATTAATGCTCTCTGAAATGTTCTTCAGGTCTGCACACATTGGTCTCAATTAACAAAGACTTAAACGGGAGGTGATTGCATTGTGTAAAGGGCCCTCATCTTTCATTTCAAGCAGTGTACTCACTCTCAGCACCTTCATGAATAGTCAACCTCGCATAAGCTGGCTCCATGAAATCTATTCACAAGCAACAGCAAGGTTATTAATTACATTTTACTTTTAAATTTGTGTGTTCGTTTGTCTGATTAATCTGTGTTTTGCTCTTTTACTTACTGCCATTGAGATTTCACTATCTCTGTGTGTGCAGCAGGCCTCATTATCATCCACTCTGAGGGGGCAGACCTTTCAATGTGCTTTACACACTGAAAGTAGAGATAGAAACTAGTCGTACACGGTAATTTGGTGCAACAAATGGCACTGTCACTCAAGTCAGGGTCACTACAGGCATTTTCTTGGCATAAAAAGCTCACAGTAAAGATATTTAGCTTAACAGAGAGTATTTACTGATCTCTTTATAATAATTTATGGGCCAGGCACTCCCCTTTTATTATCGTCCTGCTTAACATGCATACAATACGGGCCTCCTCCAACCGTCTTAGACTGTGTTTAGACTGACAACAGCAGTGTATCACAAAACCCAGCCTAGATGCAGGGGTCCTAATGCTGAGGCTCTGAGAAAAAAAATGTGGGGTCATCGAGCACATAAGCTGAACTTGGCTCAACTTTTGTCCGAATTAAATGCAACGTCTGGCAATACACCGCGTTAGCCAGATCAAATATGTGTAAGCAAACATTAATGGTAAAGTACCTACCATCGGAGCTGTTTTAACACTTTTTATCAAGCGGACGGTCACCAGGAATCTGCATTATTCATATTGTTAGAGTCGTATCCAAGATGCAAACTGGTTCGCATCCTAAAGTTAGAAATAGTCAAATCAAGTCAGCCCTTCTCAGTGAGCAAGCTCAGGGATTGTCAGCACCAAGAGTCTTTTATACAGGTAAACAAGTGAAACTTTGTCACAGAGATCGAGCTCAGAATGTAAAAGGAAAGCGTATGGCAGCACACTTAGAGATAAAGTCATTGTTGTAACAAAAACAGTTCTTGGACCCAAAAACTGAATAGTGAATTGTGCAGAATCTTGTGTGTGTGGAAAAAAAAGAAGCTTTTTCATAGCACAGAATCAGCATTCATGAGAGAGTGTCTGCCAGCTGCCGCGAGTTGAACTGACAGCCTTTCCAAGCAAAAAGCTCTCTCACCTCCAGACTGCAGCCATCCCACTTTAATCATGTTTGTTTGCTCTAACAAAGATCCAAAAAAGGGCTATAAACACTCAATTAAACAGACAGTCTTCACAAAGGTCAAAACGTATTACTGGATCTCTGCTATTCTTCTTTATCTCACCATTTTATTGAGACTGACAGCAGCACAATGTGAGTGGGCAGATGGGGAAAAATAGAACAGAAAGTCAGGTGGGGTTTGATCCTTTGCCACCCTGGGCACATTTAGGCCACTGGGTGGTTAAGGGCCTATACTTTATGAATTGAATAACCGATTTTAATCTTCCAATAAGTGGCCTTGAGTTCTGGAACATGCCTTCTGAAAAATATTGCAATAATCTCACAAGTACACCCATGTGCCTTCATCCTCCTCTCTTTCTCTATTAGGTTCCTCCTTTATTTGAAGCACGGTGAGGACAGTTTGAAGATTGGAAAGTCTCACCAGGGCTGGCCTCTGCCCTTGTATATTGCATTGTCAACCCATGGGGCAGTGCACTGTACGGTTTGACGAATCGAACAAAAAGTCCAGACGAGAAGTTTTAAGGACCCGAATTTAATGAAAGCAACTGTCTTTGAAGCAATCGAATCCAATTAATAGAATTCAAAGATTGACAGGAATTTCAAGTATTTTAAGAATGTCCCGGCCTATAGAAGCCGAGGAGCACGATCTGATAAGATAAGCAATGAAAGGTGGTAATATTGTTTGGCTCACTTTGAAAGTTAGTCAAAAGGCACTTATGGCCCCGTCTTGCTCCAGGGCATTTTCTGAAACAGAAATATCTCCAACAAATGAGTAAGGTCTCAGAGGAGACGTCCCTGTCCAAGTTTAATATATTACAAAGCTTGGGGGAACTGCAGATGGGTAATTACATAGAAAGCCGCTTACAGCCTCAGAAGGAAAGCTTATTTTTCTAGTTTAGCTTTCTTGTCCCTTGTTTTTGGATTTCTTTGATTTCAACTCTAAACAGTTTCCTCTGCTTCCAGTTGACACAATACAACATCTGGCAGCCATATTGTAGGCCCTCAGGTTGTTGGCAACAGTAGTTGTAAAGAGCTGATTATGATGCTGAATGGGGAGGTACGCATTTCCCAGCGTACACATCTGCATGATTTTATGCTTGTAGTCATGGCTGGCCAGAGTCTTTTTGGGGCCGTAGGAAGAATTCTTTACTTTTTGGTTTAGATCATGTTGTATATGCAAGCTTACCACCATATGTATTAAACACTGAGTGAGGTGTCCACATAAGGGTGCCCAGTTCAATGATAGCTACTTGCCCAGCCACACATGGCAAATTTACTGTTGGCAGATAGCAAGTTTACCTTTTCTGTTAACTCTTACTTTGTACCCTTTTTCCTGCAACTTTATTTTACAGACAGCCAGACTTCATTCTTAATATCATGATTTGGAGTAACTTTCTGATGCAGCCACGTTGTCATCTGAACTCCAGAGCGGCCAATTTAGGAGAAACTTCAAAAAAATGAAGGCCGTGTCGGTTTTCGGTCTAAGAGTAGATG
Organism: Coreoperca whiteheadi; assembly: GCA_011952105.1. Lineage (NCBI taxonomy): Eukaryota > Metazoa > Chordata > Actinopteri > Centrarchiformes > Sinipercidae > Coreoperca > Coreoperca whiteheadi. The sequence goes on from CM022479.1 coordinate 27,653,446, forward strand.
ACCAAGCACTTCAAAATCCTGGTAAATTTGGTGCTAAATGTCGAATTACCCCATCAAAAGAAAAACAAATATATAATTGTGTTTGATGCCAGATACAATAAACTTAAAAAGTCTACTTTTTTTTTATCCATCCATTCATCCCATTCAGTTGTACATACTGTATGCCCACATCTTCTTTATGTCTCTTTGCTTTCTAAACATGTAGTGGTTATTTCTTCTTCTCTCTGTAAAATGCAAAAGTAAAATGAAAGATTCCAGTTTTTGTCTTTGGCTGAAGAATAACAAATTTACAAGGTAATTTCAATGGAGTGACTCTGAATGTTAAATTTCATGAAAATACAATTCTGTTTGTTCTGTCTGGGTTCTGGGTTTTAGTTCTGTAGTTTCTGTTTTATTTTGTAGTTTGTCAGTTCCCTCATGTGTGTGTTAGTTTTGCTTCCTGTCTATGATTGCCCTGATTGTTTCCACCTGTGCTTATATTGTTCACCTGTGTCTTGTTGTCGCCCCTGCCTGAGTGTATTTAAGTTGTGGTTTTCCCTTTGTTCATTTTTAGTTGGCATTATTTTTGTTGCTCTGTGGTTCTGGCCGCATGTTAGTATATGATTTATACCTGCCTGCCTGCCTGCCTGCTTGTAACCACTTTGCCAATTGTCTACTAAAAGAGAGAGTAAATCTCAGACTCCTCAACCTGATACCTCTGTCTGTGTCCTTTTCCACATTCCTGTTTGCCACAACGCAACAAAGGGGGAAATTTAATGGCAAAATCAGCATGCAAGAGGTCAATAGTAAAATCCACATATGAAAGTATTCAGTGTTGACATGGAGCTGGGGTGCAGCAATAGATGTGCTGATGCAAAGATAGTGGTGGGCAATCAGCTGTCACATTTTCTTTATTTCTGGGGGGACAATAGTAAGCTAAGCAGTTTGCTGAAAGAGCAGATGTTTAACAGAAGAGATCTGACTTTGGAATAGTGACAGGTAGGAAGAGGACGCCTGGAGATCATGGTTCCCTCACGTGCTGTAACATTTTTAATTTGTTAATGCAGCTTTAGACTCATTTAATTGTTTTGGAAAATGAAAACACAGCTGTCACAATGACTTTTGTTCGCAAGCTAGCAGATGAAATTAGTGCTCTATTCAGGAGTGGGGGTATCTTAACATGTAGGTGTCTTGCCATTGTGTCTTTGTGTCCATATGAACTTTTCATAATCTGGATGTATGTCCTCTTGATTATTACAGAAAGTAAGTAAGTGCAGATTTTTAACATTAATAAAGCAAAATTAAAAAAAAAAAAAAAAAAAAAAACTGTCCCTCAAGTGTTATCTTGTTGACAAAATACTTTTTTTGTGTATAATAGTGATACTTTTTGACTGATCAACTGAAAATTAATCTGCAACTATTTTTCTTAATGGATTAATCGTTTGAGTTACTTTTCAAGCAAAACTGCCAAACCTTTGCCGGATCCAGCTTCTCAAATGTTCTGTTTGTCTTTGTCTTATATGACGCTGAATGTTTTTGGGTTTTGGACCAAAAAAAAAAGCAATTTTAATAAGTTTCTTTGGGCTCTGAAATTTCCTTCATTCATAATGATTTGCCAACGTTTTAAAGACAAAAGAATATATCAAATAATAGAGAAAATAATAATAAGGGTAATCAGTAATGGAAATAATCATTAGTTTCAACCCTTATTTAGTCACTTAACGATAAATGTGTTTCCCAGCATACCACTGCACTCCACAGTGTGTCAAGTACAAACCGCTACGTTTGTGCTCATTGTTATGTATTTTACATTGACAGGAAACTCAAACCTATCCGAAACTATATAGCCTGTATTGTTTAGTGCAATATCTTGTTACATTGATTTATGTGTTGGAAATGGCTCTAAGCGTTGTGGAATTAAAAGATGTCTTGAATGTTCTTTCGAAACTCTTAAAAACAAGCACATCAGTCTCCTCATCGTTAAACATACCCTGGGAAATAATTTCTTTAAACGAAGATTCTTCAGCTGCCTCAAAGATCATGAGCACACTGCCTCTGAGCACAGAGCTTTCACACCAAGAGATGATGGAGAGAAGAAAAGGTATCAACAGATGAATGTACGAAAAACCGGAGGAGATGAAAGCGTTGCATAAGAAGGAACTGATGGACAAGTGATGGATGTGAAGCATAAAGGAGAACAAAGGGAAGTTAAAGGAGGGGAGAATGAAAGGGGCGGAGGGGTGAAGGGAAGAGAGAAAACGTTGAAGGAGTAGAGGGGTAAAAGGAAAGCTGAGGCTCTCCAGGCTTTCCTGCCATGGAGTTGGACGTCCCTCAGGTTAATTTGTCCAGGAAATCCAGAGCAGCTGTGTATTTGTAAAAGGGAAGGTGTGTGTATGCATGCATGTTGGCTTTTCTGTGCATGTGAGCTTTAATTAATAGGTGGCCCTTTGTGCAGTTTCAGTGTATTTTGTGTGGGTGTGCGTTTGCATTCTAATTAAAAGTAGCTGTGTGTCTTACTGTAATTATCAAAGGTTGAATGTGCTTGCTGAGGTATTAGGAGTACACTAACAGGCTGCTTAGCTTTGTATCCCACCAGGAGGAAACAGGCTTTTACCGCATCGGAGCGGTTACAACCTGGAAGCCTTTTACTTTTGTGACTTCCTTGCTGGTGACTCATGCACTCAAGCACACCAAATCCTGTGAAATATCCAGATTATGACAATACTAAGAGGCAAAAAACAATTTCGAGGTCACTTTCCCTACAGAACAGGGCCAGACCTAAACCTTCCTGAGGACCAGTGACAACAATGAGTCAGCAGTTAAATACAATGCGCAGTTTGCATCAAGATGTGCACCCTTTCTTCAAACCAGAACACTCAGACATCATAAATACTGTAAAAATCAGTTGACAATGATGGTAATTTCTCTGCGATCCATTGAGGATAAGCATCCGTCAATCAGTTATGAAATCATTGAAAAAAGACGATCCGCATAACAAATTTAAAACCACGACGGTGGTTATCAACTTTTCCCAATCTAGCCATGAGCGTGTTCACATAAAAGGACCGGTGTTTCCAGCATGTCAACCAAACGCAAACATGGACGAGTGTACTGGCAGCAAAGCGGCATACTTTACAAATGAAGAATAAACTATTATATTAGAGAAATACAAGGAATTCAAACACATAATCCAGGCTAAAAGCAACACAGTTGCAGCTGCAAAATGCAGGAAGGACAGCTAGCAAAAAATCGCAGACTGTGTGAATGCGTAAGTTAGTAGGCTTATAATATCACTCCCCATCATTAGGGCACGAGTAGAATTATATTTGTGTATTCCATTAAGTTAATGTGTTGCTTAGATGTATTCTTATAGCATGTATGACAATTTTAGCCTTATTCTTTCAGCTCCAACGTGAGCAGTGTGAAATGGCCCTGGGAGCAAATAGAAAAATAAATACAAAAAAATATTTCAAAGCAGTAAGTAGGTCTACTTTCATATCTTATAAACAGTGTTGTGCAAGAACAAGCTAAAAGAGCGCCATTCATTGAACACGTGAACTGAACGTGAGCGTTGTTAAATCCTGCCGGTGTTTTGGGTCACAGTATGTGATGGGTCACATATTTTTAAAACGTAAAGCTGAAACGCTTGAAGCAAGCTGAAGCATCCGACCAGTCTTGGGAAATGCGAGTGAATGATGATCACAAGAAATCATTAACAAAGGGAAAGACGATCCAACAGCCGCAGTTTCTCCACCCAAGTCAAACTCACAGCAATTTGTAATGGAAAAAAAAACAAACCCTTAAGAAATAAACGTGCACTAGTTCATTTGAATCTCTATGAATTTAATTTAGAGTTAGCGCTTGCGAAGTGTGAACTTGCAAAACACTGCTTATAATGCGCAAGAATTTTGTGCATCAGCCTCTTTTGTAGGATAATATTGGTATACAAAAGCACAGTGAAATGACTTTGACATTGCTTGCAGCCGTCAGGAAGAAAAATGAGATGAAGAAGATCCAGGAGTACACTCCTGCTGAGGAGCTGGGTCCTCTCCAATAATGAGGGTAGCCCCTTAATGGAAGGGGTGGAAGGGGCTGTCTCTTCACACCCTGGTTGAGGTGGCAGCTTCGAACAGGCCACATGTACTTTTACATTTAGTCATTTAGCAGACACTTTTATCCAAAGCGACTTAGATATGAGGAAGACAATGGAAGCAATATAGCAACACAAGGTAACAAAATGCCCCAAAAACTAGTCTGTTAAAGCCCAGCACAGTGTACAAAGCTAAGGATAGGAAGTTTTCTTTTGTTTTGTTTTTTTAAGAAGAGATAGAAAGGAAGTAGAAGTTAGTGATTGTCAGTTAGGTGTTGACGGAAGAGATGCGTTTTCAGGAGCTTTTTAAAGGCGGCTACAGAATCTGCTGATCTTGTAGGAGCAGGCAGATCATTCCACCAACGTGGAGCGGATCCAGAGAAGGTGCTCCAGAGTGATTTTTTTCCTTTTTGGCATGGTACCACCAGACGCTGTTCATTTGCAGAGTGCAGGGATCTGGCCCGAGCATAGGTCTGTATTAGCGAGTGAAGATATGCCTCTTGGTAGGCCAAGAGCATTGCTTTGAACTTGAAGCGGGCGACAACAGGGATCCAGTGTAACCTTATGAAGAGGGGAGTTACATGCGCTCTCTTCGGTTCATTGAAGACCACTCTTGCCGCCGAGTTCTGGATCATCTGCAGAGGTTTGGTTGTGCGAGCAGGGAGTCCAGCCAGCAGTGCGTTGCAATAGTCCAGTTTGGACAAGACAAGACACATAAGACACAATTATATAATATACTAATTATTGTGGGAGTAAGTAACATGTATTTACTTTCTCTACAGTTGATAAGGAGACATTGGTGTTGCTGCCACCACCCACTTACACACTGTCCCATTCAGAGGTAACTTGCCATATACACTGGCAATACATTTGTGGTTGCTGATCATGGACTAAATAGACCATTTACGTGTCTTATTTTTTCAAGCGGAGGCCCTAGATGTGCTCAGAGAGAGCATTGGGGGTACACTTAGTCCTTAGTTACCAATTTTATGTTTTTTTCAATTTGCCCATCTGAACACAGATGGCAATAGTTTGGACACTTGGCTGTAATTGATTTTCTTTAATTACTTGGCGGTCTGCACATGGGACTAATAACTGCTTCAAGTTCTCTCTATCCTAAAATGAATCAATCGCTTCCATTGCTATGATGTTAATTTTGCAGAAAGGGGAAAATTGTCCTCCCCCTGAGCCCATGGCCTCCACTTCTAGGCTGAGAGGACCCCAAGTGGTACCGGATTAACCTTAAATTTAAAAGGGTTGTCAATGTCAAATTTGAATCTTTCTTCAAGTGAGCCTTTCAAAGGGACAATGCTTAGATGTTCAAGAAATGTATCGTGTTTTTTATTTATGTCAGGTTGGAGCAGACAATTGGATGTCTCTCTGTGAGAGGATATTGAGTTCCAAAAAAACAGTTTATTAAAAAAGTGAAACTGGAGTACGAAAAGGTAATTCAGTAACATCATTTATTTACAGACATGGGAAACAACTAAACTAAGATGTATTTTCCAGAACAAAATATATTTGAAAATGAAAAGTTAGTTTTTTAGGCAAACGAAAATGCTGTGTGATGGCTTCTCTAACGGCCCTGCAAGTAGGGTGGACTAGAGTGATTGGGTCCACACCATCAGGGGGTTGTTGGCTGACGGGAGGGGCACCTCTCCTTCCTTATGGTGGCAATATTGTGGAGCACAACACACAGAAATTATTCTGCAAGCCCGGTCTTGGGCAACTCTGAGCCCGCGTACACTGGTGAAGCGGGCTTTCAGTATCCAAAATGTAATTCTATCCTGACCCTGGTTTTGCAAAGGGCCCTATTGAATCTCGTTTGTGGCTGTACATCAGGGTCAGGATAGGTGGTCATTAAAAGGGCCGGCAGGCATACCCTGTCCCCCAGCAGCACTCCACTGAACATCCCTGAAGATAAAAGGGAATATTGTCATGATCAATGTCACAAAATGCAGTTTAAAAAGAACACAACAAAAAACAATATGCAATGTTGTTGCCATACTCTGCTCAAATCAGTGGCACACAGTGCAGACTCCCTGAAGATCCGGGAGTCATGGACTGACCCAGGCCACTTTGCCTCAATGCTGGTGACCGTGCACTGATGGTCACAGGTCACCTGCAAGAGCATTTGGGGTTAACAATGCATTAAAGACAATGTAACACCAATGTGCTTTGTCAAGGACTCCATTGGGGAGAGAAGCATAGTCCAACTGTGACACCTGTGCTGTGTGAATATTCCCATATGTGTTAAAAGGGAATTAACTTTAATTATCCAGGCTACCGCATTTTCTGCAAACCCTTAGTGTCCATGCAGACGATGTGCTGGCATGACCAAACAACAATAATCCTTATTTATCATTTGGATAGATATAGTGTAGCCTACTTTATTTGTTCCCAAAATGAAAGTTTTGTGTTACAGCGACTATCACATACATGGCAAAATGACAAAAGACACATGTAGCTTACAAAAACACACAATGAAACCTGAGACGTTACCTTGCTAACCCCAAATCCTGCTATTACAGGCCTCTGTTCTGCCTCAGTGTCTGTATTGGGTCCTCAAACCCATTGCCTCGCCCACGCATCCATGACATCTTGGCTCATTTAGTCAAAATATATAGCTATATAGTTTACAGCCACAATTATTAATAATAGTCCTATAATATCATCCTGATCTAAAATCATTGTTGGAGTAGCAGTCATCAGCCACCTGGTGTTTTTCTTTCAAACTCTTACTGAATTATGTTGACAGTTGGGATACTATGTGTCATGAGTAATTGCCATCTCTTCAACATGATGCTGGAGTGAGCGAGAATGTTCCATTTAGGGAATTAAGCCAAGTACAATTGGGAGGAGCCAAGACGCAAGAAAGGGTGAGTGAGTGAAGAAAGCGAGGAGCCACACTAGCCAATCGGAAAGCACCCACACAGAGATTGGCAGCATAAGCGTCGGACACACAACATTAATTGTTTCAGTGGATAGTTGTGCAACGCCGCCAAAAAAGATGCCTCAGCTATGTTTGGCTCCAGTGATGACGACAATGGCTCAGGATCTGAGAGTGCTTTGAAAGATATAGAGGAAATCTTCTTCCATGGAAGAAACCCATTTGAAGATGACAAAAAATTGCATGTGTTCGATACATGTTTTAACATTTCTGAGGCTCAGAATGTCCCATCAACGTTGTTCTCCTCTCCCTGGAGCAGTGACAATCTCAAAGGCGTTCATTTAAGGATATTTGAGGTGTGTTGAAAAACCCCACTGACCATGCTTCTTTTGTAGAGCAGTTTGTGCGGGGTTTATAAAATAGGACGGTATGACAAAGCTTATGTGATTATGTTTCTTCTATATTCTCGGCTGTCTCTCCTTTGAGCTCAGCGCTGTCAAAATGGTTTGCTATTGGTCACCAAAGATAAACTCGACACAAAAGATGTGTGCGGATTTATGTCACCCCTCCAAGAACAGATCCACTTATTGTGGCAATTCTATTAAAATGAATTAATTTTAATCTGACATTTTGCTGTTTTAAATGCTGTAACGTGTGATGAAGTGCTGACGGAGTAATTTACTCTTAGATGTATCTAACTTTTATTTAGTGAGTGATATGCTAATGCTGAAAGCTAATGCTTCTGAGAAAAGTTAAGACAACTGTAAGCAGCTTCTATTTTCTTGCTTAACTCAGTCAAGTGTCTTTGTATTAACAGACTTCTTAACACTACTCAGAACACTGCAGCGTACACTTCAAACCTGCTGTGAAAGTGCTCTTACATTCCTTGCCACAGTGAAAGGAAGCACACTACTGTGTCAGACTCACTTGGCAGTGACGTGTTGTTTTACATCGGGACTAATGAGCTGGATATGGAGACTTGGGCTGACAAATAAGATCACTGAGGTTGATCCGGTTTCAAAGGGAGCACAATTGAGAGGGAGAGAGTGAAAATGAAAGGGATAATGAGAGAGAAATAAACTGAAACTGATGAGGGTAAAATAAGCAAGAGGAATTAAGAAGGGGTAAATAAGGATAATAGCCAGGAATTACATAAGCTACAATAGAAATGGAATATTAAGCACCATAACTTATCAATACAAAATGCAATAAATATTGATGAGAACACATTAGTTGAATAAATTACCTACTGTGATCACTGCAGCACAGTTCCAAAATATATTTTAACCTTCTAAAACACCAATCTTTATCCCCCTCTGGGGGACGTAAAGTGATTGAATTAATTGCATGAACTATGCGCTTGTTTCTGCTTCGATAATGAAGTCCTACACAGACAGGCTGCTTAAATTTCAAACTGCGTCTCTGAATATTTATGCGTGAAGAGCTCCGTTTCCTGCCTTTTAATTTAATCAGTTCTGAAAACAGTGCCTGTGTGGCAAAATGTCACAATTAAAAAAGGGTTTTGGTTGGTAAAAAGGCTATGAACCAGTTAAGAACTCGGAAAAACTCGTAGCGCGCGCGCACACGCACACACACACACACACACACACACACACACTTCTGCCAAGAGTTAACATTAAGAATTTTCCGGGAATAGTCTTATCTATTATGAACCACCTCCTGTAATTTGTTACTGAATAAAATGCCATCTAGAGCACAGAGTGTTGTTACAGGGGGGCTACTTTTCTAATCATAAATGATACTCCTGCTGTGTTGCATTAATTGCTCCCAAAAGCCATTTGTATGAAGCCAGGCTAGTTGTAATTTGTGAAATTTCTATGAATAGAGATGTTTGCAAAGTCTGAGCCATTATGAAGATTCTAGCCTAGACTCTGACACTGACTAATAAACATCTCTGGACTTTATACAGCTGCACCTCACTACTTTGTAATAGTGATGTCTCGCTTGCAAACGAGTTGGTTTGATGAGTTGGCTCCTTTAGGTGAACGATGGGAGCTCCTTTGTTCGTGAGATGTCTTTATAAGCCTTTTTGGAATTTTTTTTTGGAATCTCCCAATCCTTTTAACTCTTTCAAGGTTCTTTTGTTTGTATGAGTGGGGTTTTAGTTTGTTTTTTTTTCAGCATTTGTGCAAATAAATAAACAAAAGCTAAAAACCAATAGTGCGTTTTTGATACTGTTTATGGCTGGTATTTTTTTCAGCCATAGCCATTCAATGTATTTACTAGGGCTGACCCCGACTAAAGATTTTAGTTGTCGACTAGTAGTTGTTAGTTCAAGCCATTATTCAACAAGTCGTCAAACTTTTATTATATTAAAAAAAAAATTGAAATACAGATTTTTGGGGCATGAGAAAATGGTGTGAGTTCCAGGGCTGAGAAAGAATTTTACAAGTAACATTTTTAACACTGTGCTACGTTACAGGGAAATAGAAGGGCACGAAGCGAGATATACATTTTACAGGGGCCAGAAGCGAGCCACCTGTTGCTAACAGCAAAGGCGGTAATGATTCTTAAATGATTCAACCAGCGAGGAGACTGAACTTTTAGTGAATTTATGTCAACACAGTATAACGTCACACAAGTCTCTGTGTTCAAAACACGGAATAATAAATAACGTCCAAGAGTTACTGCTAATACAAACCAAACAATCCTTACTGCTGCTATCGTTAAAATCTTTCAACTGGCAAACGCGGGGTGGCTTTTGTTGTGAATCAGTCACGGTAAACACAATGTATATGTCACGGAGGTTAGCGCAGTTCATCAAAAGTGCGTCTCTAAAACAGAGCAATGGTCACTTTCTGTCATTTTCTTTTTTGCAAGGAGCAGCCACAGTAAGCTCGATGTAGTGCTGCAGGCGGCAGGCTGCACACCTAAATCCTCAGCACGATAACAAACAACTTCCCTTTCCCCTGCTGCTGTACTCACGCCTTGTAGCATGAAATCGGATCACAGTTGCAATTATTATTGATGGACCTCTTTATTAGGAAAATGTGAGTTTATTAGGCTGTGCTGTTAAGAGATACACCAGTTGCTTTTCTGTTGTATTTCTGACAAAATAGCTGGTCAAAGTGTGTTTGCTGCCTCCAGAACTCTGGGACCTGTATTATAAAAAAAGAAAACCGCACTTGCTTGATACCACCAAAAAGAAAAGTAATGAAATTCCAGCCAATTGTTTTACCTTGTACCTTGCCACAGATCAAAGTGAGGTTCAAGGTGTAATTTTGGGCTGATGTTGCGGCTGGAGAAAAAGGTTAAAGGGTCACCGTCATAATGATTCACCCTCTCGGGACAAGGAACATCAAAGGCAGATTTCATGGCAATATTGCCAGTGGTTGACGAGAGACGGTGCTCAAGTGCAACCTGAAACGGGGGAAAAAAATACACTCACTTCCACAAGAAATGCTTTCTATAACCAGTTTGTTTCATGATCTCCAAATAACTGAAATGATCAGAAAAGTCTGATAAAAATCTTGACTAGGGCATTGCATTACATTACACTGGTCTGTTTTGCAGAAACGGCACACCTCAGGGCACCTTCAATTGGTCAGTCAGACCAGAGGAAATGTGTGAAATGCGTTCTTGTGAGTTATTCCTTCAGCCGGCCGGTCAGAGGCTGACTCCCTGAGGTTTCCTGGCCAACCCTGAAAACACAGGAACTTCTCCTTGCGTTGCTAACAAGCTAGCCGAGCGCGGCGGCACTGCTCTGCAAACAAAGGAATCATCCGCTCCTCCTTGCTAACGAGGCACGCAAACAAGTCCCTCTGCACCCTGACAACTCCGTAAGTAAGCTAAACTGTCTGGAACGTGTTTTCCCCCGGCGCCCTTGAAGAGGACAGGAGGGGGAGAAACTCCGACGGAAAATGAGAAGTGGAAAGGAATGGGGAGAGAAAGTTAAAGTGTCAAGAAACATAAAGTAGAGATAGGAAAGTCAAGCCAAGGGAATAATAGAGTATAGAGAATAGACTGAGGCAGAGTTTAGTGCCGTTTTCTCCATCAGACGAACATTTCCCTTCATCTGCATGAAAAGAGAGATGAGAAACTAAATTGCAAAATGCAGTGACTGAACTATAATATTTTCCATTTTCCACACGTACATATGAATACATGGAATTAGTGTGACGTTCATATAATGTAGAGAAAAATATGGATGTGGAGGTCTGGGCGTCGTGGTTAGCACCATAACTCCTGATGTTTCCAGTGTCCTGCCCTCCCCTGGTGTCTCTTGTCTCCACCTGTCTGACTGCCTCGCACCTGCCAGTCATCAACTCATCAGCAGAGCAGAACTTCAACCCTGGTCAATCATCCACTCATGGCCAGATCGTTGTTCCTGCCAGCTCGGCCTCGGCGCGCTCAGCCAACTTAGCATTGTGTGAGTTTTCCCCTCGTGTTTCTTAATCTGCCCGCCTCTCCAGCCAGCCACAGCTCACGGCTATTCGTTCCGAGCTCTTGCTCTGCCTCACTGCCGCTCTGCCAACGCAACCTGCTCAGCTCAACTCCGACATTCCCCATTACACCCCCCCCCCACACTTCCATTCCTCATTAACCGCTATAATATCCTGTGTTTAATCGTCTACCATCTAGCCTGTGTTCTCAGTCTGGGTTCATGTCCTGTCTAAAAACAGGTTATCATCGACTTGTTCAATATATAGGCCAACCCCAACCTCAATGTCTCCCCCCAAGTTTAACCGAGCAGTTTATTTGCTTGATTAGAAGCCATAAATATGTATCACGCTTTCCTTGCCACAAGTGGATATTGTGGGGAAAACAAATGGGGCGGGGGGATAAAATGAGGATGCATTCACACATCACATAAGCATTTTTCTTGTTCAAAAACATTGGCAGTGAATATTTTGAATATGTTTAAAATATAAAATTGTTGTTCTAAAAGAAGAAACCCACACATGTTCCGGCCTACATAACATTTTTCCAAAAATGTATTTTAGGTAATACAACCCAGTGTTAATGTTCAGTCCTGACCTTGGAAATGTTCTATATATATAAGTATTTTTAAAACAAGATCTCAATAGATTTTCCCTTAGCTTTCAACTGCGATTTGGGGACAACAAGGTTTGCTTCAGTTGTCATGGACATAACTCAGTGGTTACAGTTCCATACTGGCAACGGAGTTATCTGACGTATCGGCCATCTCCAGAACATCAGTGCAAACTCCATCTGCTGATGAAGAGCGTGAGATGCAGTTGAAAGCTCTGTAAAACAAGTGAAGTTTGAATATTTTGTTAGACTGATTTTAAAAGTTGAATAAGAATGTAATGCTAGGCAATAATGCCTTAAGTGGACACACTGTAGGTAAAGTCTCAGGCTGCCACACCCTGCCTTCTCTCAGAGCCCTCACATATCTGTAACAATAATAAAAGAGCCATAAAGTTCACTATGACGGATTACCTGTCTGTATATGTATGTCTTTTTTGTCCTGCTAGCAGCAAAGCCTGAGGATGAAAAGGTTTGTCCGTCCAACACCTTAGTTGAGAAAAAAACCTTGACAATTAGCGGCCGAGCTGCCATGTTTTCGTTGTTCATAGACCCGAGATGATAAATCTGGCTGCAAGTCGCTCTCTTTTTAGGGAACTGTATGCCCTTGGTGTTCGTCTGTCTGGCAATATTTCATGCTCCTGTGAGCATATGTTGCAATAGGCTGCAACAGTTATTCTCAGACGGGCTGCTCCCCTACACACACGCACACACACACACACACGCACAAGCACACACATGCATGCACACACATACATTTACTGCAGTATCACATATCCAGGAACTTACCCTAGATGAGGATGAACCCACCTGAAGACAGGTTACGCACCAGATATGAATCATGACCCATATACACAAAATCCAGTCTGAGAATTTATGTCTTGCAGAATCCGCACCAACCCTGAAATATCATATATTCAATTAGGAATTCAAATATGTAGTTTCAAACTTCAGCATTAACACTGTATAATATTTCATTATATTGCATCACCCATAGCTGATATATTCCAATTTCATAACTGTGCAAGACTGTGTATATTTGTGCGCGTGTGTGGCACAAGACTGAGAGAGAGATTATGTACTTTTATAATCATCTGCATATTAAACACGGGAAAATCAGATCATAACAAAAACCTGCTGCATTTAAAGCGCTGTTTACTTCAGTGGAGTGACTGATTTACTGTGTGAGCGAATATGTGTGCACTACGTGTATCTGAGCTCCTAGCGGCACATGAAAGTGTCATGTCGTGGGTTATATGGGGTGCGTTTTGGGGGTGTTTGTTATGGGATCTCCTAGCGCCTTTTGTTTCTTCCAGTCCTATGTTGTATCTGTCCATGTTTATTATTTTCAGTCTGGTTACTTCCTGTTTAATTTTGGTAGATGTCTGTTTCCCCCCTGTCTCAGTCACTTTATTTCCTGTCCCTGATTCCCTGAGTGGGTTCACCTGTGTTTGTCCTGCACCTGTGTCTCGTTGCCTTCACCTCCCCTGAGTGTATTTAGTTCATGTGTTTCCTTGTCTCGTGTGGGATCATTGTCAGTGTCAGTGTTGTAGGATGTTTGCGTGTTGCCTTCCCAAGTGTTTTTCGCTACCTCCTCGTGCTTCTTGGTTTTCCTGGTTTCCTGTCTGTTTTTTTGAGTTCGCCTGTCCACCGCAGGGTAAGAGACAATAAAGACTCCATCCCTCACTACTGTCTGCATCTGGGTCCTCCTTACCTCGTCGTCCAAACCCTAACAGAAAGAGCCTGTGGATGTTTCTGGAAGCGGGTGGTTCTGGTGTTTAACAGCACTTGGTCTCAACGTTGGCTGCTGAAGTTGTAAGCTGAGAACTGATGAGAGTAAATCTATCTACTGCAGAACGGTTACTATATTTCACACTGTGGTCTCTTCAAAAATACCGGTTCTCGGTTTGGATTTCTATTCTACACTTATCTCAATAGATTACAATAGCCAGTATAAACAAAAAGAATCTTGAACAACTGGAAATAATTGTCCTCCTTAATCAATCACCGTAAGATTCCAGTCATGTTTAGGCATCCCCGGGTGGCGATTGTGTGGCTGAAACACAGAAAAGACGTCAGAATCTATCACTGTTAACTTCAGATTGTTTTGTGATTGCATGAATAAAAGATTGACCTGTTTCCAGAGTTCCAACTGTTTATGCCGCTAATAATAACACCAGGAACAGGGTGTCCCGTCACAGCCAAGTCTTGACTGATTGTGGAAATGTTGCGGGCCGAAGCAACACACCCTTTCTAATTCCTAAAGCGGCATTAGTTGATTTTTAGGCCACTAGGGGACAGAAACGCTCCAGAACAAACTGCCAGCGACAGATATGATTTAACGTGTTGTTAGCAAACAACTGTATATGAACACTTCAAGCAGAACTGCTGGGGTTTGTATTGGCTCTCTGTCATTGTGGTTTTGCTTCTCAGCCAGATCAGCAGTACTAGCTACACCTGTTACACTTAATAAGGCTGTAATTGACATTTTTAGAATAACAATGTATCAAATGACAATGCGTCAATATGAAAGGTGTCGCTCGTAGTGATGCACCTGCAGGGAATTGTCACCTGAAACTGCAGCTCTCCTCGGCTTTACGGCGCTTAGTGAGTTCCAGCTCATTGTTTAGCTGTCGGGCCCACAACTTCACTGTTTTGGTTCACTCCCACCGCTGTCATGGGGTCGTTTGTGGCTGCAGCCGGAAGCTATTTTCACTGAAAAAGCTATTAAAAACCCGCTGTACACTACCTGCTCAGCGCCAAACGGCAGACAGTGAGCAACTGGCTGGTGAACAAAGTGGAACATTTAGCAGCTAAAAAGGCAGATATTTCCTTCAGGAGTAGTTGGTAGAGACCAAAAACAGAGCTAAAAGAAAGCGAACACTGGACTTACATTTACCAGGTTAAAAACCACGACTCCTAATCAATGATTTTGTTGCTCTGGATATGTTAATGATCCACTGTTTGCTAGCAAGTTTGCCATATCAACTTAAAATGTGATATGTCAATGTTGTGTTTACAACTTGTTTCCACTACTCCCGAGTGCCCCCCCCCCCAAAAAAAAAAACCCAACAACAAACAAACAAACTCTAATTAAGAAGTAATTTAATTCAATGAAGTAACTTAATTAAATGTAATTACTACCCAAACTGGAAAACTGAGGTGCCAATTTTCAAACTGGTACGCACTGAAATGGCTATGGCGACAGCTTCAAACTATCTTGTAATCGGGGCTGAAACCCTGAAGAGCAGCAGAATGTTCCCGGGCGAGGATGGTCTTCCGCTCGCAGATACTGTTCTGTGCGCTCGTATCACATGCGTGCACCTGCTTTTTGCCTGTGCTGGTTTTGAGACTAATTTAACGCAATATATGAGCCAAATCGGCCAGACGGTGGCACTGTCATTAATGCCCAAAGAAAAGGTTTTGGAAAGGCCACACCCCTCACACAGTGACTCTGACTGACTTGAAATTTGAGGCATCTGGATGCATTTGGGGCCCAACAAAGGCCAAAGTGATTGCTATTACATATTAGTGAGGGGTAAAAACTATCAATATTACATGAGGTTTAAGATTCACATTACAGATTTAGAACAACGCTGTTTTAGAGAACACTGAGCTGCAGTGAGTTTCTCTAGCTCATAGGCCTTTTGTTTGGAAACAGGGCCTATTAGCCTAATCAGATTCAGTCCACCACTACAGCCCAGTCAAATTCAGTTAAGAGGCCAGTCAGTCTAATCTGCTGTTATTTTAATATAGGCCCTGTTTTTTTTCATATGGATGAGCATTTGTTGACAACCATTACAGTGCTGCAGAAAATAAGGGATTGAGAACAACCCAAAGAGTTGTATAGGAGGAAAGTTGCTAAAAATAGTCGCAGTGGTTGACCCCAAATTCAGGAGTGACACTTAATTTCAAAGACTGCAATTTGTTGATTAAGAGAACATGGCTCTCTTTTTTTTTTTTTAAATGGGGCACAGCAAATACAGCAAATATATAAACCAATGCTGCTATGCATAAGCACTACGTACACCTGGGTCTCAGGGGTTAATTGATAAGCCACATCCACGCAAAAGAGAGACTGAAATTGATCACGTGAACCATGTAATGAGCCTTGTAACGAGTCTTTGGATGCATACAGACACTGCTGCAGCAATCCAAGCCGGCACCAGAATCCGTCTGGTGGAAGAGGATATTTCAGGGGAATATCGAGGTTGAGGTTTATAACTTCCTTGGCTCTTGTTGATCCTTAATCTGGACATTTTGATGTCTGACTTTTGATTTAATGAACATTTGATGGCTGTAATATTGGTGAGGTAAGACGCCTTTGACACTGATTGAAAAATACACACTTGTTATACAAAGATGCAGTTATGCAACTAATGATACAGTATGAGCCATATCATTTATAGTGATGATATCAGTACTTCAGCAGTATATGGAGCACACTTATTATAATGCTTCTCCCTACTTTACAGTGATTCTGCTTGGCCTGCTGGTCACATTGACTACGGTAATCCTCCTCAATCTCATCATGCATTTATGCATATGAATTACATGTACAGTGGAAATGTATTCACACCCTAGCCTCCACCCTCTGGGACACTATGTAAAACTAATCAAAGCTTCATCAACCTTGCTTGAGCCTGACAGGACCCAAGTGGACACATATTTGGGTCAATATGATTAATCTTCTTTTCCTTTCGGCTGCTCCCTTTCAGGGGTCGCCACAGCGAATCATGCGCCTCCATCTAACCCTGTCCTCTGCATCCTCTTCACTCACACCAATTAACTTCATGTCCTCTCTCAGTACATCCATAAATCTCCTCTTTGGTCTTCCTCTAGACCTCCTGCCTGGCAGCTCCAACCTCAGCATCCTTCTACCAATATATTCACAGTCTCTCCTCTGAACATGTCCAAACCACCTCAATCTGGCCTCTCTGGCTTTATCTCCGAAACATCTAACATGAGCTGTCCCTCTGATGTACTCGTTCCTGATCCTGTCCGTCCTCGTCACTCCCAAAGAGAACCTCAACATCTTAAGCTCTGCCACCTCCAGCTCTGCCTCTTGTCTTTTCTTCAGTGCCACTGTCTCTAAGCTGTACAACATCGCTGGTCTCACCACCGTCTTGAACACCTTTCCTTTCATTCTTGCTGATACTCTTTTATCACACAACACACCTGACACTTTTCTCCACCCGTTCCAACCTGCTTGCACTCGCCTCTTCACCTCTTTTCCACAGTCTCCATTGCTCTGGACCGTTGACCCTAAGTACTTAAAGTCCTGCACCTTCTTCACCTCTGCTCCCTGTAACCTCACCGTTCCACCTGGGTCCCTCTCATTGACACACATGTATTCTGTCTTACTGCGGCTAAGCTTCATTCCTCTGTTTTCCAGAGCAGACCTCCATCTCTCTAGATTCTCCTCCACCTGCTCCCTGCTCTCACTACAAATCACAATGTCATCCGCAAACATCATAGTCCATGGAGATTCCTGTCTAACCTCATCCGTCAGCCTGTCCATCACCAGAGCAAACAAGAAGGGGCTCAGAGCCGATCCTTGATGCAGACCCACCTCCACCTTGAACTCCTCTGTCACCCCTACAGCACACCTCACCACGGTCTTACAGCTCTCATACATGTCCTGCACCATTCTAACATACTTCTCTGCCACTCCAGACTTCCTCATACAATACCACAGCTCCTCTCTCGGCACCCTGTCATACGCTTTCTCTAAATCTACAAAGACACAATGCAACTCCTTATGACCTTCTCTGTACTTCTCCATCAGCATCCTCAAAGCAAATACTGCATCTGTTGTGCTCTTTCTAGGCATGAAACCATATTGCTGCTCACAAATGCTCACCTCTGCCCTTAGCCTAGCTTCCACTACTCTTTCCCACAACTTCATTGTATGGCTCATCAGCTTTATTCCTCTGTAGTTGCCACAGCTCTGCACATCTCCCTTGTTCTTGAAAATTGGCACCAGTACACTTCTCCTCCATTCCTCGGGCATCCTCTCACTCTCCAAGATCTTGTTAAACAAACTAGTCAGAAACTCTACTGCCACCTCTCCTAGACACTTCCATACCTCCACAGGTATGTCATCAGGACCAACTGCCTTTCCACTCTTCATCCTCTTCAACGTCCTCCTCACTTCACTCTTGCTAATCTTAGCCACTTCCTGCTCCACACCAGTCACCTCTTCTACTCTTCGTTCCCTTTCATTTTCCTCATTCATCAACTCTTCAAAGTACTCCTTCCATCTTCCCATCACACTCCTGGCACCTGTCAATACATTTCCATCCTTATCTTTAATCACCCTAACCTGCTGCACATCCTTCCCATCTCTATCTCTTTGTCTGGCCAACCTGTACAAATCCACCTCTCCCTCTTTGGTGTCCAACCTAGCATACAAGTCCTCATATGCTCTTTGTTTGGCCTTTGCCACCTCTACCTTCACCTTACGCTGCATCTCCCTGTACTCCTGTCTACTCTCTTCAGTCCTCTCAGTGTCCCACTTCTTCTTTGCTACCCTCTTTCTCTGTATACACTCCTGAACTTCCTGGTTCCACCACCAAGTCTCCTTGTCCACTTTCCTCTTTCCAGATGACACACCGAGTACCCTCCTACCTGTCTCCCTGATCACATTAGCTGTAGTGGTCCAGTCATCTGGGAGCACTTCCTGACCACCCAGAGTCTGTCTCAGCTCCTCCCTGAAAACTAAACAACATTCTTCCTTTTTCAACTTCCACCACTTCGTCCTCTGCTCTGCCTTTGTCCTCTTCATCTTCCTCACCACCAGAGTCATTTTACACACTAGCATCCTGTGTTGTCTGGCTACACTCTCCCCTACCACTACTTTACAGTCACTGGTCTCTTTCAGATTACAACGTCTACACAAGATGTAGTCCACCTGAGTGCTTCTCCCTCCGCTCTTATAGGTCACCCTATGTTCCTGCCTCTTCTGGAAGAAAGTGTTCACTACAGCCATTTCCATCCTCTTTGCAAAGTCTACCACCATCTGTCCTTCTGCGTTCCTGTCCTGAAGACCAAACCTGCCCATCACATTCTCATCACCTCTGTTCCCTTCACCTACATGCCCGTTGAAATCTGCACCAATCACCACTCTCTCACCTCTGGGGATGCTCTGCATCACTTCATCTAACTCACTCCAGAATTTCTCCTTCTCTTCTAACTCACATCCTACCTGTGGGGCATAACCACTCACAACATTGAACATCACCCCTTCAATTTCCAGCTTCAGGCTCATCAACCTGTCTGACACTCTTTTCACCTCAAGAACATTCCTCACAAACTCCTCTTTTAGGATAACTCCTACTCCGTTTCTCTTCCTATCCGACCCATGGTAGAACAACTTGAACCCTGCTCCTAAGCTTCTAGCCTTGCTACCTTTCCACCTGGTCTCCTGGACACACAGTATGTCCACCTTCCTTCTCTGCATCATGTCAATCAACTCTCTAGCCTTCCCTGTCATAGTCCCAACGTTCAAAGTCCCTACTGTCAGTCCTACATTCTTAGCTTTCCTCTTCTCTCTCTGCCTACGAACACACCTTCCTCCTCTCCTTCTTCGTCTTCGACCAACAGTAGTCCAATTTCCACCGGTACCCTGTAGGTCAACAGCACCGGTGGCGGTCGTTGTTAACCCGGGCCCCGACCGATCCGGTATGGAAGTCATTGTCATGATTCGCATTTTTAGTTTGGCATGTGTTTTACGTCGGATGCCCTTCCTGACACAACCCTCTGCATTTATCCAGACTTGGGACTGGCACATGAAGACACTGGCTTGTGCCCCCCTGCGGTTGCATTGGGTCAATATGATTAATAATAATTAATAATAGTCACTTTCAATATTTTAGCGAATAAAAATACAATGACAAATTGATTGCAGTGCATGCTGGTAATACCCATGCAGTGTAATTACTTACTGCTAAATTACACAATGTTTGGTGGAAGTGTTGAGCTCTGAGACATTTAAGATGTATTTAGCCATATTCAGCTGAAGCAGTGAGTTCGGAATGGGGATGGGGATAGACAACACGGAAGAGGTTATGATGCAGGAGTGCTTTGAGACGTTTCTTTGGACACTTTGATATTTTTTCTTCCTGCCATGAAAACGTCAATGAAGAGGATTTGACGGCAATTTAACAGGTTGGTCTCATGTCTGAACAATTCCCCCGAGTGACTGTCCATAAAGGTTGCAAAAGCAATTTGATATGGTAGTAAAATAAAATCACTTTAATGTACCAAAAAATAGTGTGAATGAGCCCAGTTTAAGTTATAGAGGAGATTCTTCTCAAAGATAGACCAGTCTACGAAAATGTGTTATAACTGAACTGAATTGAATTGTGGCCCCCTCTGCTCCGTCCCACTCTGCATCACCTCCATTGCCGTCACCCTTCTCTATTTCCATTACTGTTGGTTGTGCAGTTGCTCAAGGACATTCTGAGACATTTCGGGGGCACCTCTGCATTTGGGACGTGTACATTTGTCCCAAACTGTAAAATGTGCCTGTCAGTTAACAGAAGGTTCGGACGAACGGAGTGTGGTTCTCTCAGCTCAAACTGCATCCCTAGCAGGAAAATGAAAACAAAACCACTCTTTGCCACATTAAATGTCACTCAAGCTAACTGCTCACAGTGAATAGCAGGGGCTCCTGTAGTTCCGAATTGAGCTCTGACATTTGAGGGGAATCGGGCTTTTTATTGAAACCGTATTCATTAAAGAGGACAGCGGGGAACTATGGCGTGAGGGTCGTATTGACACAGAAACACTGTTGATGTTAGATGCGTCTGAAGTTCCCTTTAAGGCCAGGCGATCAAACAATTCTAGCAGGGAGTTTAAAGACACACAGCTCATTTCACACCCACAGATCTCATAAAGCTGAAGTGATTTCCTGCTCGCCACAGGTATACACACACACAAACACACACGAATTTGCCGTCTCAGCTGACACCTACAGGTCTCGGAGAAATGGATGGTGACTCCCTGATCATTGCTGCTGCATTTAGGCCTAAAACACACACACACACACACACACACACACAGATACTGACAGCTTTAGACTGAGACAGCCAGTAGGCACTCTCCCTGTGTGTGTGTGTGTGTGTGTGTGTGTGCGTGTGCGTGTGTGTGTACGTGTGCGTGCGTGTGTGTGTGTACGTCACTCACTGACTCGACTCACGGGCTGCTGAACCCATGCTGTAGAGGCTAGAACAGATGCAGAAAATGAACAAATCGCGCCTACTGGAGACTACGTATAACTAACCAAAGCCTCATCATCCTCGAGCACAACATTGATTGACATATTTGTAATTTTCCACCTCTTCAGACAGCTGCAAAGATGGGGCACTTAAAAACATTGCTACAGCTGTGCATTTCTGTGCTGAGAGTATTTTCGGTGACAAACGCTGATCGCAAGTTCCCAAAGCCCAAGGTGATGTCTTCAAATTCCTTGTTTTGTCTGACTAACAGTCCAAAACCAAAAAATATTAAATGTACTATGATATATTGGGGGGGCCAAGATATTTCTTCTCTCAGAGATTAAATGGTCCAGCTAATAAATGGTTTCACATTGGGAATAAATGGAGTCCTTCTCCAAAACTCCTGACAAATCCCTGCTGCATGAAAAGCTCGACGATCGGGCAAAGTCTGGTGTATTCTTTGGAACTTTGTGCACTGTTTGACCCAATGTAAAGCTATAATCCCTCTACAGCTGAATCCACTGGTTAACAATAATTCCCTCTCAAATGGCAACATGGTATTAGAAAGCCAGCAATGTTGCTGCCTATCAAGTAGCCAATAAAAATAACGTGATATTAAAGATTCAGCAAATGGAAAAGGTATTGTTATGATTTTTGAATCTCGGTTGCTACAGTAGGTGTACATCAAAAGTCTTGTGCACATGCCCAAGGACCCTGACATGTACTGCTTCAGTGTGACAGCTGGTCAGTTTATCTACAGACACACACTCACTTAGGAATAGCGCGTTGCCAGGAAACAGGTGAAAGAGGAGAAGACTGGTGCCTAATCACCATTAGACCTGCCACAAAAGGGAATGTGTTGTTCTTGGGTGATTCTGGTACAGAAACAAATCACCTCATACAGTCAAGGATACCCAGGTTTTGGTAACACTAGTTAGTGGCCCAAATCAGATTTTATGCATGTGTGCACACATGGGAGGTGTATTAGAAAGAAATCCATGGGGCTTATCCAAATGCACATAATGAGATTGGAATAATCATCCTTTTCTCCCAAGGATTCTCATGTCCCTCTGAAACCAGGGTCGCCGCAAAGAAGGTGGCCATAAAATTCATTACAGACAGTAGCTTGAATAATCTTTCTGCCTCATTTGCTTCCATTTAGCAATTTGACTGTGAGGTCTGTCCTTGCTAGGTTACGTGGTGTTTACTTATGTATTGGTGACAGGGATGCACACAAGTAGCATCGAGATAAGTTTAATGAATAGTTTAATATTTGGCGGAATGCGCTTACTTACTTTCTTTCTGAGAGCTGGATGACAAACTCATGTCTGCACAGTAAATATGAAGCTACTGCCAGAAGCGGGCTAGCTCAGCTTAGCTGAAAAACTGAAAAGACGGGGAACAGCTAGCCTCTCTCTGTCTAAAAGTAAAAGAAAATCTGCCTAAATGTACCCCCAAAAGCTCACTAATCAGTTATATCAATGTGTTTAATTTAGTGAAAAATCCAACACATAAAAACTACAATAAGTGGCTTTATGGGTGTTAAGTATAAGGAACTGTTTTTTGGCAAGACACAGAGTCTTGTCATCACCAGGCAACCAGTGGAAAGAAATATTCCGGCACCACCCGTAAAACCACAAGTTTTCATTCTACACTCCAGTCTTTAAGTTTCTTTTTTTTTTTTTTTTTACCTTTGGACAGAACCAGGCTAGCTTTCAGTGTTCATGCTAAGCTAAATTAGCCGGCTGCTGGCTGGAGCTTCATATTTAATGGACTGATACGAGGGTGTTATTTGATTTAACTCTGGAACAAAGTAAACAAGAAGTGCTTCCCAGAATGTCAGACTATTCCTGTTATCTATAATCGGCCCACCAGTCCTAAAATCTTAAAACACTTGAAAAAAAGTCGGTGTTTCACATATATTGTGACGACTGGTTTGGCTGTCGTGATTGAACCCCGTCACCCGTTTATGTAAAAGTAACTCAAACGCTCAACTCAAAAAGCCTCTGTGTTTCTTCAGGGCATCCCATCCTGTTAGACAGACAAGAGTGTCGCCACCAGACAACTCTGAAGAAGACATCACAGGACCGCCCACACTGACTGACAGGTGATCTCGGAGAGGTATATAACGCAAAAAGCATTGCGACAAGAAGCACTTTGAATCCGCGGCAGCGTAGATGTTTGACTTCCCCTAAGCAAAACTCAGTGAGGAGGCTCTCACTCAACGTGTAACAGACGTTTTCATGCGGTCACGCGATTGGGCTGGCTCGGCTGCTTCACCGTGGGTGGGCTCAGCGGCGTGTGTGTGCGTGTGTTTGTGAGGGGAGTCAATTTACTGCTAACTGGCACCGTCTCGTTGGACTCCCGTGTCACTATGGCAACAAGTGGAGACAAAGATCAGGGTGGGGAGAGCGATAAAACTGCCCGGTTTCTTCTTCCGGCCTCTTTGCAGTGAAAAGAACAAGACTGTGGCCCCTGGTTGTTTGGGTGTCGTATTTGCTTTACATGCATTTTCATACAGTAAATGAGTTATACAGCATTACTCGTGTAGCCTATGAAAAGTAGTGAAAAATGCTCATCACATGTTCAGAGTCCAAATTGGTGCCTCTGTTCAAACAGTCAGACAGCTAAAAATGTTTTTAATTTCTAATAATATGAAAGAGGGAATAAAGACAATCCTCATATTTGAGAATGACCAGAATATAGATATCTTGACTTTATGATTGATCATTATTGGCGCACATCATCTTCATTGATGAATTAAATAAAATGGTCAACTGTCCATCAACTAGACAATTTATTAGACTAATTGTTACACCAGCAGTTGGGACAGTAAATGTGAAAGGTCACTGTAATAAAACAATAGATAGAGATAGCACATACAGTATGTAATAATGCTGCTTCAGGCCTCGCCCATACCACATGCCATATTCACAAAGAGCTTCCCATGATCACTTTACATAGATAACACAGATCAATAGACAGACAGACTACTGCATATTAGGGATGTCCCATGTTTTATTTGGCCTCTAACCTGAGCCAATACTCATATTCACTTAAATGAAACAGCCGCCCAGTGCAGGCTACAACCATAAAATAAGATTTTTTTAAAAATGGATGGAATGGATGTTCAGTACATTTAGTACAAATAAATATACAGCAGAAGACGCACACTGTCAGTTCAATATGTATCTGGCACATTGAAGTAGAACAGGTGTAACAGCTAAACTTGCCACAGCTTATTTCCCATTTAGTTACTTGATCCAAATACTGAAAGTCTTGATTCAAAACTGTTGATCATCTTAAATTATTGATATGATATGAATGAAAGTTTTACTGAAATCACCCCTAAAATCTACGTGACTTTATTAGCTGGACAGAAAACTGGAGCTTAGTGAATTAGTTTGTTTTGCCAATCCCGGTGTGAGAACTCAGTCTTCTTTATTCATTTTCAAGGGCCAAATCTATTGAATATACCGTAAGTCAGTTGATGCTCCTGACTCAGACTTTATTTCCTCTGTGGTAAACATGTTACACGAGGCGCCAGGTTAATCTGGGCATTTACTTTGTCTTCACTTTAAGAGCTGACTAACTCTAAAGGATACTACAAATGGCCAGCCCAGAAACATTAAGGCTACAAACAACCCATAATGCAGCGCGATTTTAAATTCGGACGTTGGGATATTTCTGGGAAGCAGAGAGTTCGATTGGAAGATCGATACCATTTTCATATCTGTACGTTAAATATTAGGCTGCAGTCAGCAGCTGGTTAGCTTAGCTTAGCACAAATATATATTGTTTGATCCATCGGTACAAAAAGCAAAGTGTAAAAACAACAATTTGCCGTTTCACAGACGGTTATGCGTCTGACTATTTCAAGGCTCTGAGCAGTTGCTTGGCAACCAGCGGAGACCACAGGAAGTGACTGTACTGCTCACGGCCTGGAAACGCCTTAATGTAACAGGCTCTGTAACGCAGGGTCATGTACTCACCCCACTTAAAGAGGACACCTTCTGTTGGGAATATGTAAATGTCTAGTCCTCAACATGACCCGCACTTCTTTAACAGTAATTTCCGGGGGCGGAAAAAAATCATCCTATATTTGGGCCAATACGATAAATCAGAAAAACAAACGAGATTAAGACACTTGAGGAGGTAACAAAATATAATAAAACACCATAAAAATCTAAATAGTAACTGAAATAAAAACTAGGACCATATTCTAAGTACATACACATTGAACAATGATAGAGCTGTAGGCTACATGGAGTGCAAGTCTAGTAGTCACATTACTCATGGTAGTTATGTATTAACAATGTCAAAGTGCTAGATTGGAATTCCATATTCTCGTCACGGTTGTATTAGATAATGGGACACAGGGAAGGAGGGAAGAAAAGAGGTGGAAGAGAGATGGAGGGAGAAACAGAAGGGGGGGGGGGGGGGGGGGGGAAAAAATTGTGTCCCTTATACACATCCAGAGGGGTAAAAGAGACAGAGGAGACGGGGCG
>CM022479.1:27679168-27710979 GCA_011952105.1 Coreoperca whiteheadi
GGGGGAGGTGAGAAAATTGACTTTTGTCAGGTGCAAGTCAAATAGAAATGAAATCCAATCTGACAACCTCGAATGGAACAAGATCTGCACTCAAATTGCACCTTTTACATTCAATGCATGTCAGCCGACAGGGAGGGGAAGAAGAGGAGGAAGGGGGAAGGACAAACGTGGAGGAGACGTGAAGGTGGGACGAGGAGAGAGAGAGAGAGTGGGGGGGGGGGGTCAAAGGAATAGAAGGCGAGTCAGAGGGAGGGAGGGCAGGAAAAAAGGAGGAATGAAAAGGCAGAGAAAAGGAGATAGTGGGGGAGAGGTGGGAGGAAGGACAAGGAGGACTGCAGGAGGGAGGAACTGAAGATAACAGCTAGCTTCATCTTCCCCACTGTTTGATGGGGTGTGTGTGTGTGTGTGTGTGTGTGTGTGTGTGTGTGTGTGTGTGTGTGTGACAGTGGAGACATACAGTATGTGTCAGCTCAAGGTCATACACTGTCTCTCTCTCTTCTAGTAAACAGCGGAAACACACTTTGGCACCACACATTGACTGAAAGACTTCCAAAACGGACTGATGGACGGCGGAGGAAGAGGTCTGTCTGTGTGTGTGTGTGTGTGTGTGTGTGGGGGGGGGGGGGTGGCCTATTTCCTCTGCTGCCCTTCCTCTCAGAGGACGCTCAGATCCGTCTGACGGGGGGAAGAAAAACGAGTGGTCAGATGATCAGACCGTTTGTCCAGATCATCTGAACCACACTATTTGGGGGGGGGGGGGGATTAAAAGTGAGCGTTTCGTGAAATGTCGGTAATAATCCCTCATTGGACGGGAAAACACACAATCGTGGTATAGGCACACAACTAACAAAGGAACGGCCCAAAAAACGTCCGTTTAAAGTCTTTGCCACTTGTCATGTTCAAAAGGTGTCTCCTGAATAACTGCAAAAAAAAAACATTTCTTTGACGTCCCCATTTTTAATCCCGCCAACAAAACGATCTGATTGGCACAGTTGTTTTTCCAACCTGGTGAAACAATGAGCACAAGCCCAGACTCGCTGAAACATTCGGAGGTGTGTGCGGCCATTCAAATGCACTTGGAAGTTTTTGTTGCGTTCTATCCTTTTATCTAGCGTTTTTAGTTTCCTTCACTGATTTTAGCTTTACACAATAAATTAACATTTAAAAAAAAAAAAGGTGCCTTCAGACAGTCTTTAATGACCACAAATGGCATAAAGGACACATGCATTCGAAGCATGCCTATTGCTAATGATCACATACAGCAAGCCTGTCCAACACCTGTGCCGCTTACATCAACACACGCACGCACGCACACGCGCTCAGAAGCAGCATCATCAGACGTCAGCGGTGCCGCCAGGACCCATCACCCTCATGCAGAGAGAGCTAAAGAGCCCTGACAACAGGCTGAGCTGAACAACAGCTCTGCGGAAGGAGGGGTGATGACAGGATGGATGGATGACAGCTGAGAGAAGACAGAAAGAGAATGTGTGTGTGAGAGAGAGAGAGTAAACACTGAGCAGAAAGAGGTTGGGGAGAGATAAGAACATTTTTACTGGGCAAACAGCTCTGAATTTGGCAAAGTAAACGAGGATTATTTAGAGTGAGCTGGACGGATCAAACACAGTAAAATAACATCATCTACTCTACTCACTTTCACTTTATCAAATACAGACTGATTCCGTGTTTCTCCCACACACATACACACACAGTTTTACAGCTAAATAGTAGATTAATTAGATTATTCAAAAAGCAAATTTATCAAATGGATGAGACACAAAAATAGCAAGATCTTTTTTTCTGATCCTATTTGTTATAACCGACTTACTACCAAATACAAACGGAGAGATGACGGTCAAATGGAGACAACTATCAGTATATACTGTAGTATATTCCCTAGCCCTTCCCGCCCTAAGCTTAATCTAAATCGGACATTACCCCTAAAATCAAATCTTTACCCTTAAGAAGCGAGGACAGAGCTAGGTACGATCCAAGCCCAGAGACTACAGATAAAAATAAGGAAAAATATGTCCTCGCTTTCCAGTTGTCACTTTCAAAAGTGTCCTTACTAATCTTCTAAAAATATCCTCACTTTAAAAAAAATGTTAGTTTTAAAATTTTCCACTAATCTAAAATCACCTCACTGTACAAAAATCTCCTTAATTTCTTAGTATATTCACATTAAATTAATCTCAAAAATGGAATCAATTTCAACAAATATCCTCACTCAAATGTCTTCACTTTTTGAAAATGTCCTCACTTTTCCCTAAAGGTCCTCATTTTCCAAAAACACTTTCCAAAAATATTCACACTTTTTTTTAAATGTCCCCACTTTCTAAAAATGGGCTCACTTTCCAAAAACAAAAATTATTTTCCATTAATTGTACATTTTTTTTAGATCCAACATTCAAACAGGTCCTCACAAAGATAGAAGTAATAGAGCACACACACACACACACACACACACACACACACACACCTCAACATGAGAGACACTGTCAAGAAAAGTAAGGAAAGCCTCTTTTTAACTGTCACACACGCTCCAACAGCGAGACATGAGCGACCAACAAAGTTACGTGTGCACGTACACAACAATGTGACAAAGAAGCACCCACACACATCCAGACACCAAAAGATAACCAAAAGCTAAACATCGTAAACAGCATCTCCTTCTCTGTCTCACCCTTTTAAACCCGAGAGAAAAGAAAGAGATTTAAGGGCGAGTGAATCATACATGTGAGTGCCTGCGCGTCATCAGTGACGCAGTGAACTGAAATAACTCCAACAAGCATTCAGGACTTCTCAGACTTGCCCAGAGAACGTGCTCCAACATGGTCCAGGGGGAAAAAAATACTACTACCCATGCAAAGAGAATGCCAAGAGCAAGCAGACGGCCAAGAAGGCAATGCCCTGGCCTCCAGCACCCCCGCAGCAACCCAATCGCTAGAGTAAAATGTTGCCATTTCACGTTTCTGCAAACCGCGGCTACGTAGAATCCGTACATTATTTCAAACGCCACACATTTCCCGACCACACAGTCTCGAACTGTGGTCTCTGCTGCCTTAAGAAACTTCAGCCATCCGACTACGGATCATCTTAACCGCGTCACTTTCTAAATGTTGATATATATGATGCAAACTTTGACATGATACGTATTACCTGTATTACAACGTAAAGATTCGACGTAGTCGTGGTTTTGCAGAAACGCACAATGCCTACATTTCATTCTGGCGACTGGGCTGACCGTAGGGAATCTCTGAGCAATCTTTGATCAGGCTATGACCTTTAATTCCCACATGAAAGAAACGTCAAGGACTGCCTTTTTTCAGCAAAAAAAAAGAAAAAAAAAAGGTGAAAGTTAGAAAAAGCTAAACTAATCCATGCATGTGTTACTTCAAGGCTGGATTATTCCAAATCCGTATTATCAGGCTGCCTCAGGACTCTCCAGTTGATTCAGAATGCTGCAACACATGTACTCACAAGAAATAAGAAACTATTTCTCCCATATTAGCTTCTCTGCACTGGCTCCTTGTAAAATCCAGAATATAATTTAAAATCCTTCTCCTCACCTAATAAGCTCTAAATGGTCAGGCACCATCATATCTTAAGAAAGAGCTCACAGCCAGAGCGTTCAGCTATCAAGCGCCTCTCCTGTGGAATCAGATCCCAGTTTGGGTTGGGGAGGCAGACACCATCTCCACATTTAAGGATAGGCTGTTGGTGCTGGCTCAGGCGATTACTGAACACTCCCTTAGCTATGCTGCTTTAGGCCTAGACTACCGGGAGACTTCCCATGATGCACCTCCCTCCTCCTCTCCCTCGCCAGACAGCACGCATTCTTATCCCATCAATGCAAGTTACTAACTTTTTGTGCTTTCTCTTGTCTGGCTCTGCGATTGCGGCCACCTGCTGGAACAGTGCCGCTGTCTCGCTGGTGGAGGAGGCGGTGGTGTGGCTCAGGTCCTGCTCGGTGGGCATCACCTGGAGCTGCTCATTTGTCCTTCTGGATCCATCCTTTTCACTTATGTTGTACAATCAGTATTTTTTCATCATAATTGTATTTACGCTACGATTTCCTCATTTTCATCATGATTGTATATATGATTTCTGGACCTGTCATCTTTACTTATGTTTTAAAATCTACATTTTTTCATCATGATTTTAGATACTATGATCTTCTGTTGTGAATCTACTCTGTACGCACGACATCTATTGCATATCTGTCGTCCGGTGAGAGGGATCCCTCCTCGGTTGCTCTTCCTGAGGTTTCTATCTTTTTTTCCCCCCTGTTAAAAGAGTTTTTTTGGGGGAGGTAGTTTTTCCTCGTTCGAACTGAGGGTAAAGCCCTTTGGTGCAAATTGTGATTTGTGATATTGGGCCCTATGAATACAATTGAATTGAATTGAACTTGTGTCAGGTGTAACATGGAATCGAACGCTGCATTGCTTATTCTGCAAGACTTCTCCTTGGTCTACTGTGGCTTGTACCTCATTTTTGCATCACTTTGGAGTAAAGCATCTGCCAAATGAATAAATGTAAATTTATGTTATGTGAGATATGGTTATTATTTCAGACCCAGTTTTA
Source organism: Coreoperca whiteheadi (assembly GCA_011952105.1). Taxonomy (NCBI): domain Eukaryota; kingdom Metazoa; phylum Chordata; class Actinopteri; order Centrarchiformes; family Sinipercidae; genus Coreoperca; species Coreoperca whiteheadi. Next base: position 27,683,750 of record CM022479.1, read on the forward strand.
TTTAAAAAGCTTGAGCACATTTCAAGTAGCCTTTAGGGGTGTAACACACCTGCTTCGGCATTTTCTCCTACCATATACTCATCATACATACAGTATATCTATAAATTTAGATGTCCACAAAGTAACATAGTATTTTAAATATGTACCTAAATTAATCAAATAATAAAACACGATTTGTATTAGAACCCCACCCTCAAAACAAAATTGCTGCGGTTAAGATTTAGGTATTTTCTCTATCTAGAGCTCAGTATCTGTGCATGCCAGAATAATGTATTTGTTTCCACCCCTAGTAGCTATAATATCTTGTATGAATGTATAAAAATCAGCTTTGGTATCTCTGTATCTATCCTAAGAGGGAGGCGACATGACTTACTACTCCAGTAAAAACAAAATTGTTACAAAATCGTTGCTCTGACTTTAACTTTGAGGACGAGCTTCAGTGCTTTGTTTTTTTTCCCTTTCAATGTTACAGTCAGGACTGCGTTTCTTTGCCTCGTTTTTCTTTTCCAATGAACATATTAGATCTTATGGTCAACTCAGAAAATAGAGAACTGGAGTGCATCTTTGCTTTACAAACATTATGACTAAAGAAAGGTGCTCTTTGCAGTAATTGACAAGTGGGACCAGTAAGAAATCTATCTTTAACATCTCAACCTTTTCTAAAAGATCTTTGTCTTTGTCAGGCTGTTTTTCTGTGGGGACGAGAAAATTATCAGAGCACTAAAGCTCTGACACTTGACATTTTAAAGAGCGGTGGCTCGTAATGTTGGCACTCGAGGATGTGTGGCTTTTTGCTCTCACGTCACCCAGGATAAAAGCATCATCAGAAAAATGCAGAGAGAGGTGCCAAATACTTTGAACTGACACACAGGCCCATACTCACATGTTGGTGTTTGTATGAGTGTGTGTTTGTGTGAAACAAAATAATTTACCACTCAGCACTGAGTAACAATTACCGCTGACAGCAATCATACTGTAAATGTACAGTGTGGACTTTCCTACTTAATGGGGTTTTGGATAAAAGTGTCTATTTCCTATTATGACATGCAGTACACTTCAGATATTCAGACATTTGTGAAAGCAAAATTAAAAAAATCCTTTTAAAAAGCTGACAGGAAGCAGAGAAACGCATTAGAGTTAACATTAATTCTGTTAAATGAATAATGGTAAATTATAAGTAATTACATTGCTTTTTCTTAATCTAGAGACACTTAGTCAAGCATAAACAGAGAAATAAGGGTCAGATAAATTATTAATCAATCCATCAATCAAACTTTATTTGTAAAGCACCTTTCATACAGGTTAGTGCAGTTCAAAGTGCTTCACACATGACTTGATAACACGATAATAAATATGAGGAACTAAACATTTTCACAACATCAATACAATAAAAGAAGCACATAAAATAAAGTAAATAGTCTTAATAAACCAGTCTTAATAAAAAGCGTGGCTGAAGCTGAAAAGCGGTTCTCAGTTTTCATTCAAAAATGTCAACACTTTCAGCTGCTCTCGGATCCTCTGACAGACTGTTCCACCGTCTCAGGGCATAAAAGCTTCAAGCTTCCTCACCAAGAGTTTTAGTGCCAGAGGACCTGAGGGGCCTTACCAGAGACACATATGCTGGTGCCAGACCGTGAAGTGCTTTAAAAACAAAAATTTTTTAAAAATCCATATGGAAACTATTGGCCAACCAAGGACTTTCAAACAGGTGTAATGTGTTCTTTTTCTTCTGGTCTTGGTCAGCACTCGGGCCGCAGAGTTCTGAACCAGTTGTAGCTGAATCACAAGGCGTTTGTGTTGACCAGATAGGAGAGCATAACAGTGGTCCTGCCTGCTTGATATAAAAGCGTGCATTAATTTCTCTGTGTTACTCAGAGAGAGAAATGGTGGCACTTTCGTGGTAAATTTAAGGTAATAAAAAGCTGATTTGGTGACAAACCCTGAGGGAGTTTTACAGTTTTTATCTGAGTCAAAGACCACACCAAGACTGTTTCCTTGTTGGCTTGGGGTAAGTCCAACGGAATTTGATTTTGTGACCAGTTTCTCTCTCAGAGCTTTCAAACCTATGACAAAAGTTTCAGTGAAGTCCTGGTTGAGCTCTAAAACGTTTTGTGACATCCATACATTAGTGTCTCCTGTGTCATCAGGAGGCAGGGCCAAATAAAGCTGTGGGTCATTGGTATAACAATGGAAAGAGATGCTGTGTCTCCTGATGACACCACCTAGGGGTGACATATATAGATTAAAAAGGAGTGGCCCTAAAATCGATCCTTGGGGAACCCAACAGGTTATTTTGGAGGTCTTGGAGAAGTCATTATCACTAGCAAAAAAAAATAAAAAATCTCTGCCATACAGATAAGAATAAAACAAGTTAAAAGCAGTTCCTGACAGTCCAATGATTTCTCAGTCTTTTTTGGCATCCAGATGCATCCTGATGTCATTGACTACCTTGACTACGGCTGTCGCATTTTTATGCTCAAAACATTCTCCGACACTGAATTAAAAATCTTAAAAAGGAGGCTGGGATTGGGTCAAGGGTGTATGCGGACGACTTTGGTGTTGTTAGCACTTCCCTGAGCATTTCAGTGTCACCAGGCTAAAACGTTTTAGGGCTTCACAGTGTACTGTGGGCAGTGTTTCTTCAGCTATGATGGTGTTTTGGAGTTTAAATATACAAGTGTTATACAAGTGAATCAACCCACTCGCCAGAACATTCATACAACTCTACAGCACTCCAGACTGCAATCAACTACATTTCTAGTCAAACTAGAATGGCTCTAAGGATGGCAATTTTTGGTCTGTCTGTCGGTCGATCAGTTCACCACTTTGGTCCAGACTGAAATATCTCAATAATTAACTGTTTAATGGATGGCCATTAAATGAGGTAGTATCATTCATCAGATGAAAATTTAAAGTTGTCCAATACTTTGATTTATGACCAAATACCTGCAAAACTAACGGCATTCTCATCAGCCTCAGCTGTACTTTGTGTTTAGTGCTAATTAGCGAACTAAGATGATGAATATGGTAAATGTACAGCCTCATAAAGTTGATAGAATGGCTGCAGACTCTTCCTCTTGGTGAAAGTTGAACGCTATTAAGGAAAGGGAAGATTGTGGTAAACGTTTTTAAAAAGTCAAGATTATTTGTAAGTCTGATATTGGATCAGAATCAATATACAGACACAACACAAACATAAATCCTACGGAGACTGGGCTAAATCAAAGAAGCAGTGATGACTTGCCAAAGAATGAGGGGACCAGCGAAGAGAGGGCAGTAACGCTGACAGAAGACGTAAAAACTAGAAGATACAAAAACTATTTTATTCTGAAAGAGATACAAGGAAAGGGATGAAAAGATACGATGTGAGATCAAAGAGAATGGTATATGCAGAGAAGTATCTGAGACCCCCTCTGTGCCGTAATTCTCGGTCCCAGTCCAGAGACAACCGCGCAATTAAGAAAGCAAAGCATGTGCATCCCTCACCAACTGAACACTCTTATCACAGCTGGAGCTGCATTAAAGGTTTCACAGCTTTGTCACATCCCTCAAATTATTGTCTTTTTTTCCCTGTCATCTTTCATGCCGTCTGTAATTTTAAAAGAGAGGTCTGAACAGCCCATATAGTGTATTCATTCATTTATATAATTATAAATTTGCATTGCAAAGCACAGGAAACTATAAGGTTTGATCAGAGTAATCAAAGATAGGTCTGTATCAAGACCTGTGGGTGCTGTTCAACACGATGCAAGACTGAGGAGAACTGGAGACACTGAGCTCCAGTATATACTTCTTAGTCAATGAAAATGGGTTTCTCTTACAAAATGTCTACACAGCCTGTGTAGCGAAAGCAGCAGCTTCAGTCCACCATTTGTGGCTACACAGGATGCATTCAGGCAGGATATTTAAAACAATAGAAAATAGACATCGAGCATTAAGCTGCAGCCTATAGAGACTGCCATATTGATTGAAAGAGAATACACTTTTGTCGGTTGATATGACAAGGGAAATTACCAGTGGCTAATTAAAATTTACTCTGTAATTTTGTCCAAAGGCCAAACTGAAACTCTTGGCTGATGACTGGTTAATGTCCTCTCTGCATTTCTGTGTCAGTATTTGGTCAAAGACCATATGTTAGCAAACGAAACGCCAGTCTAACACCTGTCTAGAGCCAGGAGATGACCATGGGTGTAGTTCAACAAAACTGGCAGAGTGGTGAGTCTTCTCTGATGAAACGATCTTGCTGATTGCATCATGTCCGTTTCAGTAGGAGAAATCTCCCAGTAAGGTTTTCATTCTTATCGAATCCATATTTTAAACTGATGAGCTTAGCAGTTCTGAATCAGTACCATTAATATTTGTAGCAAGTAGTTTGTGGAATAAGCTAAAAAAGTTTGTTACAGGTTGTGAAAAATAACAAGGCTGCAAATCCAATCTCTGTTCCTGACACTTCATACAAATGACGGATCTAAATTAACTCTTTAAACTAAGTAATGACTTTAGTTACTTACAAATGTTGAAAGCTAAACCTCATTAGATTTGATTAGGGATCCCCAAGGCTTCCGATTAGATTAGCAGATTTGATACTGGATTCATATTTAATAAAATGCACCAACCTTAATTCTGACACCCCATTTTTGGACTCTGCTCACATAGATGCTACTGTATTTACAGTGTTGGAAAGCGCATGGGTCACTAAGTAAGGATTCAAGAGCCATGCTCAAGGATAATTTAAGGGTTATTGAACAATCAAAATGCAGCACTCACTGGGGGTTTGTTCAGTTTTGAGTCCATTACTGCTGCGTATAAGGGCCATATTGTGCGTTCTTAAACACTTGTCCACCCCCCTTCAGACAGCTGTTGGTTTCATACAGAACAGCAAAAATGGAGAAGATGCTGCACACAAAGAATAACTGCACAATCTGGGACTGTGTCTTTGTTTACTTGTGTAATATACTGCTTGGATGATTTTCCAGAAAAAGTACCTTTTCCACAGACAGTCCTCTCCCTGATCACATTTACACAGTTACACATTCACAGCTGGAAACATTTCAGTACAGTCTGATCTGCTGGCTACTGAGCAGCTGCACTGGAGCAGTTGGGGTTAAGGACCTTGCTCAAGGGTACCTCAGTGGTGGTAATGAGGGCAAGCACTGCTTTTTCACTTTCCGACCCAAAATTTATCTTGCCGGTTTCGGGGATAGATTTGATGACCTTCCAGTCACAAGCTCGCTTTGAACATAATTCTATGGCAACCTACTTATGGAGGAGATTATACAACACAGAAGCTTAAGCAATGCGAGGATGGTACATTTTTTAAATTTTCGAACTGGTTGAGTTTGCGAAAGGCAAAACTGAAGCGGTCCTGAAATTGTAAACAAAAGCCATGTGGTGGAAATGTCGATCCATTAATTGTCATGCCGTCGGCGTGTAAATAGACAACAAACCCCTCAAAATTTCTACCTGGACATCATGGAGCACCGTCAGGTTCTGTTCATGTTGATGCTGGTCTGGAGCGCATATCAGCAGACTTAAGATGACCATGCATAAGAACGTCTCGTAAGACAGCAGTTATGAAATGATTTAATAATTGAGCATTTAGAGGAAAGCGCTCTGCCATCAGACGGTCTTATCACAGAAGACGGCTGGTTCGGATGAGATCCTACCACGACTTGTTTGCACTTGCCGTGCAAAGTGGACCAGTGAGGTAACACCAAACATGCAAAAAGCATAAAGTTTTGTCATTTTGGTAACAAACGCACTACTAGTTCACCAGTCACCAAAACAGGAAGAGGAAATTATTTTTAACCAATTAAATGACACATACAGTGGTAAGCTTCCTGTGATTGGCTCGAATGGTGTTCACACCAGAAACTAACCGCTCAAGAGTTCACTTGATAGCGGTCCTCTGAGGTGGACCAGGGCGCGGTTGTTTGGTGACTGCTCCAGGGTTCGGTTCCACCAGACTTACACTTGAGGAGAATGGATCTCAAAATAGAAAAGACGAAATAGATTGATGAAATGTCATCAGAGCAATGACTCACACTTAATCAGCTAACCTTCTATCTCCTGACTGCATCAGTCTTTACTTAGGTTTCTTTACGTCTTTTATATTCTTCTGCTTGTCTGTCTTTTGATTCGTCTCCAACCATAGGCCTCACTCTTTTCTTCAAAACAACAGCTAGGACTCCAGCTCTGAAAATAAAATTGTCATTTGCTTCTCTTCTGCAGTGTTGCATGGGTAGCACAGCATGTCTGATCAGAGATGAAAGGTTGCTGCTCCATTGACCAAAGGAGATAGGATAGGGGAAGAATGGTGGAGAGGATGATGAGAGAGGAAGGGAGGAAGCTTGAGGGGGAGGAAAGAGAGGAGGAGAAAGTCAGGATGTTGAAATGAAGGCCTGAATCCAAGCCGAAAGTACTTTCTCTGAATTGTTTCAAACCTGGACCATAATATATTTTGATATCCGTTCAGAACTGTTTCGGAAAGTGTTTAATGTAGGCTAGAAAGAGAGGACACGTGAAATTGGACAGACTGGAAGAAACAGAGATGGAGAGAGGAGTTGAGATGAAACAGCAAATTTCTAAAAACTTCACACCAATAAATCATTACTTTCCAAGTAAACAAAATGCCTCCAGTTTCTTCAGGATATCCAAGTGAAAATGAAGCAGTTGTGAAATCAGTAATTCCAGAAAAACAAATACACTGAAGATCGAATGGAACGTCAAGCACTTGAAGCTGAGAGTAGCTTAAAATTTAAAGGTGCATTGGGCAGGATCTGAATGCAAAATTACAGCCATCTAATCAGCCTGAAATATACGTGTCCTGTCCCTCATGATTAATATGCAATGGATTCAACATCTTTCCCCCATGTGAAGTTCCACCGAGTGAGTAAAGTTATTTGATTGGGATTCTCTTCACACCAGATGGAACAATTCAAAACTTGATAGTAAAAGTAAAAAAGTGTCTTGGGCAAGCGTTTCATCCAGGGGAAGCTGGACTCCTCCACAATGGCCGACCCTGACACTAGACAGTGAGAAGAGCAAACTTTATTGCAAAGTCATACAAATGTTGTCTTCCTTTGTGTAACTCAGGATGCAAAGATCCATGGAGCTCTTTAAAAGCATCAGGTCGGTGTTTTTGATGGCCTCTAATGGTATACAGTGTCTCTACCTAGTGGTGGTTGTATTTTAAATGCATTTCGCGTTTTGAGCTTTGAGCTTGCTGTAGCTGGTCACCGTGCAGTGTTTTACTAGCACGTTGCTTCGTAATGTTAAACGTGTTAAGTATTGGAACAGACTGGGTGATAATATTTTCCTGTTATAAGAGATATGTGTTCAGCCAAGATAAAAAGGACTGTTTCTCGCAGGTACTGAGATTTCCAGGGTGTCAGGGAATGTGTTATAAGCCTGGAAGCTGCCTGTTCAGTTTTACAGTACTTTCATATGGGAGGCAACATAAACAGCTTGAACCTGGAACTGTTTACCTGTCTGCCAAACTAAACATCACCGTTCAGGGAGGGCAGAATATTGTGACTCGTGCTTCAAGACGTGCATTCTTTGCAATAAGTCCCTGCTCAATGCTCTACTCACGCCTTTGTCCTCGCATGCTGCTGCTGCTGCTGCAATCAATTGCTGTGACTGCTGCTGATGATTCACGTAGCAATTCATTCGCTTCCACCCCAGCACCCACCTGTATCCTTTGTTCCCTTCCGGCGGATGTTATTTTTATCACTTTACAGTCTGAATGCTCCTGAATGTGAAAGAGTGAATGCTCAGAAAGTTGAAATGCAAATATTTTACATTTGAAGCAAGTGATTTTATTGGTACAGAGGTTTGAAGTGAAGATTTTTCACCCGCATCTCAGCCTTGTCTTTAGCATTGCAGCATGATTGCCTCCTATGTTTTGGGGGACTTTTTAATATCATGAATGCTGAATCTGCTGGGTTTAATTTCCATTTAGGCATTAATTAGAGGGAAACAATTCTTAATTATCATAGTTGCCAAAGGTAGAACATTTCCTTTGTTCTTTACAAGGAGCCCTGCTTTTGCTGGCAGCAGGTCAAATCTACCATGCAGATTCTCTGAAATGCAAAAGCATTAGTTATTAAGCAAATTAAACCAAGTGGACCTGCTGGTTCCCAGCAGCTCTGCCTTGCTGATGGTCAGCTCCACGTCCCAGCAGCAGCTATTTCCATAAATGTCAAGGAGAAGGATTCGGAGCCCCTAGCTCGCAGCAGAGTGAAATGATGGCGAGCGCCTGCTTTCAGCTTATCAGCAAAGGTCACGGCTGATTTTCAATGTGTGCTTAGTCTATCTAGCGGTCTATGCATCATTCATAGGATGAAAGAGTGAGAGAACAGAGTGTTAGGTTGAGGAGGAAGGTCAAAAGAAAGCTCTAAATAAACAAGCTGGTGTCTGTTGACCTGACTGTCCTGCTGTCAAGGCCAGAGGACATGACTGAACCCCCCAGGTCTGTCGGGGAGGCACTGATTGCACTTTTTTCTCCCAGTTCCAATACCAGGTGCTGAGCCAAAAACCTGTAAACTCTTCTCCTTTCCAAATTAGAATCTGATTGGGATCGTGTATCTATTTATAATGCGGAGTACCCAAAGACAACTTCTGCAACGTAAATCACACTCCTTGTTCTCAGGGTCATTACCCACAGCACAGACGTCACACCCATAGATTCAAATACCCTTAAACTTTGCAGTGACAGCAGGAAAGGAGGATAAATCTCCAAAATTCAGCGTAGAGAAAACATAAAAACTGCTTCACATTGTTACATCTTGCCTAAAAAATAATCACAATTAGACAAGTTCTTCAGTATCAAAAGTCATTCTGGTGATTGTCGTCTGCATAACCATGGCAACCAGGAACTGCATGCAATGTCATAGTACACTGTTTCAGCCGTTTTCATAATCGTGGATCATGCGTAAATTACGCAACTGATGTATGATTCAGGTATGATTGAGGTTGATTTTCTCACAAATTAAGTCCAATAAAGAGACCCATCCCATGCATGCTATTCTTGTCCTCACCATCGAAGCGCGGTGGCGGCACAATATCATAAACTTCACTAACTTTAACTCAAAGATTAGCAAAAAAAACAGGCCTCTATGGTCACTTGTGTTATAAGGTAAGGGCTATTCACAGTTAACTGTATTATTCACAGTTAGCGATGTAGCCTGTTGTATGTGGTGGGTGTTGATGAGGACTGGAACCCTTGGACTATTTTTGTTGGTATTTACAAAGCTCATGCATGTGTGTTATAGACTTTTTTGTTGATACCTGATCCTCGCATTTGACTTGTCTTAATTGATTGATCATTATATATCAGATGACACAAAGCAAGTAGATGAGCATGACTGCAGCTTTGAATATGTCTTGGCAACCCCCCCCCACCACCCTCCATCTTAAATAACACAGATAAATAGATAAATAAAGACGTTCGGGGCTGAGTCCTCACCGCAGTGGCCAGGGTTCGATTCCAAACCGTGGCACTTTGCTGCTTCGCTCTCTCTCATTTGACCGAACGTGCCGAATTCAAAAATAATAATAAAGTAATATGCCATTAAATGCACCAAAAATAATATTAAAATTAATTAAGGCGTTAAAATTTTTTTAATGGGACACAAATTGATATTTCTGCTCTAATTTGCTTCTGTATTTATTTACATTTGTATTCATTCCCATATTTATTTACTTTGCCACTTACTTTTCCATTTAATTTATTAATTTGTTCATTTATTTATTTATTGGTAATACATTAATAAATTAATATAAATAAATGAACAAATTACCAAATAAAATGGAAAATTAAATGGGACAGTGTATGTTCCTTGTTACGTTGAGATGTTACAATAGCGCAATTATAAGAAACATTATTTCATGTGGACGAGTCATGTCTAGCCAAGACTTTAAATTTTAAATAAAGTCAACTTCTCAGATCGATAGCCTACATCACTGTCAGCCTGTAGCTGTCTCACTCGCTCCTGGTTTCTCCTTCCCCTCCTTTCTCTCTCTCTCTGTCTTTCTGCCTCTCTCGCTCATATCATTAGCTGATTACTCATCCATCATCATGAATTACGGAACAGCAGAAGCCAAAGGATAAACATGCATTTGGTGAGCTCCTCGTTCAGCCTGCATTTGTGTGTGTGTGTGTGTGTGTGTGTGTGTGTGTGTTTTAGTTATAATTCACCTCATACAATACTCAGGTTGTTGACATCACAAGCCTGGCAATAAAACACACACACACACACACACACTCACACAAATGCAATTTAATACATGCTTCATTATGTGATGGATCGCCTCTCACCTAAATTAGCAATTAAAGCCAAGGCTGCCTAAACAAGTGTACACACACAGACACACAAATGCCTGTCTCTCTGCTCATCTCAGCAGACGAAACGAAGTGAGATAAAGAGAGAGAGGGCGAGAGACATGCAAAGTAAATTGAAGAATTCATTGTATTGGAAGACAAACATTAGGTGCTTCTATTCCACCAATTACTACTTTACATCCCGTCACGTGATCGAAACTGAATGAAAAGCCTAAAAGCCAAACCATCTATATTAGGTTTTTAGGCTTAGATATTTCTGTGTAACTTCAAATGTTTGGCACAGTAAAATACACATATACCTTCCAAAGTTTGTCTTGTTCCTTAATACGTAGCACTTGATCACCTATAAGGTGTCTCACCAACACACGCAAATTCAGTATCCGAGTGCCGTGCAATGGCAAATACGGGGTCGCAACGGAGATCACAGCCGCTGCACCTGAAAGCGAAAGCAACATGGCCTACAGTATGCCAATACAAAGCAAACGAAGCAGTGCTGCTGCTGATCATGGGAACATGGCTTCAAAGTATTCCTAAGACCGCAAACATTAGCTGAATTTACAACTCCTCAACCTCAGGTACAGTTGCTTAGTCCCCAGCTTTGCTCATCACTCATCAATCCCCAAGTGGCATTTTAGTTGATATCCAGAGAAGTAGAAACATTTTAAGAGAAGTGGACTTTATTTGCCTCTGAATCACTGTCTTCTGGGATTCCCCCCCCCCCCCCTCCAAGATTGTAAATCTAAGATGGCCACAATGTGAAAAATAAGAAAAGGTCAGACAGACAGACGGGTGGGAGCACAAAGGCCATAAACTGTAAAACCTCATTATTTCTCATTTAAATAAATCATTCTGATTAGTATTTCATATTCCACCTGGAATATCTCTCTTAACCTGTTGCCGTCTCACTCTCATGCATGACAGAAGACTTCTACTCAGGCAACATCTCTCAGCTAGTTGATGATTAGTATATCTATGGAAACGGTTAGACCAGGTTCAGCCAGGCTGGCTGAATTTCAAAGTTTCTCTGTCCCTTGGCATGAGTCGTCATCTACTAAACACTAATCACATCTGCTGTTACCGCTCAGGAAGAACACAGATAGATGAGGCTTCATGTCATTCTAACGAAAGGCACATAAGCAGCTCTGTCTACCGTCAGAAAAACACATCCGTGTGTTCATGTGCCTACAGTACGTGCAATTTGGGTGTTCAAGACTACAACCAAATGACATCCCTTGTTTGTAACATAAATGTCACAAATCCATTAAGAAGCCACAGATTTGAAAAAAAAAAAGGTTTAAGACTTTGCTGCTCAAGAACTGTGCTGTTCTGGCAACACATTGTCACTTCTTCTTCTTTTCCTTTCGGCTGCTCCCTTTCAGGGGTCGCCACAGCGAATCATGCGCCTCCATCTAACCCTGTCCTCTGCATCCTCTTCACTCACACCAATTAACTTGATGTCCTCTCTCACTACATCCATAAATCTCCTCTTTGGTCTTCCTCTAGACCTCCTGCCTGGCAGCTCCAACCTCAGCATCCTTCTACCAATATATTCACAGTCTCTCCTCTGAACGTGTCCAAACCACCTCAATCTGGCCTCTCTGGCTTTATCTCCGAGACATCTAACATGAGCTGTCCCTCTGATGGACTCGTTCCTGATCCTGTCCGTCCTCGTCACTCCCAAAGAGAACCTCAACATCTTAAGCTCTGCCACCTCCAGCTCTGCCTCTTGTCTTTTCTTCAGTGCCACTGTCTCTAAGCTGTACAACATCGCACTTAACCTAAATTTAATGGCATAAAAGCCATTTGAGAGTGAAGTGTAATTTGCCATATTCAACACCTATCAGTGTTACTTTGGGCACTTTGACAGGTGCACTTGATAAAGTATTTTCCAGGCATCATTTTCTCTCACCCGCCTCGAGCATGAAAAGCAGAGATTGGTGGGTATGACATATATAATATATATATAATGGTCGTTGCATGCTAAAGATTTTGTATCAAAACATGCTAATGCTAATTAATCAAACTTTAAAAAAAAGAATACCTGCAACACAGCCATCCATCCATCCATCCGTCCATCTTCTCCCTCTTATCCGGGGCCGGGTCGCGGGGGCAGCAGTCTGAGCAGAGACGCCCAGACTTCCCTCTCCCCAGACACTTCCTCCAGCTCTTCCGGGGGAATACCGAGGCGTTCCCAGGCCAGCCGAGAGACACAGTCCCTCCAGCGTGACCTACGTCTTCCACGGGGCCTCCTGGACATGTTGGACATGTCCGGAACACCTCCCCAGGGAGGCGTCCAGGAAGCATCCGGGACAGATGCCCGAGCCCCCTCAGCTGACTCCTCTCGATGTGGAGGAGCGGCGGCTCTACTCTGAGCTCCTCCCGAGTGACCGAGCTCCTCACCCTACATCTAAGGGAGCGCCCAGCCACCCTGCGGAGGACACTCATTTCGACCGCCTGTATCCGGGATCTTGTCCTTTCCTATGACCCAAAGCTCATGACCATAGGTGAGAGTAGGAACGTAGATCGACTGGTAAATAGAGAGCTTCGCCTTGCAGCTCAGCTCCTTCTTCACCATAACGGACCGGTATATCGACTGCATCACTGCGGAACTACCTGGAACACATAGACCTAGATATGATAAATCAACCTTCCTTCCTTCAGCAATGCTTATAAACAATTTAGTGGCCTGAACAGAAACTCTTAAACAAATGAGTGGGATGTTATAATGAGAAATCGACCTTTTGTCAGCATGTTGAATGTAATGTTAAAATTCATTTTCAAGATCGAGGAAGTCTGTTGTCAAAGCAGTGAATGCCACGATCTTATTGTGAAGCATCTTGTGACATCTGCTCTAGAAAGGTTTGTAATTATTTGGTTATTTACTTTGTTGTGGCTGTGAAATACAGTTTTGTGTTTCCAGCAGCTTGCATTACTGTTATTGCATGATTTAGCATAATGTTGCGTTTTAAGAAAACCAAGCTCAACAAACCACTTTGCTGATTCGAACCACTACGTTCAGTTCAGTTCAAAGATTTAAAGTCACTGACTATGTAGTTTGTTGCCATTTTCACTAAGCTCAGCGTACAACAGTAAGTGAACGCATCACCCTTTCCATGGCCCAACAATGAGCACTGTCCTCAGTTCAGTTGTACGTTCAGTCTGTTGGTAGTTCAAGCTATGTTCAGTTCAGTACAAAACTAGCCAACACATAAGGTTAACAACTCAGCAGCCTATTATTTACAACTCAGTTATCTTATTCTGATTGTTTCTGTGGCTTTCACACTAAGGCACTCGGAATCACAGCTGAGCTGACAACGGCGCTCTCAGTCGCCAGTGGGTTGAGCGCCACCGCTAAAAGCTACTGATTCCATCAGCGACAATAATGATTCAGTGAAGTCAGTTCACTTTGAAAATCCGTTTCTAAAGATTTTTTCATACATGTAGTGAACGCCTCTACTGTTTGGGTCCAGTTTTGCCGCCCAGCCGCAAAGTTCAGGCATGGAGCCAACCAAATTAATTCCAACCAAAGTAGCTTTAACTTGGCAGAATGGATGTAAATGCACAAGGCTGACATTTTCAACAAGCACACATTAATAACACACTATAAACCCCTTTCCTTTAGGCGGGATACAATTACAAGGTGAAAAATAGAAACACTGCAACAAAGATTACTCTTTTCATTTCTTCTTTTTCAATGTATTTTGTTCTTTTTCTTTCTTACTTGCAGCCATCTACTTAATTTTTCTCCATGGCTGTAAATATACATGTATTTTTGCCATTTATGCACACTTTTTCATGTTACCCGGGCTCGACCCAGGACCCTGCAGCAGGCTCATCTCTGTACAGCTGATTCGAAGAGAAAACAACAACAACAACGGTTACCGAATGACTAACAGAGTTCGCTGCTGGTTGCCTTATACCTCCCTTACTTTTACAAACACAGCTACGCCACTGCACTGACCTCACTTTCCTCCCTGCCATTGTTTTCTCTGTCTGTTGTTTCCTGTCCGTTGGGTATTTTAGTAATTATCTCCGAGAAGCCTGAAAACAGATCATAAGCCTTTGATCTGAAGCACTGCAGCAACACACTGTCTCTCCAACACACTTTTGTTTTCTTTAGACTCTATTTTACTTGGGAAGGTTTACTGAGGTGGATTCTCAGCAACACCATGATTGCACAGTGGTTAATAGATTCTAATATTATAACATTATAAGAAATGATGACAGAATACTTGATTGTAAACAGTTTGCCAACAGCCAAATTTTGTTGCAATGAATTCAGAACAAAAAGAGGGCATAAATACAGAAACAAATATTAAATTAGAAGATTAATCAAGTTTTTTAATTTTAGATTTCTATTTTACATACCTTACATACCTTTAAGATTCTTATAAATGCGTCATATTAAAGGAAATCGACCTGGACAACAGAGAACAGGGCCCTGCTCTTTGTATGTGGCCCTGTACACTAGAGCAGCAAGTTCTTACGCTCAAATCTGCAAAAGTGCAGGCTTTTTCATAGTTAACTGGATGATGACCAGGACTTTTCAAGGTGAACCATGTACATGAACTCATTTTCAGACCCTCTTCTAAGAGGCTCCAATAGAGAAATGGTTTTGAAATCATAATATCAGATGAGAGGGTCAATGAAAAAACACACATTCACATGCTAACATATGTAAAATTAAAAATAGAAATTCATGAAATGTACTCACATCCAACCACCCACAGCTAAATTTAAGACAGTTGGGTAAATTATGGTGACTGTAATCTGCTTTATGAGATTTTGGCAGGGTTTAGTTAGTGCCTGGTCAAACTGGTGGCATAGAAAAACTCCTGAGTGATGCATGGTGCTTGAAGCTTGGTGACGTAGTGACTATTTGTGGGGCTACTTGGCAACATGGCTACATGTGTTTGTGTGTCTGAGTGTATGTGTGTTTCTACGTTTAGGGTCCAGCAGATTGAAGACTAGTGATTCAGTGGGGTCCTGCTCTGTTGTACCGTGCCTCACTGTTCGAACAAAACTCTTCTAAACTGCTGAAATCAAAATCCCAAAGTCCTTGTAGTGACCACTTAGAGGCTGAAACAGCTTAAAGAGAAGTTGGGAAGAACCAACAGGGCAATGATTTCCATGTTCTTCATCAGTAATGGGAGTAAAAATGTTTGTCCTCAGTGGCCACCAATGGTCATGGGTCTTTAAAATCAAAATTGGTCTGTCATCTGGGCAATCTGAACATTAGCGGCTGTGGCTTGGTGGAAGAGTGGGTCGTCCACCAATTGGAAGGTAGGGAGTTCGATCCCAGCTTCCCCCAGCCCATATGTCGAAGTGTCCTTGCCTTCGGTGTGTGATTGTGAGTTTATTTTGTACTGATGGGCAGTTAGCTCCTGCTCTCTGTGTGTGAATGGGGTGAATGTGATATGTAGTGTGAAAGTGCTTTGAGTAGTCGAGAGACTAGAACGGCGCTTCACAAGTACAGTCCATTTACCATGAATGTACTCAGTCTGTTTTTTTCCAGATTTATTTTTATATTTCTTGTGTACAAGTGGAGGTTTAGGATCACCAGAAAGATAGGTTAGAGGCTCACCCAAATGATTAGGGTTCATCCCTAGGGGAGCACAAATATCCATAATACATTTCATGCTAATGAAACCTCATGGTTGCGCTAGAGAAGAGGTCAGGAGATAATTAATTTCACTGTGAATCATGGTCTGAAGTTCATGAATAGTAATGTTAAATTCATCAAAATTTGAAAAGTAAGTGTTGAGATATTTTCCTCAGTTAAGAGATAATGAACAAATAAGCTTTGTGAGGGAATTAACCCTGACATCAGGTAGCAAGAGGTAAAACAAGAACCGGATGTGTAAAGCGAGTGAATGTAAGCGTAGGATAACGACTTTATACATGTAATATTTATTACACACAAATGAATGGATTAATGCAGCACTGAATAATGATAAATGATTGAGGACCAGTGGAACCAGATAAGTGGACAACTTTGGCATTGACCAGTGACAATCTCCCTTTTTGCACCTTTCAGCAACTGAGAGACGTTTTGGGAAGACTGGGAAGAATGACTTTTTAGTAACCTACTAGCATCAGCCACAGGAAATGTATTGTTTTCACCTGGTGGTTCAGACAGCCAGGGGACAAACTTACAGTTCTGACTTTTCTAACTTATTATTAGGTACACACAAAAACTACAGGCAACTGCTCTTTAAAAGATATAATAGCATTTATTTTACATTAGCACTGAGCCGCAATGAAGAACTTCAGCCAACAACTACTATCATCTAGTCTAAACACAATAAGCATACAACAATCAGCAAGATAATAAGATGTGTGTGTGTGTGTGTGCGTGCCAATAGAGGATGCGAGGAAGATGGCGAGTGCGAGCCGTGGCCATGACCCGCAAACTCAAACAAAGGGTCAGAGCTAAAAGGGAGGGCGAGCTCTATTTGATAAGCTGATAAAGCACAGTTATTAGCTTCCACATTGGCTAAGGCTAACACAGTTAAACGGCCCAACGGCGTGGTACCGATACAAAATGGAACATGCTAAACACATTGAAAAACACACAGCAATATGGACGCAGCAGTCTGTCGCTTTCCAAAATAATATAAAATCTATTTTGCCCAGACACAAGCCTCTAACTTGGAAATCACTATTGGTTATCGATTGTATGAGCCAGTCCGTTTGGGTTATCCTCTCGGGCTCGGATACTGACGAAGCCGGGTCCACGCTGTCGGCCGGCCCAAAACTGTTCCTTTTGGGGCAGCGAAGGGACACGGCAGTCGAAGTCGGCAGGGAGAGAGAAGTGCTTAGCCGCGATCTTTGCTCTCCGCGAATAGAACGGTTAGTGCGTTGCCTCTTCTTTCTGCAGGTACGGGATCGTTATGGGGAGTAAATGCGCAGGATCCAAAAGTGCTCAGCAAACAGCCTGTCGCTTGTCCAGCAAGTTAAGACTCTTCCCAGGGAATTAAAGTTCCCGTGAAAGCCTCTTCTTGCGGACTTACGGTGGAGAAAGACGTAAGGCGTCTCCTTTCATAAAGGGAGTTTACTGTGGAAAGACAATGAGCAGGGTGGGCCGCTAGGCTATACAGACGTCGTGTCGTCATAGCTGTTCGCTGCAATTTCATATTTCCATATGAAATCCAATAGGAGTCTGGATTCAACCGAGATTTCCACATCAATATTAAACCTTGGTGTCGTTTAATGGCTGTGGGGCTTGGTGCCGTTCTATTGTCTGGTCTTTGTTTCCCATTCGGGCCTATGGTCAAGGCAACTAGGCCGCAGTCTTTTGTTTCCCCACGGTGGTGAGGCGAGGCCCAGCATGTATTATTTGTGCAAATAAATAAACTAAACTGAAAACTAAATTAAAACATTGTTTGGGGTTTTTTTGGTTTCTCCTCTCCTTCTGTACTGCCAGAGCAGTGAGATAATTCATCACAGCAGATGCAGAGCTTTCATTTGGTTTAGTCAGTCTTCATATTTCATCTCTTTTTCATTTTCTTTGAATTGAGTGTTTTCATATCAGTGCATAATGTTATTATTACTCTTTGCCTGCCTGTCAATCACTTGGCACCCACAGGGAGAGATGGAAATTGGTGCCAGAAAATAATAAACTTGGAAGCAAAGAAACAAGTCGCATTATAAACTTTATTGTTACATCCATGGTTTGTCATTGAAGATGTCTGGGTTGTTGGTTGAGATTAGCTGGAACCAAATAGGTGACTTTAGTCTAAATAAATTGGAATTTAGGGATATTACAGATTTCTTCAAAGCAGTAACAGGCGCTGTCTACAGTATAACACAACCAGCTGAACCTGTTTATACCTGTGGTAAAATCAAATTCACTTACCTGAATTTCATCACAATAGATGCATTTTGTCCAGACTCAGGTCTGATTATGATCCAAATGTGAGATCCTTGTTAGACTTTTTCCATTCTGAATAATTTCACTCTTATTGGATAATGTGCCATCAACATGGAGCAACACTGGAAGCAGGGGGAAAGAGCTCGGCAACAAAGCAACAGTAATAACGTGTGTAACATTTAAGGGACAGCAGATGCAAAATAGCCCCCTGGCTAGTTCTCGCACATTGTACACAAGAGACCATTGTTCATTTCCTATTTCTTACTGCCAGTCAACAGTAGTCTCTCATAACTATGATTGTTCCCTAACCATAACAAAGTTTTTGTACCCAAACCGAACCAAAACACAGCAATGGCAGATCAGAAAACAGTCATATTAGTAACAGCGTGTCTACATGCAAAGTGTTTTTCAGTCTTCCATCTTACGTGCAACTGCAGCACATATGCTTCTTTGTTAATCAACCCAGCTGTCTGCACAGGGTGCGTAACAGATCGTGTTTCACTTGCGCTATAGGCGCATAAATGCAGCCTAAAGTGTAGTTTTACGCTTCGAGGTCTATTTTCTTCCATTTTACGTGCACATCTACAGTGATTGTGTGTTTGTCTCAGAGCACTGTCTAAAACGTGCATGGCCTATACTCAATACCTATACTAATACTCCTGTGTAGACACAGTGCAATTATATGATCATATGTAAGAGTTTAGGAAAGCTACTTCCACTGTGCTAAGCTAGGCTAGATGTATAACATTTATATTTAACTATATAATATAATTTATAAACAACAGTGGAAACAACATTGTGTGAACAAAACATTGACATATGATGGCGATATATGGTGAGCTTTTTAGCAAACAGTTGCTTATTTAAACATCCAACAGTTACAGAGCAACACTATCGTTCATCTGGAGTCTCGTTTCTGGCCGCTTGACGCATGTAAGTCCAATATTCCCTCTCTTCTAGCTCTGTTTTTGGTCTCCATTAACTCCTGAAAGAAATGTCTATCTTTTTAGCCCCTAAATGGCTCCCTGTATTCACCAGCTGGTCTCTAACTAAGCCTCAATAATAAATGTCAATAAAAGAGAGAGACTGAAAACAGGGTAAAGAGGCGTTGATGGAAATGACAAGCCATAGATGAAAAGAGGGGAAGTTAGCGAGTGGCGCTGATGAATGATTGGCATTCACATCTGTCAACACAGCTCGCACCAATCAGCTGGCAGATCCCACACTGCCAAAATAAGGCGCTCACAGCACGGTGCGCTTAAAGGTAGAACTGGTATGCACGTCATTTGTATTCTCATCGCACGTGCTGACAGTCGCGCGTGTGCAAATGCCCACATGTCGGCTTCTGTACGTTCTCGGAGGCTCACATTTTTACCTAAAGGCGCACTGACGTGCATGGCCGCACACATTTACTGACGTACATGAAAGCACACGCGCCGGCCGATTGTTCCGACAGGCGACAGTTAGTCCAGCGCCAAGTACAGCAAAGGTCAAGCCTA
Organism: Coreoperca whiteheadi; assembly: GCA_011952105.1. Lineage (NCBI taxonomy): Eukaryota > Metazoa > Chordata > Actinopteri > Centrarchiformes > Sinipercidae > Coreoperca > Coreoperca whiteheadi. The sequence goes on from CM022479.1 coordinate 27,703,467, forward strand.
TTTATGCATCAGAATAAATGATCGTTCCCTAATGTTTCGTCTTCCTCTGACTTTCTCTCGGCACTCATCTCTCGCTCTCTTGCTCTGTGCCTTCCTCCAATTCATTATGTCAGTAATTGTCTGGGCAGAATGTTGTTCTCTCCCTTCCTCCATCATTTCTTTCCACCATCTTCCCTCTCTCTCTCTCCTCTTTCCACTGTACCCCCTCATATAGACATCCCCTCTTTCTGTCCTCCTTTCTTTCAAACTTCAATGTATTGTCATTTACTTGAATTAAAACATGTACATTAATTTTTCCACATTAAATTGTCCCCACTCATTTGACTTAAGATTCATCTTTCCTGTCTCCTTCAATCCCCCCATCCTCCTCTCTCTCCTCACCTTCTGCCCCTTACAAGCCTTATTTTTCTTCATACCCCATTTCCCTTTTGTGTATTGCTCTTTTTATCCCTCTATATGTCCTAATTTTCCCTTTCTTCCTCTCTCTGTTGCTCCCATCTTTCCTCCCCCTCTCTATCCCCTCATCCCTCTACCCTTTTTCTGTTTTTCCACCTAATGAATCGATAGTCTCCTCCTCTATTTTACTCCTATATGCCCCTTTATCCATCATTCCTCCATTGCTCAATGCATCATCCATCTATCTCTCCTTCATATGTGCATGATCCTCTCTTCTTTCTTTTTTCCTTGATTCTCCCCTCTGCTCTTCTGTGCCTCTTCCTCTTTGTTCAGTCTTCCTCTGCCTATCTCGCTTCCTCCCCATCCCTCCTTCTGCTGTTCCATGTGATATATCAGTCTATAACTAATGCCTTAGTGATGGATTAAGGCCCCATTTCACACTGCCTGAGGTGTTCAACATCACAGGGTGTGTCTGTGTGTCTGTGTGTGTGTGTGAAAGGAAGAGATAATGGAGATACAAAGCTGCTGAAAGAGAGAGAAAAATGCAGAAACTGAAGGAATGTGTGATACATTTCTCTGTGTGCATGAATGCATGTGTATAGATGTATATGCGTCAGAAAAAAAAAATAATAAAAAATATATACATTGATGTCTAGACCAAGATGTGTATCATAGTCTGATCAGAAAAAGCTAATGAAATTCTCTTTCAAAGTCAGACATTTTCCCCTTAAAAAAAATCTTCCAACTCAAACCAACTGCATGACTCAACGCAAACTAAAATAAACTGGGGGTTTTTTTCAGAACTGTATGTTCTGGCCAGTAGATTTAATAGGTTTGAGGTTGAATCGAATTGAATTGAATTAGCTTGAAGTCCACACAGGCAGAACGCCTTCAGTACTTGGTCCCGACTGACCTGCAGCAGCAGCTCCCCCACTTTCAATGAGCGAAACCTCCTGGGCGGACGCTTACCAGTTAGAATACAGACAAACCTTGAACCTGTTTCTGAAACTTTTAACGAGATGAGAACCAATCAGAACCGTGTACAGGTGGAGCGTGAAACTGCTATAGGAGAGTACCCAAAGTGCAGGGACACAAATACACTTAATTACTTTATACATCTTAGCCGAATCAGATAGCTACTTCAAAAAAGACTTTTCATCATAATTATATATACTACAGTTTTGCCATTGTCATCATAATGGTATGGTACTATGATTTTCTGCTATGAATCTATTCTGTACACACGACATCTATTGCATGTCTGTTCTTTCTGGGAGAGGGCTCCCTCCTCTGTTGCTATTCTTCTTCTATAATTTTTTCCCCTGTTAAAAGGGTTTTTTTGGGTAGTTTTTTCTTAGTCGAATTGAGGGTCTAAGGACAGAGGACGTCGTATGTTACAGATTGTAAAGCCCTGTGATGCAAACTTGTGATTTGTGATATTGGGCTATATAAATAAAATTGAATTGAATCGTACCTTCATGAAGGTCATCACTTTCAGTTTTTGTTGAAACTGTTTCGGAGAGGTGTTGATTCAACTGCCATTCTGGAAGCTGCAGTTTGCCGTGAAAAAAAACCCCTCTGTCCAGACCGAATGGCAAAAGTCTAACAAGAATGTGTATCATTTCAAACTTTTCAACATACATGTCAAATACCTTTGATAAGCTTTCACCACAGACAGGAAAATAATTTCCACACCAAATATCCCTCTCTCTTGTGAATCTCTGGAGGTGCCAGTGGCTCTGATAGATGAAAAACACATAGTCATCGTCCAAACAAAAAAAAGTCACAAAAAGAAAAGAAAATTGCATGGCCAGCAAATCACATTCCAGGTACCTTGTAGCGTCTTTAGTGTAGCTGTCAGGGTTTTGAGTTCATGTGCTGTCAGTTCCTGTTTTATTTTGTAATGTGTCTGTTCCCTCATGTGTCTGACAGTTTTGCTTCCTGCCTTTGAGTGCCCTGATTGTTTCCACCTGTGTTGATTTGGTTCACCTGTGTCTTGCTATCCTGCCCTACCTGAGGGTATTTAAGTTGTGGTTTTCCTTTGTTCTTGGTTGGTTTGTCATCAGTACTATTTCGGATTTCTGTGGGCCTGTACCTTTTCCCCTACCTGTGAGGCAGTTAATAAACCCTTCACTCATCACCTTCTGAGAGTTGTCTGCGTTTGGGTCCTTTTCCCTGTTTACCTGTTGCCAACACACTCACTCATCTGACAATAGCACTGTGTAAACCCTGCTGCTGACCTCACAATTATCAAGTCACAGAAGAAGATAAGTTTTTGACTCAAACTAAACTCCCCCGAGAGTATTTCATCTTTTTGCCAGTACCTGTGACAGCATGCCTACCCAGGAGGGGACAAGGCTTAACCTGAAAAGAGAAGTTTCCTGTCACAGCTTGATCACACTAACCTTAACCCTCAGCTAACCCCAGAGGAGCTGCAGCTTCCGGATCTGAGGATATGTGGGTGGACAATAGATGTAAACGCATTCACTCATCTGCCCCCGAAAAATAAACACTAAAATAAATCCTAATCATAAAGAACAATTATAGGCATTATCTATTTTGTTCTGCTATGGAGGAACATTGCCTTTTTAATGATACTGACCAATCCTGGAGGAAAAGAAAGGTAAACACGGGAATTCTGGAGGGATTGGATGCCTGACTTATGAAATCATTGTGGACTGGGGTTGTCAACAAGTAAATCCCCACAGATTGGATGTTATGAGTTTGGAGCTAAAATGATTAAAGTCAGTCTGCCTGACGCTAAATCATGTTGTCAAAAGGATATGAGTTTGGCTTGAGAAGAGCTTGCTTCCCAATAAAAATGTGTTACTCCAGCACTAGTTGGACTAGGCGTTGATGGAACCCAGAGATGTTGCATACTAGCTTTGTAATAAAATAGAACATGTTGGCATTAAAGTCAGTTACTTCAGCTGAATATCTACTCAGTATATTAAAGTGTTTGGGGACATTGAAAACAGTAGCCTGAAATATGAGTCAGAACGGTTCATGGCTCCAAACGCTTCAGAATTCTTTTAGCCTTTGAACACGATGGAAGTGCTGTGCGCCCTAGAACACAAAGCAAGCATGCCCTCACCCCGTGGCATTGCTCAGTCAGCAGAAATCCACTATCAAATCCAAATGTATCCAAGTTTGTACACACTTTCACGGACTGTTCCCCGCCCCCAGATAGAGAGGGGGGCAGTTGAATGGATGGGTCGACAAAGCTTTAAAATGTGTAACCACTGTTCCCATCCCCTTATAGTCAGTGAACACAATCTTTCCCTTACCGGCCATCTTTTGCCTTAACCTAACCAAGCCTTAAAAAGCGCACTCCACCGATTTAGCATTAGACTCCAAAAACATTGTTGGACAGTTCATTTATAAAACTGATCGAGATTGATGCAGCAGAACCAGAGACATCATCTTTTTTATTACACAAATTCTTCTTCCGGGTGCCTACCTTATCGACACTGCAACTCCAATATTTGGTTGGAGATTCAGGTGCGTTATGCTAGTAGTGGCTAACATAGCCTCAAGCTGCTTGAGCAGAGCAGAGGAGCGGGCTACAGAAAGCTACTTGTAGTAGTCGTCAGTGCCAACCAGTGCAGACTTAAGTGACATCACTTGATTCAATTGATCAAATTTCGCACTAAAGCCACAAATGACTTTTAGCATACCTCCTCTGTTAAATAATACATATGCAGTAGTACTCCCCAACACATGTACACTTGTATTTTGTTGATTGGAGGACTTGTTGGCCTTTACATGAAGCTCTCTGATTTATCCTGCAGGAAATCAGAGGAGAAATCTTCCAGGCTGAATCTCAACAGCAGCGACGCTGTCACTCCCATATCTCCAACGACACAAAAAGAATATCTTTGTTGGAAACATTTCTTAATTGTACCCCAGCCCTCAGTTTCTTTTCTTTAAATTGCTGTTGATTCCATCTTATTCGGTGGCTCAGTTTGTGATGATCTGTATTTCCTCTTACTGTGGCGATAACATTTCCTCCTTCTTGGCCACATACTTGCCTCTTTCGCCGGGAACAATTGTCGCTTTTGCATGAATATTTCACAATAAACAAAGCAAAATATTACACAAGAAAAGCAGACAAAGCACTTCCTTCTGCTTTATGCTTCCTCACTTACTTTCACGTATGAAACCTGACGGCACTGAAGTAAAGTTCAGGTCATGTGTGTAGCCCATCTGTGAAACTTCACCTCAACCCTGGGCTGCTAATGTCCCCTGTGCTGTTTAATGCGTCTGTCCTCTCACTGCTTTCTTCTCACCTCCTCCTCTTCCTCTTCTCTCTTCACATCTTTCTTCCTCTGGGAGCATTCTATCCTGCCACGCTTCACTGCCCAGCAGAAATTGGCTGATGTGTTTATGCATGTCTGCGTGCGTGTGAGTTTTAGTGATTTGTGTTTGTGTGTAAACCTGCATGAACTAAAGATAGATAGATAGATAGATAGATAGATAGATAGATAGATAGATAGATAGATAGATAGATAGATAGTTGTCAACAGTGATGCCGGTTACGCGTTACGCATTACTCTGATCCGACCACGTTTTTCAGTAACGAGTAATCTAACGCGTTTCTATTTCAAAACCAGTAATGAGATTAAAGTTACTTATCCAAGTCACTGTGCGTTAATATATTTTTCATTTTCCTTAATAAAAACATATTTTTGCTTTCTTCTCGCATCTCGGGGAGTAAAGTCGCGTTCTCAGCATGGCATCAGTTCACGTCACGTGTAATAACACACGTCACGCAGCGACACAAACGGAAACAACAATGGAGGGAGGGGAGAGACGCGGGTTTTCTAGCTGGAAATACGGACACCATTTTGAGTTTGTGTCAGCTAAAGATGGCAATATTAAGGTTCGTTGTGGCGACAAAGTGTCCTCTAGCTAGAGAAACACTACGTCAAACTTAAAGAAACATTTGGAGTCGCAGCGCTGCACGGTCACACTTACAGAGCGAGTCCCACCAAAAATAGCACAGACTAGCTGTGACATGGATGTCGTACAGTGTTGCCATGGATGCATGTTATGCAATCCGAGAGTCAATCCATTATTGTAGGATTTAGATATTCCAAGATTCCAAGTATAGGTTTTTAGCAGAGTCCAGAGCGGCCGGCAGATGACAAAATATGACCGCACATATTTTGCATAAATGCTAATACGTTGTAAATGTCTTTGCACCCTCGTATTGCACTTTTCTCTGGGTAAAACTCCCCAGCTGCTTTTATGTCCCAGTCCATCCTTGGTGACAAAACCATTTATCAGATACACACCTTGAGCAAGAAGCCACGCGGCTGATTTTTGTTCCTTGCATAAGAATTCTAAACAAATATTTGTTTGTGACACATGCTCAGACTGGCGTGATTTTTGGAAATAACTGAGCTAATATGTAGAATATGTGCTTTCCTGTAATGTGATTTTAAAGGATTTTGAGCCTCAGACCAGCAGTAACTGGTGTCTAAACCCTGAGTGTCAGTTTGCTATGAAAGGGATGAAACTGCCGACTGATGAGAAGAGTCAAACTGGGAGTCAACATGGCAGCTTCAGAATAACAGTACTTTCACTGCCAGTCAGTAACTGTTACCTCTGGTCCTTCCCTTCTACTCCTTTCCTAATACAGTTAACCTTTTGCATTTAATTCTCTGAAGTGCTGGTTGTTCTGTGGTGACACCCATCTGTTGATGAAGACAGAGAGCACCGAGCAGGAACTAGATAAAGACAGAAAACAAAAACGGGGATTTATCCACCTGAAAATCTTAAAAATGCTGCCAGCTTTTCCCTGGTTTCTGTCTGTCGTCTGTCCATTTTCCTGTGAAATGATTTTGATAGCAGAAGCTTTCTAAACAGACTTCAATTATATCCTGCAATTGCTCTCAACTCCATTGTTTCTCTTCCATCAGCCTTTTCTTTTTCATGCTCGGGTCTCTAACCTGCCACCTCTCTGAAAGGAGACCAAGACCCGGAGGTCGCCATTTGGGAAGTCAAATGAAGGACAGTGAAATGTCAAATGCATAAATGTTAATGTTCATTTTGAAGATCGACAGTTGCATTTTTGGGTATGCAAAAATTGCAATGTGTCACAAACAGCTGCAGCCTCTTGTCATTTCAGAGCTGCCATTCCTCGTGCCCACCAGCGGACCTGAGCACGCTCTGGCCTCTGGCTGCCCCATGATGCCCCACCTGCCTGCCCACCTGCCCTCCATTGTCTCGTCAACCCCAGCGGTGCATGTACTCTACCTGCCCAGTAGCCTGAATTAACTCTGTCGGCTCTTTCTGGCTCTCTTTGTCACCTGTTGGCTTCACTGAGCCAACACGAGTTGATTTCGAATCATGACAGAGGAAAGCCTGAGTTAAGCCCACAGATGGCTAACGCAGTGAAGGGCTTCTCACACTGCATATTATTAGCCCAGGGCTAAGAGTTGAGCTTTGAATAACTTAAGCCATTTTCACACGCACGTTGTTAACCCAGGGTTAACCTAGGTCCAGGGCTATAGGATCCACACAGCCCTGGGCTAAATATCTGTTGGAATATGCGACTGATGTTTACGCTCTGTTTACTTCAGTCCCCTTTCACACTGGCACCTTTTAGCCCCGCCTTTAGTCAGTTTTCAGGGGAAATTGAAAACCCGGGGCTAACCCTGCTCCGGAGCAGGGCCAGTGAGACCTAGGCTAAAGTCGGGGTTAGTCCACTTTGGAATGTGCAGGATTGTGCCAGTGTGAAAGCTTTCTTAGCCCTGGGCTAAAGATTGTTTATGACTCATAGGTGAAGTGTTCCAGCCATCTGTTCCTGTTTACTTGCCTGTCTCGACTTTTGTTCTGTTTTAATCCGACAAAACCTGCCTGATGAGTTTGCTTTTGGTTCTACCACTTGGCTGCTGGATAGGTTAAAATATCAATCTGTAAAATCAGGATTGACAGTTTTGGCACATGGAGGATTAATTAAAGATGCCCTGTGGAGTTTTTGTATATATAATTCCTATTGAGAACCGCCGTCCAGGGGAAGGTCAGAGGTCACATACAGGACAAAACCTGTAGCGTGTAGGGATTCTCGCTAAAGCGTACTCCAGCAGGGTGGGTAACACATGGAGGAAAC
>CM022479.1:27711004-27806991 GCA_011952105.1 Coreoperca whiteheadi
TATATGTCTTGTGGAGTTTTTTTATATATATATATATATATATATATATATATATATATATACAAAGTTTCTGTTTACACTCAGTCACCAACCTGCATTGTTCACATTCGTTTACAACAGATTTATTTTTTTTATTTTTTTAAAAAGTCTGTTTCCTTAAAATTCAATTCAATTAAAATTCATATTAAATTCTTCTTCCTGTGGGAGCCACTAATCCAATTTGAACTCCAACTCACAAACTAAACTGAGATGAATTCCACTCGTCTGTCACCAGGGAGCATTCTTGGGAAGAGGGATATTATAACACAGGAGTATAAAAGAAAAACAACCATTTTGGATCCTAATTTAAATTAGCATGGAAACTATTTGCCATGGTGTTAAGTCTATTAAACCGCAAATGAAGGAACGTCAGCCTGGGATTATTTTCAATTTTTCTGACCAACATAAATGGATGGTTTTGACCATCATTGAAGGGAGGAAGAAGAGGATGCTGATATAGTCAGTGGTGAAGATGATACACAAAAGTCATGTACATTTTTCCGTGACTAGGATCTGAGTGAAACCTATCGGACTGGAAAGAAACAACACAGACTGCTTTGGATTTACAAGCACGTCAACGCGATAAATGGTTTTAACTCCCAGTTTGCCGAAGTGCATCTGTTACCAAGAGCCCGGACCTACCAAATGATGAAAAGTGATTCACACAGGCTGAAAGGACTCATTATCCTTATCCAACCAGGAGATATATGCTGACGGAATATGGAGAGAAAAGGGAGCAGAAAAGTGAGTGACTTTCACACTTCTCCCCGCCCCCTCTCTGCTTCTGTCAGTCATTCTGCAGCTATTTCTGTGCCGTAATGGACGAATCAGCCAGTTCCTCCCAAACGGAGGAGAAACTGCCCATTAAGGACCGTCTGCGTGCAGAAGGTGATTCATTTGTCCTGCGTTGGCCTTTCTGTGTGCTGATTATAGTCTGCTCTCAGTGGACTTCACCGACTGATCTTTTCACTGCTAACAACAAGGAGTAAAGTCGAACGTCACCCGCGACCAGGGGAGCAACTACCCAGAGGGGCATGCCGCAGCAATGTTGGCGCCGACGCCCCCGCCAGGCCCGCCCACTCTTGATATTCCATTATTATCCAAAATTCTATTGTGGAATCTTATAAGGGCCCCTACTCTAACCTGTTAGTCCTCTAAAATCTTATATAATATTTAGGAAATACAGAAATGATTTCGAAACGCACAACAGCTACATATAGCTGCTGGGGTTTTTTTATACAATGGCTTTGGCGCCCCCCCCCGTGCGCTACATATAGCGCATACCCACTTTTTGCGCAGCTGCCTGCGACCGCTGTCACATCAGCGTCCAAAAGAAAACAGGTGACACCACCTGCAGCTACAGTTGTATAGTCAAAAGACTGTTGTATTGATCGTGGTCCAATCTCACAAACTCACACTTTGCTCTTTTTTCCACCGACCCGCCGACACGTGGGTGGAAACGCAAATGCAGACACACGCGCTCTTGCTGCCCTCTAACACTGGCCGGATTTCATCTCATTAATCTGATAGATTTAATGGTTCTATCCGTCTCCCTGTGTGCCTGCGTCTCTGTCAATATTTGGTCAAAGGTTTAATCTCCTTTTTAATTAGGATTTTTACCGGAGAAAAATCCCTGTTCAGAGCCTGACCGCTCTGTTCTGAAAATCATTTTCACGACGCAGATCAAATCTCTCCTGTCTGTCTGTGTCCTCAATAACCTGTCTGGTCCATCGGTCTGTGTGTGTGTGCGTGTGCGTGTGTGTGTGTGTGTGTGTGTGTGTGCGTGTTTCATGTTCTTATATCCCGGTGGGGACTTGAACCTGAATGCACACATGGGGACTTGTGTCACTGTGGGGACCAAAATCAAGGACCCAACGGGTCGAGACTGGTTTTTGAGGATTAAGACCTGGTTTCAGGGTAAATGTTACAATTAGGTTAAAGTTAAGGTTAGGGTTAGGGTAAGGGTTAGGTTTAGGCATTTAGTTGTGATGGTTAGGTTTAGGGTAAGGGGGCTAGGGAAAAAAATATGTCTGACTGTCCCCCATGGGGGTAGTGAAACAAACGTGTGTGTGCACACACACGTTTGTTTCACTATCCCCGTGGGGGACTGTTATTGACATAATTCTTTCCCTGGGCCCCTTACCCTAAACCTAACCATCACAACTAAATCCCTAACCCTAACCTAATTGTAACATTTACCCTAAAACCAAGTCTTAACCCTCAAAAAGCAGTCTCTCACCCGTGGGGACCTTAATTTTTGTCCCCACAGTGACACAAGTCCCCATGGGTCTGTGTACATTCAGGTTTAAGTCCCCACCGGGATATACATCTATAAAACACTGTCAGTGTGTAGGCTGTTTAGCGAGAGACCCCTCGCAACTGCAACTGTAATCATGGGTGAAAACAGATTTAAAGAAGTGTGTTTTAAATCATTTATTAATGTGCAGGTGTGTACTTTGTCCACTTACTGACATCTAAAAAATTAATTATGTTCTAATTTATTTAAATGAAGGAGACACCAAGCATGACTGAAATGCAAGCCTCTCCATTATACATCTTAATGCAGAGTATCAGAGATGGCTGTTGGTCAGTCAAGACTGTGTTTAGTTTTCAGTGAATGAAGTTAGAGAAGGGACATGTACAATTACACTCAACATTCAGTGTAATTCACATTTTAATAAAGTTGTTAATGTCATTATTAAGACAATGTACAGTCCACTTTAGTTTTGACATGTCATTGTAGGACCCCAATAATTATTTAAATGAAGAGGCCCCTCAACCACTGTCCGTCAGCTGGGAGGGTCGTTCTGGACAGGCAACACCAGGAGTCTTTTCCTTCTGTATGCGATGATAAAGCAGTAAAATGACTACCTGATACCTGTGGTGCTTCTGAGAAAGATGGGAAAACTACACCTGAACCAACAAGCACGTGCACTGTCAGTAAAAATAGGTCTCATATCATTGAATTTCTAACATTTGCCATAATAACTTCGTATTTTCCACAGATGTATTGGGACCCAACCAATGCATTAGGCTAATGCAACACATTGGCACCACGCATTGTCCCCGCTCTTCTACCCACTCTGCATTGAATATACATGTCTTACACACGGCTGACGATTGGCACAGTAGGAAGAAGGCAGATTTGTGGCAGAACTAGAATTATATTCATCAAAAATGGAAATGGAAGGGGAGAAAAACGAACAGGAGCGACAAAACGCATAAAAATTAGATTTTGGTTTTACACTGTGAACATTGTTTGGCAGAGTTTATTCATCTTATTAAATGTGGTTCTCATAAGCCTGCAGCACTGACTCTCTTCTATCCATGCATACAAGGATATTGGAGGTGTGTTGATAACCTGTGGACGAAAGGCAACAAACCCAAGCAATTTCAAATTGTGTTAAACTGCAACCAAAGAAATCCCCCATGTATGGCCTGGAAAGCATTTTCCCCAAAGACCTCACCCAGAAAAAGTATCGAGGCATCAGTGTCAACAGTTTTACGGGCAGTCTTTTCTGAACGGCAAAATACAAAATGTGCTCTCATTTCTAGAAAATCCCCAGGGTGACTTCCGTTACACCTATTATGTTTTATTCTTGACTTTGTTTCTTTTAAAAACAGCAGTTGCAGTACTCTAGCTTTCTAATTTCGGTTTAAATGCTGAACCCGAGAAGGCTTGGAGTTGCTGCATGTGTACTCGTGGCTACAAGCTGCGAATTAGTGTGTGTTAGGCATGTGTCTTTGGGTAACCTCTTCTCGAGGCTTGAGTCTTTCATTTCGGCTCTGCCTCTGATGTCTTTGTTGCCGGTGGTGTCTTTGTTTGAGCGGCTCCAAGTCTCATTAGTCCAGGTTTTTCTGAAGCTGTGAATTCGATCCTGCTAGTGTATGCTAAATGTGCCATCTCTGTATCTCTCTCCTACCTGCCTCCTCCTCTTCTTGCTTCTGCTTCATTTGGCGAAAAGAGGGAAGTCCACGCAGGCAACGTGCATATGGACTTTTCTTTCATCATTCAATATTACCTTCTGTGTCTGTGCGTATTTAAGAGAGTGGGAGTGTAGCGTAAGTGTACAAATTTTATCATTATTATCTTATCCTGCTTATCTGTATATATTTTAATAGAACATTTCTTCTGTTTATGTATATGTGTTTATTTTACACTTGCTTTGGCAATATTAACGTCTGTTTCCCATGCCAATAAAGCCCATTGAAGTGAATATAATTAAGTCATTGGTATTGACAGGCAGATGTGGAAATGAATTTTAATGTGGGTGAGATGGATTTCAAATATCACTGGAAAAAGCTAAAACCCTTTAAACTTCTCTAACCTATATGTAAAGGGTGGGACTCACAGTGACTAACCAACAGAGAGATTAGTTTCGCCTCCCCGAGCAGATCCTCTGATTGCGGTGATTGCACTGGAATTAACTGACTTCACTGTAAAAAAAAAAACTAATAATATTAATAATAACTCCGTAAAAGGCCTGACATGACACCACCGCTGTCATCGCCCTCATGGTCCCTCCACGGTGTCCCTGCCACATTTCATTAATCAGTGCCCTGCGTTCATGCTACCAGCGGACCTCCTGACCCGCTGCTTTGATTTAGTCACTTATTTCACTGTGGGACAATGGCGTTATTCATCCTGCAGCATCACTGCTTTATAGTTCTGTATACAAAGTGTTCAAGGTCTCTGTGAAATTAGATGATCATGTTGACCGTTAAAAGGAGGTAATGAAGCAGTTCTGTCCACTCTTAGATTAATAAAGAGCAGGGTTAATATAATATGCCAAAGACATTTTGTTTTCACTGCCTCTGTGATAATTAACGCAGCTTGATTTCACTTTTTTTCTCAATAGTTCATTTCCTAATATTTTCCTTAAGTGTCAGAAGGGTCATTGGCTGTGTTCAATCAGCAGCGCTTCATTTCTCCTGGCTCTCTGTTTCTTTATCTAGGTTGTTGAATTGATCTTAAATCCATTTCTGGGTGCCCTTTAAAAAGGTCGTGAAATTGTTTTACATTTCGTCTCCCTGCAGAAGCTGCCGTCCAATTTCCGGAGGCTCTTTTCCCTGCTGAGCGTCTAGACAGCAGCGGACCTCGTGGACAGTTTCTGTTGTCACAGAAACCAACATCACCCAGCGGCAGCCTTCTCCACACGCGTTAATAACGTGTTTGTGTGCTTGGATAAGTGAGCGGTGGCATATGGTATTTTTCTCCTCTCTCCATGTTTCTCCAAGGGAATCATGTGGTGTTTGTTGTATGTCCACACATACCAGTAAGTGTTTTACTTGTCCATTAGCCTTTTTGTTTGCTTATCAATTCATCTGTCCATCAGACCGTATGTCCCGGTGTCTTAACGCAGTTCTGGGCCCATTCTCTCACCGTCTCCCACTTGTCTTTTCATGGGACTTTTTGTCCTGCGACGAACCATTAACACTGAGGTCTGTTTGCTCTCTGACTCAATCTCAGAGTGGCCTGGCTGGCTCACGCTGCGTTTCGATCTCACTTCATTCTGACTGCAGAAGCAGATTGGTGAAGTAGAATTGCCTTAAAATACAGTTACTCTCGCGGCTGGTAGATTGTCTCCTAAAATAGCTATGAATTAAATCAAAAAAACCTTGAACCCCTCTTTACAAAAAAAAATAAATCAATCTTGTCCACAATTTATGGTGTAGTATTTATTTCTTGGATATTCAGTCCTAAAGTACATATCAGTGTTTTTCATATTAATACTGGCCTAACTGACTCTTTATAATGTAAATGGGGTCTTTCGTAGCAACTTATAAACGGAGAATTATCATCCGACTCTGCAGCTGTACAGAGCTTTTTAGGCACTTTTAGGTTCTTGTATTGCAGCACGTTTATTATATAGTTCCAACTTGCTCTGATAAACTCACTGCACCATTTGCACAGCACCGAACAACAGACAAAGTTAGCAGCTAGTTAGTGAAGAAAGTGGAACATCGAGTGGCTAAAGAGCCAGATTCGTCTCAGGAGTTGGTGGAGACCAAACCAGAGCTAAACGAAGAATGAATATTGGACTTACATTCATCAGGTGGCCAGACACAAGACATTAAATTAATGATAATGCTCGTCCGCCAACGTGTAAATCGGCACTTTGCATTAACATTAAAAACTTAATAAGATCGCCGCCGTGTCTTCTCCACCTGAGGCCAGCGGTGATCGGGAGGCTCATCTCTCAGCCATGGGGAAGAGCCTACATAGGATGCTGAAAGAGGTCGTAATCAGACACTCAGGAGGACTTCCTCGGGCCTCCTCACCCCTGTCCAGCTGTGCAGATGGAGATAGCCGAACATACACTGTCTTGTCCACAGCATCTCCTCGCCTCCTCTACCCCCCAAATACATTAATCATTGGTGGTCCCATAACCCGGAACATCCTCTTCATAAACGCAATCACACACTGCTTCCCTGGAGCCACTGTCCCCAACATCGGCTGCCGTCACTCCCCGAGCTCTATTAAAAAGAACTGTAGTTCAGGTGGGAACAAATGACACAACCCGCCGGGAGTCTGAGCGCACCAAAAACTGCTGCTTCTTTAACTGCCTTTAATCCACATTTTAACACAGAGGAGCTGGTCTCCCTTTTTAATAACACCTGTCAGACTGTCCTGGACTCTGTCGCCTCCTACAAAGACAAAAGGTCAAATAGAACACCCCAGCCTTGGCTAAATGAATCCAAAAATAAAGGGAGACTGTAGGAGAAAGAAATGGAAATGGTTTACATGTTTTTTGTGAGCTTTGGAAAGATGCAATGAAAAACTATCAAATGGCAGATCAATAAGCAGGAAGATTCTTCTTTTCTAATTTTATTTTAGTAAATCACGCTAATCACCCCCTCCCCTTGTAATTTTACCGATGCCTCACAAGATTTGTGTGAGAAGTTTTTACATTTTTTTACAAATAGTCAACGATATCAGGCGACAAATTACCCGAGCAGACCATTTTTTACATGCTAGTAGGAACATGTTTTAAACATATTTCACTTTCCTTATAAACATGTAATCAACCACATGCAGCCTTGATATTATTCCCACTAAGTTTCTTAAAGAAGTTATTGAAGGGGTTTCATCCCTTTTAGCTTTTATGTGTCGTAATAACATCTTTGAGAAGTTCCAGTCAGGTTTTAGAGCTTTGCACTTCCATCCCACTGTACAGCGGGTTACCACTTTGTAAACTTTGTAAAAATGTAAAATGTGTTTTCCATTTTCATTTTAATATGGTCAGAGAATTCCCATATATGTATGTGATAAACAAAAATTGGATTCTTTCATTTTCATTTTCATTTTTACTCAAATAACGCATAGATATGTGGAAAGTCTTAATGGTATTGTGGAATTACATTTTCATTTTCAAGTTTACATTATCATTTTAATATTGTCACTTACACGCTTCCATAATGTAGGTCTAAGATATTTTATTTTTAATTGATCTTTTGGAGGGATGATTTTCCAACGAGCGATGCTGCCTGTTTGTTTTATACTCATGATGTTAAATGTAATTTTCAGCTATTTGTGTAAACACCACTAACGGTTTATAGCTGTGTGATTTGATTACAAAGCCACCCACGTTTTGAGCGCCGAGCATTCATTAGTTTATGAGATCAGTATTATGGGATTGCAGCTTTATTAGAGAGGGCAGAAAGCAGAGAGGGGCAGGAGGGAGAGAGACAGACAGGAAAACAACAACACAAAATGCAGTCAGTGCTGACTGGAGCTCACAGCCTTTTATCTCACACACTGCCTTTCACCATCCTGACCTTCACTACTGATGTTCCATTGAATTTCATGTGTTCAATAATGCTGATTTAGTTTCACAGTGGTCTGAAGTCCTAATCATGGTTTTTTTCAAGTGTGAGACTTTGAGTGGGTTACCAAAGGAGGTCATCATTAAAAAAAACAAAAAAACAAGGTAAAACAGTATTAACCAACGACTATAACTATCCCCTGTAGTCCCCTGTGCTGCCCACAAGTTGAATTCCTTATAATGGAAATGTATTCCTCAGTAAAAAGAATTATCTTAATCTGTAAAATATGCTTTTCTTCTGCACCAGAGCCGCTTAGTCACAAAAACTATAATTTTAAATAATTCAAAAAGAACTTCTTTTATATCATTGTTATATTACTGAGCCATGAAATGGCTTTGAGCAAATACACGCAAAACCAACCAATCCACATCACCTTGTTACTGGAACTTTAAATTGTCATTTTCTTGATTCGGGCGCAGCGGTCTGCACACAGCGATGCTCATTTCTAGAAAGTATCTGGAAAAAAAGAGTTGCATCAGTGTGAAAAAGTGGAACTACAATATCCCGCCCAAATTCGTGGGCTGAAAATTACCTAAGACCTGGGTGGGCTGGATTTTTGCAGTCAAACAAAGTATAGAATAGTTTTAAGTATGGGGAACACTGCATCTGCACTTTTTTTTTTTTTGGATAATAAAGCAGGTTTTTTGAACACCCAGGTGGTGGGGAGGGAAAAGCAGTCATCCACCGCCTACCGTTTAAACCAGCATCTCTGGTGGCAATGTTTCCAGCTCTGTCAAAACAGTTGGCAGTGTTCACTCCTGGGAATCCAGAGAGGGACGTCACACTGGTTGGTCAGGGCACCTGTGCATGGGAGGCACATTCAGTGGCTGTCTACAGGGCCGGACACAAACACAAAGTATCAAACCTCAACTGAAATGTGTCTGTGCATCGTATCAAAAGTTGGTATTGAATGCTTGATCAGATTCTTAGACTTGTTGACTTCTTTTTTTTTTTTTTATCGCATTTCCTAATATAAAACAGTTAACTTGTTTAAACACAGACTCGCTTTGGTTTTGGTGCAGTTATTTTACTCAACACAGCTGAATTGAGAAGTTAGATATGTTTTCTTAAATAAAAAGCAAGGGTGAAACCATCTTTATAATAAGCCTAAATATCCATCATGTCATCAATATTGATGCCCAGACCTAGTGGGAGACCAGGGACAGTTGTAACAGGGGACGGTTGTAACACCTTGAATTCCTCCAATCAGAAACAACCTAGAGTGATGACACTCATGCTCAGTTAGTTGCCCTCCATTCTTGCCAAAAAGGGAGCCACATTTGAAACGTCCCGACGGAGTCATCTACAAAAGGTTGTTTTTGAGCTAAAAAGTTATGAGATCAAATGTCTATGAATTCCAACACATTTTATTAGAATCACTGTTTTGTAAGCTAAAAATAGAATTGGCTAGCATTAACTAGCAGTCATGCTAGCTCACATGAGATGAAAACATGGTTGGTGATACGGGGATGGTTGTAACGCCCCTTTGTAACGGAAGGGATTTTTACACTTGCCACAACTGTGACTCGGACTAGGCCTACCGAGCCCCCCACCCCCTCTCTCTCTGTTGCTGAGAATGTTTACGTTCATGTTGAAACCTTTTTGAGGTGTTCTACCCATTAAATCATTTTCTTGCCTTATAATTTGACGGTTTCACCTCTTTTTTGCCCTGTAGTTTGAAAATAAAGGTAATCATTACAAACATGAAATGAATAGTCACAATAACATGACTGATAAATAATAGTTTCCATTTTGAGTATGTGATTGATTCATTATGTATATTTTAGACAAGTTACAACCGTCGGTTGTAACAGTGGAGAGACTGTATTAAAATCAATTTTGCAACCTGTACATATTTAATAAAATCACTTAGATACATTGTTTCAGCAGTTGATAGATTAAAGTTTATAATATAATAAATTGGTTGTTCCAGTATAAATGGTGTTTGATGTATTGCTAAATACTCTTCAGCATGATTTACTCACCAAACTCTCTAAACAGTACCATCGGACTGTCAAGCTGCCAAAATCCAGGAGACAGAGAGATGTTGATAAAAATATTGATATGTTCATCAAGTATTACAGTGCATTCACAGTAATTAGGCTTTACAATCATCAGTGAATGAAAAGAGTGGACATGTTTGGCCTCTGAGGCTACATAGAGGCTGCTGCTCTATGTGCAGGCACCACTCGGGGCTGTAAAAACACTGAGAACTCCTCTGCACGTATTATTTATAAAATGCTATTGAACATTAATCAAAGATAACGTGTTAAAGGACAATAAAGAAGCAAACCGTATTTATCTATCAAAGTATGTGGTCTCTGTTAATGAAAACTGTGTATGTGTATTACATTTATTTTTATTAGACTACTATTAATTTGGAGAGCCTGATAACCAACTCCAACTCCAGATTTATATAAATATATAAACTCAAGAAATAGCATTCACATATTTAAGCGTTTTGTTGTTGTTGATGAACCTCTGACTTCATGTGTCCCCCTCAATCACACTTCGACTTCACACTTTGAAACCGAACCTACACCCGTGGTAAAAGAGAATTTTCAGTGGTGAGTTTGTGGACTATTTGTAGTGACTTAAGGGCTCTTGTAGTCCCTGTGAGATTGCCAGGTAGCCGGCAGAGACTCCAGAAAGTCACTGCAGTCCGACAAATAACCTGCTACGAAACCACAAAGTGTCATTTTTACACTTTTTTATGGATAAAACAAAAGAGAAATGAAATGTTAATTAGTGCACTTTAGAGTTGCTGGTAGGTGGATTTCGTAACCTTTGGACAGAGCCAGGCTAGCTGTTTCCCGATGCTTCCAGTCTGTATGCTAAGCTAAGCTAACCAACTGCTGAATGTAGCTTCATATTTAACAGGCAGACATGAGAGTGGCATCAATCTTCTTATCTAACTCTCAGCGAGGAAACAAGCACTTCTCAAAATGTCTATTCCTAAACTATGCCTTTAATATAATAACTCTATTCATATAGCCCATTTAAACACAGAGATTACAAAGTGCTTTGACAGACAAAGCAAAGCACCTAATACTTGATGCGTTGGATGTGTAACTGTAAGCTATATAAATACAACGCTGGTATGAGGAACAGAGAGAAGCCCTTGACTTTAATGCACATTAAGCATATAGGACGAAGTGGGAGCAAAGATCAGGGGCATTTTTTTCTTTGTTTCCTCAAACCACTCTTACTCAGATCTTGTAGGAGGACAAGTTTGCCATCAAATTTTATGTTCCTTCTTTTCACCATTTTCTTCTTTTTTTTCTTCTTCCTTTTTTTATACTTTCAGGCTGAAAATCAATACAGGAGACTATTGGAGGAAGAGCAGAGTGCTGGAGAGGTGGATGATTTGTCCTGATCTTCTACTGTATATTACTCTCAGAAATTGGAAATCATTCTTTTTTTCAACAGTGAATATCTGTGGCGACCCCTGAAAGGGAACAGCCGAAAGGAAAAGAAGAAGAATATCCTTTTCTTGTTTGCTAAGTTTTATATCGTATATATTATATATATATATATATATATATTTAAAAAGATAAAGTAAATAAAGACCCTCTGGACATTTTAACACAGAATAGATGTTGTCATTATGACCTGTAATAACAATAAAATCAAATCTAATGATGCTGAAATAAAAGTGTTACTACTAGCATTAGGATGTTTCATGAAGATTTCACTCAAATATCCCAATAATCATTAATTTGATGATTTTCAGGTTAAAACTGGGCTAAAGTGCTTAAGACAATTTCAGTTTTTTAGATCTTTACGTTACATTTAATCATTCATATAAGACCATGTAATTGACTACATCTGCAATCCTAACTACACAAAAAAAGGGACAATTCGGCACCTTTGACGTGGATGTCCAATTAGTGTTGATGGTAAATGCAATCAATTGAAGCAATTCCTCACTGCGTGCCATATTGACTGAGAAAGCAGAGTTCGCCAAGTAGTTCCTCCTGCGTCCAGTGCCGTCATTCGATGTGACAGTTACGTCGTTGGAGGCAAGGAAGGACTACAGGCTACTTCAGCTTGGATTTCTAGGCTCCGCCTCTGGGTAGCCAGGGGGCATGCTCTAGATGCCCGCTAAAAAACAGAACTTACTTGTTCTCTTCGCTTGTATTGCAAACTAGCTACGTTTCCACCTGCAAAAATGGCATCCCAAAATATGCATTTTAGGTTCAGGAGTGACTGAACATTAGCCAGCATAACTGTAGGGAGAGGTATACGACGATGGCCTTGTCTCTTTAATCTCTGACGCACGCCACCCTGGCTCCTCCTCTTCCTCACCCCTTTTGAGCTTGGATATCCAAGACGCCAGAGGATCCACAGTGCCCTGTCCAGAGTTACGTAGTAGTAAGGAAAACTCGCGGTTTGATCCCCCAGCCATGCGTCGAAGTATCCTTAAGCAAGACACTGAACCCCAAAATGCTCCAGAAGCTGCGACTTCGGTTTGTGAATGTTCTCATATCTAAGTCGCTTTGGTCATTTAGCGTCTGCTGGTGCCTTTGTCCGAATTGCCCTCTATGGTGGTACTCCCGCAGGCTGGGGCGATGTTGGATTATTTTTGTAATATTGAGGGACAGTCAGAAAAGAGACTGTGTGAAAGTTAATCCACATTTAAAGCCAACTAAATAACGAGAGTAGTAGTTTGGATGCCGGTGGTTTTTTCATGATGCTTTTTGATGGGACTTTATAGTGCAGTGCTAGCTCAGCTAGCGTTACCTTTGTTGTTGTGCATGGGCGTCGAACTGAAACATAAAAACATTTCCTTTGGGGATCCTTTTTTCTGATGCATCATAATTGTTAAATTTAAGTTGACTTCATCTCTTTGAGCATGTTGCCATCCATGAAGAGAACATTGCGGTTTTCATTAGGCAGAGCTAATATGTCGGAGTTCTTTTGATCAGCTCAATCAAAAACGTCTCTCAATGTGGCTTACTTACCGTCAGAACAAACCGCGCTGCTTTCTCACCACCAAGCTTTCAGTTTCAGCCCGTGTACATACAGTAGCTGATCCGCGTTCTATTGTGGGTTTCAATTACCAGAGACAAGGACTAACCTGTGAAGCAACACGTACAAAGCGAGACGCTGAAAAGAGTATGTATGCATATAAAACATCTCCACACAGACATACACAAACCCACATGGCCAGATATGTAACTCTTGTCTTTTTATACAAGCATAAATGTATATTTGAAAGCTTGGAGATGTATCATCGGTGAGGACACCAAGAAGAGGGATGGCTATTATTGATTGTGCATCAAAGCGTGAGAGCGATAGAGCCCTGAGATTCCTGCATTTGGAGATTATAGCAGTGTGAGCTGCTTCCCACTCGGAGCAGAAGTAAAGAAGTTGGGAGTAAGTAGAGGCCGAGTGATTTCGGGAGGTTGAAGGTGTGCGTGAGGCAAGAAGACGGACAAGATTCCCAAAAGGGGAATCTTTTTTGAGGAACTGCTGGAAAGAGTTTGTCGTGATAATGTGTGCTACAAGGTGAGGCCTCATGCTGTACGTAAAGGAGTGAGATGTGGGAAGGCAAAATTGTAAGGTGGGGGAGTACAAAAAGGAGAAAGGGCAAGCAAAGTGTCTGCACTGCGAGGGGAATCGCCATACGGGATCAGCACAGTGTCCAAAAAGAATTAAAGAAGTAAACGTGAATAAGATCGGAGCAGAAAAGAGGTTGTCATTATGTTGGAGCTGCTAAGAGAGTGGGGAGAAATGATGAAGTGTTGGCAGCGCAAAAGGAAAAGGAGCAGAAAAAGGGAATGGAGCTGATCAGTTGAGTGTCTGTAAGGACAGAAAATGATATCTGGCATTCATTGCCATGGTATTAAATTGGGGGCCGACAGAGACGTTCAGGCAGCGACTTTGTCACTAGATTTAGTGACTTTTCAGACCCTCTTAGCGACAAATGTAGCGACTTATTCAGAGCAATCGGGGGAAAGGCGAGAAATATATTTTATAGTAATTAATTCCGGTACATAATGCGGCTCTTTTGCCAACAGTGTCTCTCTTCTGCTTCAATCTTTCTCTCTGGATTACGATGTTTTATCTTGTAACTATGAAAATAGTTCGTCTGGGCTTCTCTCTCTCTCTTTATCTCTGGATTAAGATGGTACTACAGGTTGTAAAAATGTAAATAGTTAAATTGATCATGTACATATTTAAATTGTCCATTTGATCTTCCCTCCTTTGTAGATTTTTGTTTTTCTTCAAATACACGATGTCCCCATAGTGAGTTTTTGTGATTATTTGGTCTAAGATTTCTTTATCTACGTTTTCTATTCATTTCAATTTTATTCAGTTTATATAGCCCAATGTCACAAATCCCAATTTTGCCTGAAAGGGCTTTACAATCTATAACATACGACACCCTCTGTCCTTAGAGGCTCGATTCGATTAAGGAAAAACTACCCAATGACTTAAATTAAGGAGATCTCTCCCTCACTGCACTGAGCATTATGCATATGCATGCGTGATGATGTCATCAACATAAAAATGAGTGTATGAAGTCATCTGATGACTTTTAGCTAGTGCTAGATACTTTCATTGGAAACGAGTTGGCAACACTGTGCGACAGCGTGTGGACGCAGAATATTTTTCACATCTAACGCAGTGGATTAAGGATTAATTTTGACCAAACCAGCGTTGGAACAGTTTAAAGACTAACCAAGACGGTTTTATTTTGAGATGTCAGGTTAGCATGCTAAATTCACTTACACAATACATAGGCGTCTTTGACATGAAGTCATAACTGTTGATCAGATCAGTTAATTTTTTGATTGTTTGAAACTAAAGTTCTGGCCAGATCTTACATATTGCCCTTTTAAAACAAAATAAGGCAAATGAAAATTGAATTATAAAATCTCAGTTCAAACATTCTGTTTTGTTGTTTCTTTTAAGTTTTGAGTTTGAGTGCCTCTGATCTGAATGCACTAATGGAGGGGAAACATGACACTACAAAAAACCTTGAATCTCTAATTTTGGGGCTTTATACACATTTCTGACAGGGTCTATTCTTCACAAGTACAAGTACTTTTACTTTGATGCTTTGATTCTGCACTGAGAGCACTAAGAACTACATTAGCCTGTGTTGTTAGAATAGAGAATAGAGTTCCTCTAAGGTGTTGCAATACTAAGGCAATGCTGTTGCATCAGGATAGTTATTATCACTGAAATATTGGTTCTCACTGTGAAAAGAATAATGCATCCAAGAAAAATAAAACTGAAACTGAGACAAACCTGCAGGATGGACACACAAAGGAACTTAGACAGCACTAAGAGGGCATATACTTTTGATGCATGTTTTTCATTGAAGATACATGCATGATTCATGAGAATATATTGAAATGGTTCCAAAATGTCACATTTAAAGATTAGAAAAATTTATCTGAATAAATCCTGGATCCTGCAGAAACAGACTGGCCACTTTTGGTGCTTGGCCCATGCTATATTTTGCACCATATTTAATTAAAATTTCTTTCAGAGGTATCTTATCCACTAAAAATCAAGTAAATGTGGCTGAAATCATACCCTGCTTGGCAGAGGTAATAAACTGGAAAACATTACAGCCCCACAGAGACATATGGCTCACCTCACAGTGCAGCCACATTGCATGTGTAAACATGTCAGTTTTTGTTGTGACTAAATATCTACCTTCAGTGTCTTCTAAGGACGGCATGCTCACTCTGTTCAGGACAGTTTGTATTTCTCTCATCATATCGTGTTGGCATCCCTGTTGATTAAACACCACCACCACCCGAAGCCTGAATTTTATTTGGGCAAACATGACAAATCTTTAGTGTCTCCATTATGGATTAGGGACTCCTCTGTTGCTGGTGAACATTGGAATCTAAATAAACACTGACAGTAGGGACATCCTGCTTTCAGTACTAACAGTTGTTTCAATAAATAAGACTTTATTGTGAGATTTATCTATACCCCCCCCCCCCCCCGCCAAGTATGAATGCACTGCACTGCATTGTATTGACCAGCATTATATTAGAAACAGTTTTTCATAGCACTGCAATGCAACCCAGCATCTCCCACTTTAATGCGTCCAAAGTGACCAGAGTTGAATCTGAGACAGTGCCGACCAAAAGTAGAAAATTATAAGCCTGATGAAGGTCACAGTTACTGAAAGGTCGTTGTATTGGATTCTATTAGAATTTGCAAGTGTTGCTAATAAAAAGTTAACTGTAAGTTAAAGTTAACTAAAATTAAAAAACAAGTGTAGATTTAATCGGTGTACCAACATTCACAAAAGCTGCTTTGTGAGGTTTTTCTTTCACCATGCTCCTCTATGGAGATCAGTGGACAGCTGAGGCATGTTCTGATAATGAACTCGGTACACCTGCGAGAGAGAGAGAGAGACAGAGAAAAGTTTCAGACTGCCTGATGATGGGTGGGCAGCCACCCTGAGTCTGGCCGTGCTCGAGGTTTCTGCCTCTTAAAAGGAAGCGTTTCCTTGCCACTGTCGCAAAGTGCTTGCTCATGGTGGGAATCGTTGGGTCTCTGTAAATAATATTATAAGTAAGGTCTAGACCTGCTCTATAGGAAAAGTGCAATGAGATAACTTCTGTTATGAGCTGGCGTTATATAAATGAAATTGAATTGAATTGAAACGCTTCCTTGGACACATTAGAAATTAGAGATCCTGCACAAAATTCAAAGCTATCAAGAGAATAAGTTCCCAAAATTGGCCAAATGGATGGAACTGTGAAGAGCAAGGGTGAAAATACAGAAACACTGGTATACGTTCCATTCGACTTATTTCAGTTCGATTAATCATGATTTGTTTGTATGGTTTTGTTTCTCATTGTGTTTTTAATGTGTGTGTCGTATATATGCATATTTCAACATTTGCTATAATGCAAATAAAGCATATTTGAACATACTGTAAGAGGAAGAGCGAGAGTGTGAGAGAGATCTCAACAGCAACGCACATAATAAATGTCTAAAACTAAAATAGAATTCTGTGTTAACGCAGAATTTTGGTAACAAGGACACCAGCAACCTGAGCTGCTTTCGGCCCGCTAGAAAGTCCCCTTATTAGTTTTCACCTTGTGCCATCCATCATCCTGTACATGTGGGTGTCACTTCCTTCAAATGATGCCCTCCTCATTTTACGACGGTCACAACACTGACAAAATGACTGATGACTCAGGAGGAGTAAGCTGAAGACGGCATTATCACAAACTGTAAAAGAAAAAGCTGACAAATATCTGCATTTAACCTCAGCATGTCAAACACTGCTAATGTCCACAGAGGAGCTGTGAGACTCTCAGAGAGACACTCGCTGTATGTATTTACTCCCTGCTGATTATCTCCTATGTTAATGTGTTGCCAACAAAGATAATGGAAGATTCTGCAAGACCCCAAATTCTGTTTAGTGAGGGTTTCTTTTTGTCTATATCAAGGGCACACTACTTTGACATACATTGAAGTGCAGAATAGCGAAAATGAACAAATTCCTGCATCGTCAATAGATTTAGTTGATGACAACTTTCTGCTGAAATGAAAGACATGGCGTTGGCAAATGGCATTCGTTGACAACAATTTTGATAATGATTCCTTTTGTCACTTATAAATGTGATGCCTCCTTTGCTTTCTTGCCCTGTTTACTGCTCTCCGGTTTTGCAGCTGGAGGCAGCACAATCAGCTGAATGGGAAACACCTGGGCTTTGTTTGCCTCCATGGGTGTGTAAGGCAAGAGACGGGCTCAGTGAAAGCTTCTCTGCACACAAGCACTTCCATTGTGGTCTATTGTTGCTTTATGTTTGGTTTGGCCATATACAATGTTATTAATGCAGCACACTTTCACTCATCCACTTCCTGCGCTACGGATATTACAGATTTGACTGACACGTTTTGTTTGGATGTGTTGTGAATAAATGTCATTTTCTATTCAATGTATCAATAATGTCTTGTGTTTCTGTCACACTCTAAGAGGGCTGAGACACTGATGGATTTCCTGTATGTGTGACAAATGTTCACTATTATTGGTTTGTTGATATCCTTGTGGTTCCTACAGTAAATTCCTTTTATAGCCTCACTCACATGAGACCCCCTTTGTATGATCTAAAAAGATATAGGGAAGGAGGTGTATTTAGAGCTACAGGACATGAAGAAGGGGATATATTTAGACTTATAGGATATGCCTGAATAAGGATAAAAGGGAAAGTGTTACGACCACGATAACAGTATAAAAGTGAATTGTGTGCTTTAGAACAGTCAAAGAGACTGCATTTCACATGCTGTTCTGCTTCCCGAACCGTGACAAAAATATCTTGGGTTGGACTCGAGTGGGTTTCAGTGTTTGTCTTTATAATCACCACAAGTGAAGTAAACCTACATCATGGAGCAAAATAACCAATCATTCTCTGGTTCCAGCTCATGAAATGTAAGCATTGGCTGCTTTTACTGATAAATTGTGTAAATGAATATGTTTGATTTGGAGTGTTGGTCAGAGAAAAGCAAGGTATTTGAAGACATTGCATTTGGTTCTAGATACTTGTGGTGGGCGTTTTCACTATTTTGTAACTTTTTTTAAAGACTAAATGTTAAGAGAATATGATAGATAGTGAAAATATAAAGTGTTACAGGTATGATCTCTACTTCATTGGGATATTCATTTTGGCTGTATTATATTGTTCATAGTTTGTCACAAAATTGGCGGTTGTTGCGTTAGTGGGTCATTATACATCTTATTCAGTCATTGTACAGCTATGTTGAGCAACCTACTTGTGTATTCCTACAATACATATTTCTAGAAATCTTTGTGTGTCAAATGCTACACACTGCGACTTTTTGAAAATTCTAAAAAATATGCTCTAAACACATGGTGGCCTGTTCATTCTCGATGATCTGGTTCAATACCACTGTTTAATCACATGACCGTAGACACCTGAGTTCAACGCACACTGATGAAGGCCATGTGGCCAAAAGTATTTGTGTTTTCTGTTTTTTTTTAGTAAAAACATTATGAAATATGTGAAGATCATGCACCGACAGTGAGAGCACTCCGGTGACATTTACTGCTCCGTTGTTTTTACTGCACATTATGATAATGCACATTTCAAACATCCAGTATGTACGCTCCAAAATTCAGAAGCAAGTAGAAAGTTAGTAGAAAGTAGCAGGATTGTTGAAATGATTCCTTATTAACGTGCGATTCGGACCATCAAGCAGTGAGGTAGGACCAGTCGGGCTTTACAGGAATTATCATATAAAAAAGTTCCCCCTCTCACCCCCCCTTGGGGTGGCATGTGTCATCCTCAAGCTCGGGTCCTCCACCAGAGGCCTGGGAGTTTGAGGGTTCTGCACAGTATCTTAGCTGTTCCCAGGACTGCACTCTTCTGGACAGAGACCTCAGATGCTGTCCCTGGAATCTGCTGGAGCCGCTCTCTCGCAGTTTGGGGGTCACAGCCCCCCAGTGCTCCGATCACCACCGGCGCCACTGTTGCTTTTACTCTCCATCATGATCTTTTCTAGCTCCTCTCTCAGCCCTCGGTATTTTTTGAGCTCCTTCTTCTTGATGTTGCTGTCGCTTGGGATTTGCTACATCTGTCAGTACCGCCTTCTTCTGCTGTTCGTCGATCAGCACGATGTCTGGTTGGTTAGCCATCACCAGTTTGTCAGTCTGGATCTGGAAGTCCCACAGGATCTTAGCTCTGACATTCTACCTTAGGCGGTGTCTTCCATTTTGACCTTGGGACCAACTCATGGCAGATGTTCCTGTACAATATGCTTGCGTTCCATGTATGCTGTTCCTGCATGCGTCTTACACCCTGCTGATATGTGCTGAACAATATAAACATATGTATATATAGAAGCCACCCTCTCTATAATAGGGAGAACAGTGGTTGGCTATGGTTAGAGCCTGGTTTCATTTAGACACACAATGGGATAGAGGGTCTATCTCATTTCACACCGGTCAAAGTACAGAACTTTTTTGACACCAGCTTTTCTAGCTCCTCCTTGACATCCTCGTCTTGCCTGTTGAAGGCCCTGTGAAAGAAAGTCATGATTAAGTTAAAAGCTCAGACGCTGTGTGGGAGTTCTTTCTTTTCATAGCTCAGCTCCTCAAAGGGCCTCTCATTCTCTGCTTTGCCTCCACACCGAGCCAGGTGGTTAGAGACGCTCTGGCGTATGCACCAGATCTCCAAAGCGATATCCATCCAGCTGCAATGCTCAAGAAAAATGAGGTAAGATATCGAATTTGGGAATCTTGAGACAGCCAGTGAGGCTGAGACCATTTTAACATTAGAGTGAGCAGCAGCAGCAGCAGTGTCTGAGTGATTAGACAGCAAAAACTCCACTGTGGAAGTGAAGCAATACTTAAAAGGTCCGGTGTGTAGGATTTAGAGGCATCTAGCGGTGAAACTGCAGTTTGCAACCTTCTGAATACCGCTCGCATCTCCCAAGCATGTTGGAGAAACTAAGGAGGCCGCGAAACTCGCAAACGGCACCAAATCTAGAGCCAGTGACTGGTTCGTCCATTCTGGGCTACTGTAGAAATATAGCGGTGCAAGATGGCAACCTCCGTAGAAGGGGACCCGCTCCCTATGTAGATTAAAAATGGCTTATTCTAAGGTAATGACAACACAACAATCCTTTTTTTCAGGCGATTATACACAAGAGAAAACACCCTTATATTCCATTTCTGCCAATAGCTCCTCCTAAATGTTACACACTGGAGCTTTTAAACGGACCTTTATGTGTTTTTTCATGTTTCATCCCGTTTACTACAAATCATGTATACTTTACATTACAGTTAAGGCTTTTTAGAGCGTGGCGTGGTTCAAACTAACTCTGGTGCGTTTGTTTGGTTTGGTTTATTTAGGCTGGTGTGAAAGCTGTCAAATGACTGACTGACTAACTGTGTCACTGTCCACTTTTTTAATTGGTCTTCCCTATAATACCTGCATTTCTGTTTTTTATGGCTGTGTTTAAAGTTAAGCTATGTTTAAAAAATATCATGGTCTTGGTTAGATATTGAAAAAAAAGTTTACTAAACACTGACTTGACGCACAAGACAGGATTTGAACCCGTGGTCCCCGAGTTATGTGCTTTGTATACACACCCAAGCGACCATCAAGCTCGTCTCTGTGCTTCTTCGCTGAGATATAAAGTCATACTATGAACACATTGCCAGTGAACAAAGTCCAGGGTTCATTACGTTTACACAGATAGATATTAGCATGTGGAAAGTAGTTTGCACGTGGACTTAATTTTTAGGAGACAGGGTTGTGTGTGTGTGACTTGTCTCCCCCTGTCCTCCCTTGGAGCGTCCAGAAAGACAGAAGCAGTGGTTCTACCTGCACCCGCCCTGCCCAAAGCGATACCATCACATGACACATAACTTACAAAAATCTAATAAGTTGTTTGTTTGTTGTTTGTTGCTAACTTTCATTAGGTTTACATTTTTTAATTAGCATTTACCATCATTAGGTTGTTTTTAAAAGCCTCCTTACAACTGCTTTGCTCGGATTCAAACATCTGTATTTTCCCCCCATGCGTTTTAATCTTTTTTTTGTCATTTTACCTGTTGAATAAAAAACCGGCATGATAAAAAATGATTTTGCTCTTTCAGCCGATCCTTTTTTATGACAATATTCTTTTCCTACCCTAAATAAGTCATTAGATCCTCCCCTAAAATGTTTTCTGACGAACGCCTTCTGGAGAAGAGACATTCAGCTGCAGGAAGAAATTAAACTGTAGCAGCACGCCGATCTCAAACGCAGGAAAAGGTATTTCGGTCCTCAGAGTGGTGACGCCGAAGGCTTTGCGCTCGCATGTCTCATCTCTCCCCCTCTGAGATGTTTACAGGTCTCTTGAGTGGGGAAGGACACTTATTGTGTTTCTGAGAAGGCCCTCAACAACAAAACCCAACTCCCGTGCTTGCAACTCCTGCAGATGTGTGAGGGTACACACATTCTCAGAGCAGACTTGGACCTTTTTGGGGCCAGTTCTCAAGTAAATTATAGTTTTCTTTCAAGTTTTTGTACCCCTTTTGTTTTTTTAAATTTTGTCCTCCCCAATTTCCAAACAGTCCCCATTCCTTGTTGCCGCCAACACCGCTCCTCACCTGGACAGAGTACAGACAGAAAAAATGTGTAGCCAGTGCTGCGGGAAAGACATGATCCCTCAACAACTTCCCACCAGTTGTGTTGGACACAGCCAAGCCGGAAGCGCCGATGCTGAGGAGTGAACTCCTGCCTTGCTGGACAAGTGCTTTCCCCCCTGCACCATCCTTAACCCTTTCAGTTTCCAGACCAAAAACTGTGTTTTTGTTTTACTTCCATTTATGGGCCTCTCAAAGTGTCTTGTTAGCTTCAGATATGGATACACATGTCATCTTTCGCTTTTACCTCATTCTATCTTTATTCTCAAGATGTTATGGTGATGATATTTTTCCTTAAGGCCCTGATGTCCAAACCAACAATCAATTCTTTCCCTTCAGGCACTTTGCAGCCTGTGCGTACAACTGATTATCAATTATAAACATACAACCACATTCCTAAGTGGAGTGGTGCTTGGATTAACCAGAAACGAGGACAAACAAAGAAAAATGACCGGCAATAAATAAAAACTACTTGGACACCACGGCTGTGAAAACGCTGATTTCCACTTGAAGTTTATGTTTGTGGCTCACAACTGATAAGATTTTTAGCCTACAGACGGAGCTGCAAAAATACAAGTATTTATTCTAAAGAGACATCCTGAAGTTTAATTGTTGGCAGGCGAGCTGGCTTATGAAATGCAAACACCACCTGCAGCAGAAGCAAGTGAATAGCAAGTTAGTTTTTGTTACGAAATTTCACTAGTTTAATGATTCTTTCAAAAGAAAACTAACTGCAAGCAAAAGATCCTTTTATAGCCAATGTCTGGCAGTGTCACGCGGCTATGGCCGTGCCCCAGTATTTTCCCTTGTGTTTCTTTTCCTGCGTCCACTGTGCTCCTGTCCGTCTCTCGCTGTCCGTGGTGTGGACGTGGTAGTCCCGACTCTCCTGGCTCCTGGATCCCTGCTGGACCTGCCCACCTGCTGCCCATCTACTCGTCCATCCAGCAGTGTTTCAACCACGGCTCTTCGCCCGCTCAGCGCCAGATCGTTCGTTCAGTTTCAGTGGCAGTTAGAGCATGTGTCTCCATTGCAGTATATTTCATTCATAGTCTTCAAGGTTCAAGGTTAACTCCAGCCTGCCCATGCCACTCACTGTCGGTCCCGCCCAGCCCTCCTCTGTCATCCACCATCGCCCCTCTGTTTCTGCAAGCCAACTTCTCCTCGCCCCTCCACCTCCCCGCAATAAATCTTTTTTTCACCATACCCATGTGTCTGTGTCCTGCGTTTGAGTCCACCTTGAAAAACCTTAACAGGCAGCAATTTCTGGAATGTGTTTGTTTCGTGTTCTTATATCCCAGTGGGAACTTAAACCTGACTGCACACGGACCCATGGGGACTTGTGTCACTGTGGGGTCAAAAATTGAGGTCCCCACGGGTAGAGACTGGTTTTAGGGTAAATGCTACAATTAGGTTAAGGTTAGGGTTAGGTTTAGGTTTAGGCATTTAGTTGTGATGGTTAGTTTTATGGTAAGGGGCTATGGAAAGCATTATATCCAGGTTAGGGAGTTAGGGTTAGGGGATAGTGAAACAAACGTGTGTGTTTGCGTGTGCTCTTGTTTTACTATATTCGTGCGGTCCAAACAACAGGAGCCCCCTATACTTGTTGGGTCCCACCCCCATGGGAGCCAAAATGCTGGACCCCACAAGTTTAAAGGGCTTTTTGAAGGTTAAGACTTGATTTTAGGTTTAGGGTTAGAATTAGGTTAGAGTTAGGGTTAGGGTAAGGGTTAGGTTGTTAGGTTTAGGCATTCAGTTGGGATGGTTATGTTTAGGGTTATGGGCTAGGGAAAGCATTATGTCAATGACGGGTCCCTACGAAGATAGTGCCACAAACCTGTGTGTGTGTGTGTGTGTGTGTGTGTGTGTGTGTGTGTGTGTGTGTGTGTAAACAAAGGAAGGACAAGAACGGCTCAATCAATACTGCACTGATTCCCGATAGCTCTGAGAAGGTAGAGATAGACAAGACAGATGAAAAGTGTGTGCGTCTGTGTACGTTAAGAAGTGAGAATATGTATGTGACACCTGTCAACTGTTAATATTACATTTCACTTAAACATTTCCAAGGTTATATAGTCTGTCTGCGACGCATTCAACATTCATTTGCAACTGCTTAAACAAATCGTTTTTGGGATAATTATAACGCCGGACAAAGAAAGTGCCCAGGAGGATGCTGTGATGTTCCTATAGTGCAGTGAAATGTAAGCGTGTGGAGCATGGGTATGTACAGTGTTTAATCCTCTCTTTAATTCCAACACTTTGTTCTAGAGTGAAGTAGACTATTTAAATCTTTAAATAGTTATTGGATGGACATCCATGAAATTCGCAAAGACCTTCATGTTCTTCAGAGGTTACCCTTTCTCCTAGAAGTGACGTTCATATACAACTAATTTGCAACAGCAAAAACATTTTAAAGAGAACCTAATGCCGACCGGATGACGTTTTCTATGAACGTAATGAGGAAATGTTCATTAATGTATCTGGCAAGTCCCTAAAATGTTGATACTGAACATTTCAGTAAAAGGTCCACTGACAATGTCTTAAGTTTTCCACCAAAATATCCAATGTTGCAATGCAGTATCCACTTGTAGTGACTGCAACGTCATACACATTGTATGTTACGGCACCTACGGCACCTCATGTCAACACAACGCAATTGGAAAACAATTTAAAACTATATAAATGCAATTTGTAGGACACAGGGTTGCCAGAGGATGAACCCTAATTTCTTTGTTGATCCCCTTTCCTTTCATCTACCAACAGGTCAAACTTTCCTCTTGCCAAACACTTAACTGTAAATACCTCCTAAGAGTAGTTAGCCACACCTTGAGATTAATGCTAATGTTAACATGCTAAAAGTTCAACGTTGCCATGTTAAAAGGGGATCGTGTTGCTTCAGCTACATCGGTGCAACAATCACAAGGTCGGTTAATTCTTACGCCAACATGCTAAATGTTAGCATATGCATATTAACTGGCTAATGAGAGCATGTCAGAAAGCTATCACTAACAGGATTAGCTGTGCGTTCAGCATTCAGCTGAGGCTGACCAAAATCCAGTTTAGACGGATGAAGTTTGACCATGTAGAGCCTCACAAACTGAGTCTGAGATGTCTTAAAATGGCCACCGTACAGAAGAGAGTCTTTTGATTTAGGTGACGTGCGCTCTCTTCTGGTGCCCCGTCTGGTAAGGCAATAAGGATATATAAACGTTTGATCCATCTCACACCAGCCTCATGGAGCTGCTACCACCGCTGGAGATCTCAAGTCTGATCGTTTGACCGTGACCGCCATGTTTTCCTTCGGAGTAACCTTTTGAGAAAGTGGCAGCAAATGTTTAGGGTGACGCGTCCCTCTCAACATGTGATTCATAACTGCGGCAGTTTCATGTTCCTGAGAGACGGGAGAGTGATAGAGGGTCTGATGGAAGGTCTGTGTTTGTGGTGGGGTGTAAATGTACATACATGAGAGATGGGCGGGGGGGGGGGTGAGAGGACTCTCCACTCATGCACACACATTTTATTTAAAATGTGGAAGTGGAAACCAATTATGTTACACCACACACACACACACACACACACACACACACACACACACACACACACACACAACAATAACATATTTTTTGTACAGTAAGACCAAGTCTGTGTTTACCGTCAAAATATTAGAGAGACAGAATTAACCTACAGAAGGGGACTCTCTCTCACGTACACACAGAGTATGAGGATCTACATGGACCAACACTGCCCTCTAGTGCCAGTAATGCATTATCACAAGCACTGCACTGAGCTTTTTTTTTAATAGCTCCTCGTCAAATTGACCACTTGGAGGCGCTCATCCGTCATTCTTTCAGACAAACCCACACCTATACACAATGCACAGTTACTCATGTGTGCATGAAGTCAAGTGCACACTAAGTGGGGGGGGCTCTGAGAAATGTAATGAGAGCAGGATATAAAACAGATACACCTGGAATCCCCCCTACATCCGGAAGGAATTTGCTTCACATTTTGTTTTTGGGGGGGGGGGGTGAATAAAACATTTTATCCCCCAACGGTGACATATGATGCAGCGACGCGCCTGTCGGATCTGCTGAGCAGCTGGGCTCCCTTTTTGACTTGTTGAAAGTGGAAACGGAATCGAGTAGCACTGTTTGCACGATACCCTGACGGAGAGAAAGTGAGACAGAGAGAGATTTAAACAAAGAGGGTGAAGGAAAAGATAAAGAGAGACGATTGGGAACACAGGCCAAGTGAGTTTGACGGAAGGAAAAAAAACCCAGCTATTTTCCTGTCAGTGTTTTGTGAAGAAGAAAGAGATGTTTTAAAGGTATCCAGGCGTTAAAGGGCTGGCGCCCTTGTTCAATTTAGATTAAGTACTTATAGGTCTATTTTCACAAATGGTTAGAACACTTCCACAGACCTGTAAACTGATGTAAATTCATACACATTTTACGGCTCAATGACGTGGTGTCAGAAAAGGCATTTTTAATACAAAGCACAAAATGTAAGACTAATGTAGAAAGCAATCATTACTAGAAAAAAAAGTATACTCAAGTATTTTTTTGTGTATGTGTGTCATGTATTTAGAATTACTGTACTATATAAATTGTGTTTGTGTGTTTGAACCTGCAATAACTGATTTTCTTTTGTTTTTGGGCCATTTGAGGGTAGAGGAAACAAGTTGTGACACATCACCTTTTAAGATGATAGGGCAAACTTATCAGCAAACAGTTGCTAATTTACATAAGTATGTATCATTCATTTAGAGTCTTGTTTGTAAGTTCAATATTCAATATCTTTTGTTCTGTATTGAATTTTGGTTATCAATAGGGCACACTATTTTTTAAGTGTATTTTTAAGTGTACTAAATATCCAAAATGTACTTGTGTACCTGTACTTCATGCATGCTGGGCTCATATGTGTTATTAATAGTTGTATTTACGTAAAAAGGAAAAATATACAAAGGAAAATGTATGCATTGAATGTGCAATTAAATCTGCTGTCATTGATTTTTGGTCACAAGGACAAGGCGTTGTTCTATATTTTCCTTATGCTCACCAAATCCCTTCACAAGACCAAAACCAACATGTGTTAGTCCGATTCTCAATAGCTACTCTGGCATGTGTGTAGCACTCCTATTGAAAAAATACATCTTTAAAGACACAAATATAGAGTTTCTTTTCATTTTTTAATAATTTCCTAAAACAGCTGGCCACTGTAGTTTTTTAGCAAATGTTTCTCAATCAGGAGGAGATAATGTATTTGTTGGGGACTATTTTTAGCAGCGAATTAATACACATTGGTTCTCTCGTGATTATTTTCGTCAGCAGGACAGTGCATGTGGGATTGAGTCAGTATAAACTACAGTGTGTGTTTGTGTGTGTTCATGGTAATGAAGGAACACGTCATTCAGCGCGACAGTGTTGTGTGGCTGATCGGTGTGTTTTTTAATAGTTTCGGACCACAGCGGAGCTCTTTGGCACACAGGGAAGAAAACGCTTTGGCAGGCTTATTACACAGGCAATGCTTGTCACTAGGATCGATTCATTGTTGATTTCTGCCTGTCAAGGGATTTGTTGAGAGTAAGAAAAATACACCAAATATCACCAGCAATCCTTTAACCCTCCTTTTAAACTCTGGTTTGGTCTCCACCAACTCCTGAGAAAAATACCTGTCTCTTTAGCTGCGGGCTGTTCCACTTTCTTTCACCAGCTGGTCGCCAACTTTCTGTCTGCCGTTTTGTGCTGGGCAGGTAGCAACAGGGGTAAGAGAACACTATTTGCATTAATGGGCATTTGAATTCATGTTAATGTGAAAATATGGATGAATGATGCAGCTGTTATGTTTATTCATATTAAACTACCATTCACTTTTAGTCTTGCTTTGAGATACATCCGTCTTGTCTGCTGCACTGCTCCATCTTCCCGGTGCATTCAGAGCCACTGGACAGCTGAGCAGTACATCACAGACACAACAGGCTGCCGTTGAGATTTAATCTGTGACCTTGTGGCTCCGAGCCACTAATCCAGTCGCCGATGGCTGATGTAGTCGCCCACGTAAGGAATCTCTCTGATGACCCGGACACCCGCCCCTGGTGATAGCGACACGTCTCCCTTCTGGGAGGGAATAAACTGTCTGCATATGTTTCTTGTTGTGTCGATCAAATAGAACAGCTTCGATCCTAAAATATTAAAGACACGTGAGTACCGGTGGGAAAATAAACGTATATTTCCAACTCATTAGCAGGCATTGACAGACATGAAAGATTTTTAACAATACACAAATAAATGACATGATATGGCATGAGTCTCATCACAGGCTGCATACAAGACAATGCTTCATAATATTCAACTCAAATTTTACATAATTTCTCGTTTGTGTGACACAATTTGAACAATATTTGACTATACATTGCTTAGACTCCACATTCCTCTGTACAGTTAAATGGTAAAAAAAGACTGAACTATTTACAGTAGGGCATATAGAATAGCTTCTACTGTTGCAGTCAGAGCCACACAGACGAAGCCTTTGTAGAAGCTGATTTTTATCCCATGCCTGCTGCTGCAAGCCGATGTCGCCTACAACAGGAAGTGCTTGGAGAAGGAAAGTTTTGCTGAATTTAGAGAGGTCAGAGGCTGAAAGGAGTTGCACTGGCGTTGTGTGCAGTGACGTACAACATGTAGAAGAGCACAGTGAGTAAAACTCAAAAAAACATTCGAAGAACGTTATATTCCGAACTTTTACACTGTGCAACACCGAAGACAAACCTCTAACAGAAAATGGATGCAGGATCAATGAACATAAGAAGACCTTTTGCAACCTCTTAAACTCTACTTGTCTGATGGATTTTGTTGACTGTTCTTCACAAACTTGTGTTGTTTGGACTAGCTTCAGGGCTAGGCCTCTAGTAGAGAAGTCAAATTACCAAACAAACCAAAAATATTGGCCTTGTGTGCTGGAACAGGCAGAAACAAAATGCTAATCTTAATTTAGATCATTGCTGTAAAACCGCAGTTGAAATTAAGAGTTTACATGGCTGGCAGGTAAGCAGTTACTGCTGAGTAAATGTTACAAACTAGCCTCATCCACATAAAGAAGTGGTTTTGAGAAATCATGTTTTGCCCTTCAGTAAGTTCGAAGTGTCACGTGGAAAGCCACGTTCACATGAAGGGCCTTCCTTTGAGTTTTCGAAGCCGTGGAGAGCAGCAGCAACATTGGTGGGAGACTGTGAGAGGTGATTCAGTCTAACGAGTAGAGGTCAAATCAAAAAATAAATCTTGGGCCAGGGCTCCGAATCTGTTCTCGTCCAGAACCCTGTTTTACCTCTCAAAACTCTCACCACCCCAGTATTGAAAGGTTTTGTAAATCTGAACATGACGGAGGAAGCGTCAAACACATTACATAGTAATGTTGGTCAAACAATGAACTCATTTAATAAGGAAAACATCAAACAAATGCAACAAGTCCTACAGATCTCCTCCGAACTACCAAGACTACCATATTAATAAAACTGTATTATATCAAATCATATTTAAAAATCCTACAGGAAACAATAAAACTACTTTTTCTTCCCTACATATATCTTTTTTGATTAGACCATGATTTTACATAGTAATGCCTTAAATATGCCCCAATTTTCTTTACCCTGCAATACATTATGTTTTCAATGTCTTCATGAATTTTAACTGTGCAAAACAAACTGTGAGCCAAGGACACTAAATGGAGACGGAGGCTAAACTGTGTGTTTGTAAATGCTTAACTTCAGCATGAGGTGTAAGTTAGACGCCAACAGACGCTTTTCACAAATATCCATGAGGGAAAAGACAATGTGTACGCAATCTTTATTAATGTCCCGACACTGGGACATGCTCTGTGGAAATGTGTAACTGCCTCAGTAGTGTCTTTGCACAAAGTCTGCAAATGGCTCTGGCTGCATTTTCAGGTTAACACTGCCCTGTTGGCAACAGGGGGCGACAAAAGCTCACAAGAAAACAATGACGTGACGAGCAACGCAGATGAAATTTTACATAGCCCTCCTGTCCCATGCCTGTCTTATATATCAGGCCTACAGTGCTGTTGTCAGGGTTGGCAGGGTTCCTTTTTTGTTTTTTAAATGGGTAATATATGTACATTCTGGAAAAAGAGTGCCGGCCAGGACTTAATTCTTCGTCCACACATGGCCATCATTTAAAGAGTGTGTACCTCAACTTATTCATTGTAAGGGTCATAATTTGCAAATGGATCTCTGCAACCTGCTCGTTTAAAACCTCAGGCAATCCTCAAAATGTGCCATCTGGTTCCTCTACGATCACTTCTGCGATCATCACGGCTCAAAACACCAAGGCGTCGCTTAAAGGCAGATTAAGGCTTTGCACACATGATCGCTCAACATTTCTCAAGTCACCCCACTAGTTTTGATTTTAAACAAAAAACTCTTCAGTTTTTGTAATGGTAACAAAGAACAATTTATAACCAAATACCTGTATTACCCTAACATGCATCCTGTTACCCTCAAACCCCGACTATTCTCATGACGTCGATTTGATTGACAGCATGCATATCGGTGACACTGTGTTGAACTGGGTTTTTTTCCAAATAGCAGACGTTCGACCCCCTCAGAGGCGTTCCTCAGTCAAATGAGTTAGGACGGCCCCCAGTGAAGACCCAGTGACCAATCTCAGCTCGCAGCCTGATCATTGGATTTTTTACCGTCATGGAAAAACGCTGACATTTTAATAGCAGTCTTTACCTGGAAAACAATCAGATTCTGTGGCCAGTTCTTCAGACACAATGATGATGGGCAATTCTGCCAACCGTTACAGTGTAACAAGCTGTCGTCTTTTCAATGGCATTGTAAGTCAACCGTTATCATTCCCAATAGGAAGCAAGATTTTCTGTCAGCTCACAATACTCTCTCTCTCTCCCGCCGTGTTCTAAGGGCCATACAAAGCTGCACTAGCCAAATTCTGTGACAAAGAAAACCATCTTGTCCTTCATAAAAGGCTTTAGAGTTTCGTGTGCTGGCACATGATCTTCTCAGCCCACAGAAAGTGATGGATTTAAGCTCAAGAGTGACACCCAAACAACTTTGTGCCTACATGAACCTGAACTCACAAATGTTCTGATGTTTTTCCACTCTCATCACTTTGGTTTATAGTATAAAGCATTTATAGACGGCCTTTGTCACATTCAGAGTGTTGTGTGCAGTCTACAGGCCTCATTTTACATGTTTTCTATATATTAAAGATCAATGAAATATATCATGAGCATACAATGTGCAAAATTGCCTAGTGCAGCTTTAACAAACCAATGCACCTAAGGTTTTAGTCAATCTTTCCCGTCCCATTTTCCATCCCAGTCTGTCCTCACTCAGTAGACCTCTGCGACAGGTTTCATGTGTCATACTGTCGTACATTCAGGCCGGTCTACATTCCAACATCTTCTTGAAGGCTTTCCTGAAGCTGTCGTCCAGGAAGGCGTAGAGGAACGGGTTGAGGCAGGAGTTGGCGTAGCTCAGGCTGGTTATGAAGTAGGAGATCCCAATCAGCAGCGGCGTGGTCCTCAGGTCCGTCGTCAAAGCCACGATGGTGCTGAGGTGGAATGGCGTCCAGCAGAACAAGCAGACGGCCAAGACAATGAACACCATGATGGTGACTTTCTTCTTGGCCTTGTCCAGCGCCTTGGCATTGCTGTTGAGCCGCATGTTCCGCAGCTTGTAGAGCATCATGGTGTATAAGATACAGATGGTTGAGACCGGGATGGCGAAGCCCAGGATGAGGGTGTAGATCCGGCTCGCTTTGAACCACAGCCTCTCGGGGCTGGGGAAGCTGAGCACGCAGCTCTTCCTCCCGTCGTTTGGGTCGACGTAGACGCCGGCGAAAACGGTGAAAGGCATGACGATGAGGATAACGAGGATCCAGACGCACAACGAGATGATTTTGGCTGCTCGGTATGTGCGGTAAGGCATGCGCTTGGACCTCACCGTGGCCAAAACAACCAGATAGCGGTCAATGCTCATAACTGTCAGGAAATAGATACTGGAGAAGATGTTGTAGTGGTCAATGCTAAGGATGACTTTGCACAAAACCTCACCAAAAGGCCAGTAGTGCAGCAAGTGTTCGGCTATATTGATCGGCAACACCAAAGTGAACAAATCATCTGCGATGGCCAAGTTCAGAATGAACATATTGGTCACTGTTTTCATCTTGGGGGCTTTGAGGATCACATAGATGACAGCCGTGTTGCCGGTCAGTCCCACTGCGCAGATCACAGAGTAGATGACTGGCAGAATGACGTACAGGTCAGCGTAGAAGAAAATCTCAGGGGGAGGAGTGCAGTTCAGGTCAGTGCGGTTCCCTGACGTGAGGGAGTAGAAGTCCACAGAGTCATTGCAGACCGGCGGTGCACCGCTGGGGATAGACACATTCTCCATGTTTGAAGAGAAAGTGAGATGGAGGGTTGGAAAACTAAGAGTCTCTGAGCATCGTGCGATGAATTTCCACTGATTTGAAAACAAATTAGTTTTTTAGAGGAATATTAGTGCCTTTGTCTTCATTTGTAGACATCTTCTCGCGCAGGATACGTCAGTTAAATGTCACCGGGCCTAAAAGGTCGCCTATGCGCAATTCAGCACACAAAAAAGGTTAAGTTAAAGTGGGATCACCCACCATTACATCACTGGAGAGGAGCTCAGCCTCTGGCCACTAGAAGAGAAGAGATCAGTATTTAGAGCAGTTCCTTCTCCACGGACCACCAGCAGGTCACTGAGAAGGTCACAGGAGGTCCACTAGTTGATTTAGGGTCAGTAATTTCACTGTTGGCTCAGTTTCTGGGATGTTACAAAAAGAGAACATGTAAGAATTATGTAAACTGTTCCCATGCACTCTTACCTCCCCTGCATACTGTACAGACAGGTACAGCGTGATGTAAGGAAATCATATGCATAAATAATAATCCTGTCACATGGCTTGGTCTCCTAAAAAAAAAAGCTCAATCTAGGAGAGTTCGTCCGCGGTGAATTGTGGATGTTTAGTGTCCTTGATGTGAAAACGCTCCGCGCGCCAAACTTCATGCTCCTCTATCGTTTTTTTTGTTTGTTTGTTTTTTCAGGGTTGAGTTTCCAGTTATTTAAAAAACATTTGACACTTTGTCCACTCGGGTTCATTCCTCAACTTTTCCTTTACGAAGTGGCGTGAAAATCACATCGTGTCTGCCGATCAAGCAAGAGACCCCTCCCCTCCTCTTCCGATCCTCTCCTCCACCGGTTCCGAAGCTTGAAAATGTTTTTTAAAAGAGTTTTTAGAGGTCGAACGTTTCCGTAACAACGTGCACGATGGTTATTTCTGGTTTGGGCGGTGGTGTTTCCTCTAGGTGCTTCCTGTGCGCTCTGGAGACGGAGCAGGGTTTTACGCACGAGTGGCGCATCTAGAAATCTGGAAAACAGAGGGATGTGGACATCACTTAGTTGCCTTGCACACATTTTAAACAAGCACTGGAGATGGAGTGAGTGCACTTCACTAGACAACAGGTGCGGCGAGCGGCGTGACATCGATGAATAGACACACATTCCAGGTTTTCTGGGTCAGACTTTGAGCTGTTCTTTTTCTTTCTAAAAGGGGCAAGTATCATGAATACACACCACGGACAAAACTTTACCCCTTTCAGCCACGCATCACAATTTCCTGTTGTTTCCAGATTCATGAGCAATATCCACATATGTGGGGCAAAAGTAAAAAATAAATCCTTTGTAAAAAAAAACAAAACAAAAAAGAAACAACATCACTCCGTTAACATTCAAGGACCCTGACCTCGTTTAACATATATAACCTACTGTCACATGTAAGATAAGACGACTCACTGTATAATCAGTCGATAACATCACATGTATTTAAAGAAGTTATTTCACAGATATTAAAGTGCGTAAAGTGAGTTCAGGTTTACCCTCCTCCGTGTCCTGGTAAAGTGGCTCTCCTCCGGTCTTACCTCTGGGAGACGTGCTGCTCTCCAGCCTCTGCTGCGCTCGCTCTCGCTCGCTCTCTCTCCCTCCCTCTCTCTCTCTCTCCCTCCCTCTCTCTCTCACAGCGCCACCGGCTGACGTCATCCCGAGATGCTGCTGTAAGCGCTACGTTTGGACATTTCTGTGGCATCTCAGCACTGTACTATACAAGAAATCACCTGTCTGTCAAACTGTAGCCTACTGCCTGGTGTCTCCATCCTCTTACTTTCTAGATGTGTCTGTGAGATGTATGATGGCAGATGGAGCTTGGTAGGTGTCAGGTTCCTTTTCCTGAATAATTTTACTTTGTACCTAAGTGTAAATATTTAAGTGTCAATATGTTACTCTTATAATGCCTTGGATTTTTATAAGTAAGTATTTGTATAATTCATTTTTAAAGCACCTGATTTTAGAGAAGTGCTACTCAAAATAAGCTTATTTTTCTTTTAATCAAGCCATTTGAACCCTAAAACTTTACTGGTTTCCAGAAAGCAGCTATATTATTGTATTAACAGTTGGTCAAATGAACATGTACAATGTGAAAGGGGTCTCTCATAATGACAAAACCACAGACAATGCAATTCCCCTCAGCTCTTTGGTTCCCTCAGGACTTGGTGGAGAGGAAAATAGAGCTAAAAAGACAGTTTATTATTGGATTTACATAGAACTGGTGGTCAGAAACATGACTGTGAATTATAATGATGCTCTGTCTCGACTGATTTATACATAGGCAACTGTTTGCTAATATGTTCACCATATCAACTTTATTATGAGGTGATAATGTGTCAATGTTGCGTTAACAGCTTGTTTTGCTGCTCCCAAGTGGCCCCAAAAAACAAATCACTGAATGCAGGTTTAAAGTATTAAGTTGTACCCTCAAAATAGTAAAGCCTGACCCTAATTGTGTAATTTATCCTCTCAAACTTAATGCCATAATACTTCCATAAAGTTGGGGGACTCGTGAGACACATATTTTTAAAAAACAAATGGTCAAAAACGGAAGCAGCAGAGGCTGAAATATCCAGACTTTTTATCCCAAGTATAGGTCAAGCTCCAAAACTGCTACATCCTACAATTCCCATAATGCAACTCATAACATCTTTCATTAGACACTCCCTACTCCTAACAGCCCACTTCTCGCAAATCCCCCACCCCCTGTTTTACCCCTTTTCCACCAGAATGAACCGGGTGCTGGTTCAGAGCCAGCGCTGGTGCCAGTTCGGAGTTGGTTCGACTGACGAGCCTTCTAAGAACCGGCTTGTGTTTCCACTGGCTACGGAGCAGCACAGAGCCAGGTCTCACCTCACTGTATAAGTCACATCTTTCTCCCGGTAACGCTAGCGCCAAACTCATACGAATGTTGCGTTGCTATTGATGTTCGCCGTAGTTTGTACGGACGGAGATTACGAGCGAGAGTAACGGAAACGTACAGAACATTTATTTTTAACAATAACATGTCAACTTTAGCCTCAGCATGTTGCTACCCTCCTAGCATCAACTCTGCTGATAAGCGATCACGTTGGTGTAAGAAGCAGAAGTGAAAACTGTTTGTCTTGTTGGTCACGCTAACCCCGCCGCCAGCTGCTGCAGTAAGCGGTGCTTGCTTCTAGCCCAGCAACGAGTTGGTGCTACTGAAGAACCACTTCTCATGGCTCGGAGCTGCTGCTTCGTGTGTGGAAACACAAAGAACCAGCACCAGCTCTGCCTCGGTGGAAAAGGGGTATTTGTAATGCAGGCTTTCTCAAGCCCAGGCCAAGAGAACCCCAGTGACATCACTACGACATCATCAGGGTTATTTTTTTCTAACTTTGGAGAGGCCACTCCAGAGCCACAGAAGACGCTATGCAACTGTTTCCACAGGTTGAGTAGTGCTCCTCGTGACGAGTAAACTGAACTTCATGTGTGAAATCGGTGGAGTGCCCCTTTAAAGTGTAGTCTACCTTAAATGTACCTTTTGAGTATCACACGCTCATCACCTTTAGATTTGAAGAAGGGCTTTAAAACCTTGGTAGCTTGTTTCCTTTTCACAGGAGAGAGCCAAAGTCGTGCCTGTGTTACAACATGATTCAAATAAAATGCTGGATTGAGGACATTTTATAAAGAAAATGTTAAAAAACCCTGCTGGTTTGGGTTTCTCATGAGGCATCAGACACTTTTTAATCACACATTGTAATCTCAGCAGCTGGGTTCATTCAGCGACGGGAGGATTGGAATCGAGTGAGGAAAGTCAGACAGTCCGCCTGGGGGTAGGCACTGACGTCTTCTGTGCGAATCAAAAACTTTCTAAAACTTCTTCTATGGCGTGCTGGATGGGGAGAAAAAACGGTCTAATACACGAGTACAAGATTTCCAGAAAGTTTCAGACTTGGTAGCGCTTTACAGTGTGAAAGACAGTCACGGTTGGCTTTGTCTGGAAGACTGCGGCAGACCGTTTTGTCGCACACCGTCGTGTGCTTTTCTCATTCTTTCTTCTCCAACTCTTGTTTCGCTCCGCTTTCATTTTTCCTCCACTGCAGATGA
The DNA here is from genome assembly GCA_011952105.1 of Coreoperca whiteheadi. Classification (NCBI taxonomy): domain Eukaryota; kingdom Metazoa; phylum Chordata; class Actinopteri; order Centrarchiformes; family Sinipercidae; genus Coreoperca; species Coreoperca whiteheadi. The sequence continues at coordinate 27,747,526 of CM022479.1, forward strand.
CGGGCCGGAGACAGAGAGATCATGGGGTTGATGCTCTCTTTCAACCCCCCACCCCTCGTGTTCTCTCTTCCCTGCGCCTTTTTCTTTCTAAGTGTCTCGCGTCTCAAGTTTTGGTCTCGTTGTGTCAGTATTTTTGAGGGGATCTTGCCGTACTTTGCGTGTCTGCTCTAAGTCCCTGTAAGCGCTTCAAACTGAAAAACTTTGGACGAGGCATTTTGAGACAGTTTCTTGACAAACACACACACACAATGCACGTAAGATGGTCACAGAAAAAATACCATTTTGAGACTCAAAATGAATATGTGAATTAAATTACATGGCAACCCATCCAACTCTTTTGACGACATTTGATGATGAAATATTTCACAGGATAAGTAAAAACTTTGACCTGCTAGTGGCACTAGAGGAAAACCATATAATTAAAAACCACTCTTTTGGAAGTGACAACAAGGACGGTTATTAAAGAGGGACAGTTCCTGTGCTGTTTATCCACCTAGATTGCTTTGGTGTGAGTTGCCGAGTTCTGGGCGATCTCGGCCTCGCCACGAGCCGAGCGCCATACAGTCCCATTATATTCAAAAAACGGCAGACACCTCTACGGCCGATATCTTCAAGACTCGGCAACTTGACTCACACCTAAAGAATCTACATGTATAAACAGCACTAGACGTAAGAGGAGCAATATCTATTTTGGATTTTCGGGTGAACTGCCCCGTCAATGGTACTGTAAATGTGCATTAAAACTGCTCAGCAGCTTGCTGGGTATACTCCCCTTGTCTGTACCTGCTGTTTGGAGTATTACAGCGCAATACAGTACAGACAACTTTGTCATCACGAGTGTCCCTGTTAAAAGGGTTTTTTTGGGGGGGGAGTTTTTATCCTTATCCAAATCGAGACATGTAGGTAATGTCCGTTTATCTGAAAACCTGTGCTGATGTTCGCCCCTGCTCGACCTAGATGTCTCTGTTGTTATGGTTGGTTATTGGTAAATCATCATAAGCAAATATAATGACTGGCAAAAACTTGTAAATTATACATAGCTTGCAAAAAAAAAACAAAAAAAAGAATTTTCCTTTTAACATGACCATTTTCTCCCCAGCTCTCGGCTCGGTTGCCTAAGGGATCCTTGAATCCTCCTTATAACCTTCCTCTTCCCTTTAATCTCATTCTCCTCTTCAACACTAAAGTGGATTAAATGGGATGAAATCAACAAAGGATCATCGCTTTCATCTGGATTCACGGAGAGGGCAGCCAGTCCCATTCCACATGCTTGGTGTACAGTAAACACTTCTCCCTTAATCCTCCTCTTGACACCTCCCCCCCCCACCCACTTCACATCCTGTAAGCAGCCACAAATACACACTTTGATCCCTCAGCTCAACACAGTATTTGAGATTTACACTTTTCTTTCGACAGCACCCCTGCTTCAAGCTCAGCAATTCTTATTTTTCTTTACTCCGTCACTCACTGACTGTTCTGTTCTTTTTCATCCTCACATTCCTGACTGTAGAAACTGTCTTCAGCTAAACTAAAACTAACTTGGACTAGACATGTAATACGCTCGTGTGAATAATGAATATCCTCTCTAGAAAACATGTCAGTATTAGTTCTTTGACGAAAAACAACTTCAGTTTTGCGTTCAGAGACCAGCGTTAATGGTCCCATCTTCTACAAAATGAAAATAATCGTTCCCTTACTTTAACCAAGTAGTTTTAGTTGCCTGAACTTGACAAAAAGCCTTGCTGGTGAGTTTTCATCCAACCTGCCTATGGGTGTATCAGCATATGGGTAAACTTTGTAAGGCACTGAAAAACGGCTTATTTTGTTCTGTCGACTAGAAGAGAGAGGAGTGTAGCGAGTCCACAGACCTAAACACAAGGTTGACAGATGACGGCGAGGATGAGAGGTGGAAGACACGCAGAAGAGGTATAGCGAGGGGGAGGGAAAAAATTACCTTAAAGCTGAATTAATTGACTTGGGGTCACCAGGGGGCAGAATATCATCAAAACAAGCTAACGAAAACCACAGGCACCACATTTCACAGGTCTATCAGTAAGTGTTACAGCTATCGTGTTACCAAGTACATTAATTGCCTATTTAAACATCCAGCAAACATGAAGATACATTACTATCCTGATTTTTGCCCCCCAGATAAGTGGAAGCCCAATATTATCTCGCCTTTTGGCTCTGGTTCGAGAAAAATACCTGGCTCTTTAGCTGCGAGAGGTTTCCACTTTCAACAGCTAACTCTATTGTTAATTTGTTTGCCATTTGGTGCTGGGCAGTTAGCGCACAGTGGGTTTATTAGTGTTTGCTTTGCTGGAAATAGCTGATCGAAATGGGGTTTATCAGAGCACTAACACGGAAACCATACAGTAAGTGTGCTAATATATGAGCTAAAAGAGGTTAAAAAACTCCGTACAACTGCACAGTTGGTGATAACTTGGCACATTAAGCCATCTTTCTACATTACAAAGCAATATAAACGTAAAAAAAAAAGCAGCCTTCTTCATGAAAACTGGGCAAACTCCATTCAGTGGCTAAAAAACATGTGATGCGGTTGAAAGAACTGGAAAAATCCAGCGGGTTTGGGGATTGCTTTGTCTACTGCTACTACCACCTCCACCGTCAAGAATCAACTTTCATGTTTAATTATTTAGCAAGTGTATTCAATATGAACATTTTGTATCGTTGAAAAGATTAAGAGAGGTGGTATTGCATTTGCTGGGGTAAAAAAAACAACTTTGCTTATGCAAATAGCTTCAAATTAACATATTTTGTGAGGTTGGCAGGCTTGTACAGCTGTGAATATTTATAAAGACACGCAGTAACTGAAACTGAGGTGCTGAGCGGGGAGCAGCTTCCCTCAGCTGCTGAGTGTCAACCAGACATTCCTTGTAGGTGACAAGGGAAGCATCTATTGTGTCCAATTATGTGACTGAGATCAAGGGAAATATGGCGGTCTGGCTAACAGTGTCAGTTAGTAATGGCTCTTTCCACTGAGAGTTCCTGGCAGTGAGAGAAGAGTGCTCAGGAAATTACAGTAGACCATAAAGCGGCTACATGTGTTTTTCCAGGGAGTGGTATCGAAGTTTACAACACACTGTTTGATTCTCTTGTTACGCTTGCACGTCCGGCAGATACATTCTTCAGCTGTCATCCGCTGAGCAGTTCCTCGGGCATGAAGGGTTGTACTCGAAAAAGGGGGAAAAAAGAAAAAATCTGTGTCTTTTGCAAGTGAAGCCTATATTATTTTTTTTAAATAAACGCGGTCCTCAAATGAACTGCTGTTCTGGCAGACAGAGATGCCCGGTATTAAAAAGACATGACATTTGCATTCAGTGACACTTATAATAAGACGCTGTGTCTTAGAGGGAATATTTCCTGCAGAGCGGTGCAATGATCAGTACAAACCACCAGACCTGGTCAGAATCAATACAAGGAGCTGGTCTGGGCAACATTGGTGCAGTGACATATCGATTAAGAACACAAAACAAAGACACGTTACAAGATCATATGAGTATATAAATAATTAAAAACACTATACTACACTAGACGCAGATGCATTGACACTTGTATAGTCTATGGCAAATGTTGAAATGCAAAGTGTTAATTTGTGTGTCAAATAAACTACATTTATGCAAATATATTCAAGAGGATGTGAAAGGATCACGTAGTTATTCAAGCGCCAATAACTCTGACGCATATTGGCACTTCATTGCTGTCTTCCACCAAGATGCGATTGACCTGACAGGGTACACGTGGATCAGAAGAGACAAATTCATCCATTTAAAAAAAAAAAAAAAACATGACATATTTGCACTCAAAAGAGATTTACAATCTTTGTAAGCATGTAGCATTACATTTACATTTAGTCATTCAGCAGACGCTTTTATCCAAAGCGACTTACGTATGAGGAAGACAATGGAAGCAATTATAGCAACGCAAGGTAACAAAAAGCATAAGTGCACCAGAAACTAGTCTGTTAAAGCCCAGCACAGGATACAAAGCTAAGGATAGGAAGGGTATTTTTGGTATATGATACCCTGTATCCTAACACCGTTGATTCGTTATCCTCCCTTTTAATATTACGGTTTCTGCCTTGTGGGGCTTTGTTGTGGGCAGACAGTCCATGTTATGGCTGGGCTCAAAATGTACCCGTCCTCTCCATTGTGTGTCCCCACTTTATCTGTACAGGGCTCACAGGAGGGCTGGGGTCTACGGCAGCAGGCAGGACAAACACATTCACACCTACAAGCAATCCAGACTTTCCACTTCATCTAACCTGAACACTGAAAGGTGTTGGTATCACTTTTAAAAGCCCTGTCAGCAACAGCGGATGGATTGACTTCGGTTCAAAAAGGGTCATGTAGTACACTGAACTGCTGCGTGTGTGTGTGTGTGTGTGTGCGTTCCTTGTTCTTATATCCCAGTGGGGACTTTAACCTGAATGCACACGGTCCCATGGGGACTTGTGTCACTATGGGGACAAAAATTGAGGTCCCCACGGGTAGAGACTGGATTTTGAGGCTTAAGACTTGGTTTTAGGGTAAATGTTACAATTAGGTTACGATTAGGCATTTAGTTGTGATGGTCAGGGTGAGGTGCAAAATGTACTCCTTACTTCAGTTCCCTAGCAAAGTCTGATCATGGAGGTGAGAATATTTCTGTGCTACCTCTAAATGGCCAATAATGAATCCCCATGTTGTCACGTATCTCTAGTAGGATCCAGCCATGCAGATAGTTTTGGTTAAATTTGCCTGGATTGGGAGATATCTGTCCCTGGGTTTGCCCCATCCATTCCAATGGGAAAGTTAGTCTGTGGTGCTCAAAGTATTAAAAAAGATGTTTGATTGAAATCAATATTTGACAAAGATTGAATATTTATTGAATTCAAGCAGCAGAATTTTTTCCTACAAACAAGGTCACGGTTGAAAAATCCACAGACCTCATTGTCAGAAGTTCTTGTTGAGGGGACATTCTGAGCCTCAGTATATATTGATAGTGCAACATGAACAAAAAAAAAGATATTAATGGACAAATACTTTTATTATTTTTTTGTCTCACTTTTATTTGACAGATAATCACGCTCTGAGTTTTGGAACTACAGTTCCAATTGTGCTTTGGCAGCTCCAACTGCTGACCGTGCCAATGAGCGGCTCAAATCAGAAAGCCAGATTGCCTGGCCCCTCCCATCTCATTGAGCGATTGGCCTCACCTGCTTGATAAGCCGGTGCGCTTCCGAGATGGCTCGCTGTCTCCCTCCTGGAAGGCGGGTGTCTTTCAGCAACCCAGCTTGGTTTGGTTTGGTTCGATTGTGTTCAGTTTATGCTTTGTTTATTCCACATGTAGACTTAGGTTAGCACCAACAGTTGCAAACCACACTTCACCACTGACTGCACGCATCATGCGTTGCTTATTTAGAGTTTATCCTTAATTAATGGGGAAGCCACAGCCGTGGTGGCAGAGCGGTCGCCTGCCGGTCGGAAGGTCGGCGGTTCGATCCCCCCAGCCATGCGTCGAAGTATCCTTGCGCAAGATACTGAACCCCAAAGTGCTCCCGATGCTGCGCCTTCGGTTTGTGAATGTTCTCACGTGTAAGTCGCTTTGGATAAAAGCGTCTGCTAAATGACAAAATGTAAATGTAATTGTTACTGTGTGGTCCTTCTTTTTTATGGCCTGAATGAGTCGGATATAGCATTAAATAGATATAATAATGTAAAGTATAAATTCCTCAAAATACATTACTTGAGTTATTTAGTTACCCCACAGCAGTCAGCAGTCTGACACAGTGATATCCATAACTAAAGAGAAATGCATGAACTTGATTTAGACCCTGAATAAGAATACTGAACAGGATTTTTCTTTAAGCTGTGACTCAAATGGCCTATTTAAATGGTGCATTAACGTGACAACAGGTTGGTGAAGCCGTGAGGGGTACGAGCTTACTGTAGATAATATCTCTGATGGAGAGCTATTAGCAGAGGACACAGTCACAGCTTCAGAGTGAGGAAAACATTCAACATGATAAAAATCATACAAGACCAGTGAAAGCCCAATAAACCAATATATGGACGGTAAAAGCCTAATAAAACAATGAACACCAAGTCATACGCCCAATAAACCAGCTTCTGATCATTGGATAACAAACAAACCGCCGTCAACAGTCCCGGAAACATCTGTTTTGTCGCTGGGTGCTTGGATTTAACAGCCCGTAGATCATCACACCTGGAAAGCTTGGCAATAACAGAATGACGTCTGGACAGATGCCCATATTCAGCTACGTGTTTAAGTGTTCATGTGTGGTATGAACACCAGAGAAGAAGAGCACAGCACGTTATAGGCACTGTTGTTTCATTTCTTTAGGATTCCAAATTCAAGTGGATTTGGATTATAGTACAGCAGGTTTACAATAATAATGGTGGCACATAAGCCAATTCATTCTTTTGAAATCATGTTTTGTTTTTAGACAGGAGACAAAAGTAGCGTTCTCATTTTCAATCAGTGACCGTCACTGACATCACTTTTTTTTATGTCTTCAATTATTGTGTGTATTCTGTAACGGCGCTAAATGACACACGGAGGGCTTAAAAGGTGTACTTTGTTTCCCAGGTTTTAATTAACTTGTGGCCACGGGATAAGTGTACATAAAAAGAGCCAGCACGAAGGACCACGAGGTGCTCCGCAGAGATTTAGGAAATAAAATGCTTCTACTTATAGTCTAAAGTGTAGGACCCAAATACGCATCCCTTCATTTTTCAGGTCATCTGACATGCACGTCTGCGGACTGTGGGAAGAAACCCACAAGGACCGAACACACAAAAGATAATATTTTAACTATCAACATTTTTAGGTGGACAGCCACCTTTGAGACTGTTTTCACGTTTGGTTATTGGCCCCTGATGTCAGGGTGGTGTGTCGTAATTATTAATCTTTATAAATAACTTAATAACATTAAGAATTGTATTCATATTCATAAATATCTTTGATATTTATGCTAATAACCACACCTGTCCTACCTGAATCCCCACACCTGTTTCATTTTTAAACCTAATGATGCATTATCGTTTTGTAAGGGACGAACATAATGGCTGTATTATACATAGGAACACAATAGATATGCAGGCTCAATTTCATTTCATGCTTTGATGGTATGTTCAGTTTAAGCATGCTCTGTGATCTGTGTTCAAATCCCATATCAGCATCCGCTTACCATTTGTGGACACAAGGCCATGAGCCTCCGCAGTCGTAACCCCCCCCCTCCTGCGGATGTTCCTTTGGTTTTGCAGTAAGGTGAGCCACACAGCAGCAGCAGCAAGCTCCATATCATCCATTTTGCTCTAGAACTCTGATAGTCCCCCGCTGCCCTTTTATCGGCCCCTAACTGAAGATGGACTCATGCTACTCTGGTGGGTAGATGGGTAATTGGCCATTCATTAAGTGCAGAAGTGTTGGGCCCTTGATTAACGCCTAATATCTTTACACATCCACTGCCTGGATCAGCCCTAACAACATTCAAAGCACAACCATGTCAACATTTCAAGGTGTTTACTGAGTCGTGCGGTGGTTCTTAAGCTATTGTCTGCAAAAGCTTATAATTAGATTAGATTCAGCATATTAACCATAACACAGAAGGCTGTCCTTCAGCAAAAAGGGACATGAGACGTTTTTAGCCAGATGTTTTTCATTAAACATGGGTGAAACTTCAGGATGATTTGTACCGTAGCAGATTTGTGGGACTATTATGCTTATCTTGCATATGAATTTACAATCAAACTAACTGGGATTCGGTTGTGGTTAGATATGAGTGAGCAGGAGGAAGCGTGTGACAACCATTACATGTCACTTTTGTGACTGGTAGCCTGTATTCCTTTTTTTTATTTAATTTTCTGCATTCTGTAGAATAAAACTGATAGTTACGAGGTTTCTTTTCATGACGTAACACAAGTGCATGTTTAACGGAGTCAGTGTGGACAGAGGGCGTCCGATGTCACGCGATAATTGGATGCCCCCTTGATGTTAGGACATGGTGTTAGGCTCTTTTCAGATCACTGTCTGTTTCTGTTTGTACTATTTGTCCCTGCAATAATTATAACCGATCTGCTGACCAAAGAATATGCTTGAATTGGACCTGTTTTTACAGAGGAATAGCACCTATTGAAGCTCTGCTAACTTAGGTGACAAACACATTGCACTTCCTATATCTTCTTCACAATAAAAGCACCCGTGCCGTGAAGCAGCGACGGCAGGAAAGGTTCAGTTCGCATCAGCAGCAACATAACACAGGAACAACACAACGGAAAGCGGTCAATTAACTGATAAAATGAGGCTGATATCTGAAAGTACAAACACGAACACAGGGGTGAAACTAAACTCCAAACCAGGGTCTTGATAGAGGCTACAAAAGTACTGAGAGCTAAAAACAGAGAGACAGGCATGAGTTTAGGCGCCGAAGACACAGCTAAGTGGGGGGAACATCACGGGTCGGCTGTGGTCGGCCCTGCTACCAAGCAGGACCTCAGCAGCGCAGCTTGGCACTGCTGTCCCCATACTGTGAGGCTGTAGGGGAAACACATGTCATAATGGCTTGGCAGCTACAGCAGATCGACCCCGGCTCGTGGAAAAACCCCATCAAGTGATTGTTTTTGCAATGTTTCTTCACTGGAAGGTTCCGTGTGAATCGGGTACAGCGACACCAGGTGGTAGTGCACTGAAATGAACCGGATGTCGATGATGTTTGTGAGTCTTTACCATCACTGTGCATGTTGAAACAGCTATCCAGCAGTGGGAGAGGAGGACCTGATGCTAATTATACTGATGAAAGCGACATCCAGACAGACATTTCTACAATTCCAATGATTCAAACACCTGAAATTAGTGTAGCACATCAAAGTCACATGTCATCAAGTATTCATTATTTATTTTTTATACTTACTGTAATGTCCTTTTCAGGGATGGCTACAGTAACTGTCAGACTGTCACAGTTTGCTCCTCAGTCCCTCTCTTCAGCCACATTCCCACTTCCTCAAACACATTCATTGCCATTCTTGTCCTGTCCACCGGATGATAACCTCCATGGCTGAGCAGGCAAGAGATCACCTGGAGAAGGTATAACCTCTTGGAAATGGGAGGTTAACGTCACAGTCCCGCCCACACTGTTTGGTCGGCCGGTGATCTTGGACGTGCCACACCGGTAAAAACAGCAGCTGTTCTGCGAGCAGTTCGTGCCACTCGTGTAATCGTCAGTAAATTCTGGTTTATTGTCATTGTGGCACTCATTTTGGCAAACCAAACTGTAATAAACTAAATTACACACAGGCACAAACGGACCATGGATTTACTGAAAGCACCTTGTGTTCTATCAACACAACAAAACCTTGTTCCCTCAGGAGTAGCACAGTATGTTTTGCCAGCTGATGTTTTAGCCCTGGGTAATTAGAATTATACAAGTAGGTTTACATGAAACAGAAAGAAAACTGGCACCACCTGAATTAGTTAAACACTGTCCCAATACTTTTCATCTACTTTAACTTAAAATAAACAGCTGCTGATGAAAAAGAGAGACCTCGACTGAGGAGTGTTAGTCCTCGGTGACAGATCTAACTAAGTGTCTATCTTTGAGAAACAGACACCCACTCACTCAAAATGATTGACATCATCAGGTTAAAACCAACTGTAGCACCTCTCACAAAGATAGTGGATGTCAAAGTCCTTGGTTTACAAACAGCAACTGTTAAAAAATCCTGTAGAGTGTCGATATTCAAGATATTAGATAACAGCTTTCAGATATAGATTCCAAAAAAGATGTTGGCCTTAGGACATCAATTGTGCATCAAGCAGATGACATAAAGATTTATGAGTCCTTCTGAATTGCATTTATGCTGTATCTGCTTCCATGTGCTTTGATATTTTCTTTGATTTTCTCGTCCTTCTGTATTTCTTGTTGAGTTCTTCTAATGCATAACTGTCAGGGTTTTGGGAGTATCTTCCCTCTGCTTCCTCATGTTTCCCAGTGTTTTTCCCTGCCTTGTGTTTCCTGTCTGTCTTGTTTTGTTTGTCTGGAGCCTTCCACGGAGCAGACCAGTCTCTCTCTCCTCCACACCTGCAATCACTCACCTGCGCCCCGCCTACCTGCACACCTGCAACTCATCCCGGTTCATCACCATCTCCTGCAGTATTTAAACACCGGTTCAACCACCCAGTCTTCGCCAGATCGTACTATCCCTACCGTGGTATTTACGTCGGGCTCTTCCCTCTACAACTTCCTATGAAGATTGTTCTAGTGTTTTGTCTCAGCAATTTATTGTTTCCCTCTGTCTCCACATCCAGAGATCCTCCCGTCTGCCTGTCTCGCTCCGTGGATCCTCCAACCACCTCTTGCCTGCCTGCCTCGTTCCTCCCCGCTCCTGCAACTCCTCCAGGAACTCTCAGCCTACCAGCCAACACCCTTCATCCCCTGGTTATGCGGACACGCTACCTCCACCTACCTGTCTATCTGGCTTCCAGCCGTTCCCGCTCTCACCTCTCTGGAAAAATAACAAATAAACCTTATTTGTTCCCCTACCGCCGACGTTGTGTCCTGCCTTGTATTCTGGGTTCAACCAAACAAACTACCTTAACCGTAACAATAACTTCAGTGTAAACAGGGACTGCAATGAAAATTTGCCTTTTCGTTAAATCTGACACATTTACAATATATTGATTACGTTATATATCCATTCTCAGTTTACTAGACTTAAGTGCAGCTTTCATACAGTAGATCATGGCATCTTGATAAACAGACTTAAGAGGTGGGTTGGTATATCTGATAAAGCCTTGCAGTGGTTTTAGGCATATTTTTCAAATGTGCCTCAGGGTTCAATTTTAGGACCAATCTTGTTTTCCTTGTATATGCTTTCCCCTCTGTCACATTATACGCAGACATGGTGTTGCATTTCATTGTTTTACGCAGCTGAAACCCAGATAAACCTCCCTGTAAAGCTCAATAACCCTTCTGCTCTGTCCTGTTAGGCTAGAATCGGTCTCAGTGGGAGGGGGGCCAGACCTCCCTGGCAGAGCAAATAAAACTTGAGCACGGCAGACTTGTCTGGTTCACAGGCTAGAGGATACTCCGTGCACAGCACTGGGAGCCAGCTGGTGCAGAGCAAACCACAGTAACCCAAAAAAAATAATATTCCAGTGCACACCAGGAGACGAGGAATGAAACTATTTCATTAACAGACTACATTAAAAACAAAAAGGGACGAGCAACGCGTGCAGAGCTTGATTACCATCAGGGTGCCTTTTATATAATAAGGTGCTGATTAGAGGAGAATCAAAAACAGGTTCCCATTCCCCAACACCACTGCACTTCAAAAAAGTCAACAATAATAAGCAATAGCAACTATAATTCTACCGTAAAACATTAGATATAAATATTACATTTCCATTTCTATAAGATAATGAGATAAAATTTATGTCAGACTTCAAGAACTGGCTATTCCATCTCCAATACTACAGAGGATGATTATCCAGAAGGCATACATTTCCATAAGATACTGTAAATGTCCAACAAAATCGTATTACTGTTCTCCTTACACAACATTATTCACGTTTTAATATAACACATCGCAGTTCTAAAATGCCTGCCTTTGCTACTCTGCTTTATTTTGAAAAGAAGGTTTTCTCTTTTGACGCCACACTTCCTGCTACACTCTCTTCACAATGTGGCGCTGACGCATCGTCGGAAGAATGGTAAACTTATAAACTTGTTGGTTAGTTAGTATTTCATTCATTGAACCTTGTAAGAAAGGAGTTTGCATGGTGATTCACGCTGTTATTTTATTGTTTGTACATGTCATTAAGAGTCCCGAACTGTGAAAATGTCAGGCTAAAGAACATGCTAGAAGATGGTGGAAACACGTCAATTAGCGCCCTGGGAGAGCGGAATGAGGTATGAGGAGCTTGTGTGGAGTGCATATTGTCAACGGACAAGATTTAGTTTAAAGAAAGAGTGTCATTACCTCATTTGTTTACGGGTTAATTGCACATATCAATATAAAAACAATATATTGGTTCTGTAAACAATTAAGAGGCATTGTATTTCATTTAAAAGAAGCATGTGATATTTTACTTATTATAAAGGCTTAAAAAACATGTCATTTCATATTGGTCATTAGTTAAAGGGATCGTATTGAGTGTAAACATGATTAATATATGAACCTGATTTATATGTAAATCATTGGTGAAGCTACATGGAAGTATTTGTATTTCTTCTGTTTATCCTGTAGTTTTCACGGTGTTCACGGTGCACATGCTGCATGATGCTCGTTGAGAGAAGAAATAAATCAACACCCGTTCGAAACTCTCTGCGTCTTGACTAATAAATCCGAGGGGCCGCTACAGATACCATAAATATAATAGCAGTTCAGGACGACATTTCTATCCAGATTAATAAGAACGTTTATTCATACATCTTTTGAAATTCAATAATCAGTGAAAGTGTCTTTTTTTCTTGCTGTCTCAGAATTGTAGAATTGGTAAGGACCATAATTGTATGGTGTTTTGAATAGTTCACAGTTGATTTCTCCCTTAGAGTTGGAAATGGTAGTTATTTCCTTGCCTCTCTCTCTCTTTGCCCTAATCACTCTTCTTTATCCTCCTCATCTTTTATCCTCTTCTTCAGCGTCTTCTTTCTTCGTCTACTCACTCGGTCCTTCCCTCGTTTTCCACCCATGTCCCATCTATGTTCTTACTCTGCCCACACCAACTTCACCCTTCTCCTCCCGTTTTTCACCCCCTCCTGTCAAAGTGATTAGCTTCGGCTCTCCCGTTGCTTGGTAACCCGACTAATGACAGTGGGCTGCTTTCCCTACTGCAGGTCCAGCTGTCACAAGGAAAAGAGAAGAAAGTGGTTATGTGTGTAGGATTGTTGTCAGGTGAAGTAACTTCATTTCAGTCAGGAGAGACAAGTGAATACAGTAAAGATAGTGTTTATTCGAACAGATGATGTCAGGTGTTAATCTTGTCTAATCTTGAGTCTTTGACGCTTACACTCTGCGAGGAGACTTTTTTGGTGGAGGAGCAGTGGCAGAATAAATACCCCCCACGGAGTCCAGAAACTGGTGGTGGCGGCTGGTGACTCTGCTGAGGCTGATGCTCAACAGGTTGATGCAATGAGCTGGTGGATCGGCGAAGACTGGGCGTGCAACCGCCGCATGAACGTACTGAAAACAGAGAGGAGGATGACAGGTTGACAATGATGGTGTGCCGCTGTGCTATTGGACGGATGAGACCAGCTGATGGAACAGATGATATACCGATTTGACAGCCCCAAATAATGACAGCAGGGAACATCAGTTTGCATGTGTGAGAGGAGTGAATGGCAGGATGGTAAGAACATAACTACTGCGAATCATGCAGAAGTCTAGTATTCCTGACTGAACTTATGCTAGAGCTTCGTTTGACACATAATCATTGTAATTTTAGCCGTGAAGAATTGGACAATTTGAGGGATTTAGCTGGCACTAATAATAAATATGTTTTGGTCTGCTGAATCTGTGGCTCATATTCATACTATCTCTTTGCATCCACAGGTGATAATGTCTGGCGGAACAGTTATAGACAACAAAATTAAAAAAAAGAAAAGGCAGGCCCAGAGTCAGACAAAAGAGAATGTTATCTTTCAGCTTTATAGACATGACCAGAACACAGATAATCCCATTCTACCTCTAATTCACTGCAGCAGGGTGGAGAAATGGGACCTTCAGAGATAAATGAGTTAACTGCAAATCACTCTGAGTCTGGCCTTGGTCTGTTGCATCGTGCTGCTTCCAGTTTGGAGAGGTAAATACTAACCTATCTCCCGCTGTCTCTATGCGAGTGTGCCGTGCATCTGTCTCTGAATATCAGATGGTTAATCTTTTACAGTGTTGTGCACTCTTGATGTCCTCACTGACAAGTTTGAGCACAGACAGTTTGTAATATGCTCCACGTTTGCATACACATCCACTCATGTACATGCCGTCTAATATGTGTTATTTAAATTATTGTGCTATTAAGAACAAAAAAATCACCTTAAAGGAGAGAATTTGAGGCATAAAACAAGCAAACCCGTTTCTGTGTTTAGCGCTCAGTATTTCCTTTTGAATTTTCCACTTGTTTCTGTGCTGCAGTGAACGGAGTCAAGGAATAATTGTGCAATCAGATGGCAGCATCACAAAAGAAGTAACCTGACCTTTTGTTTTGCCCTAACTAATCAGCATAGAGTGACATATCCTTCCTACCGATGTTATTTTCAGGTTGCTAGGAAGAGTTTTTCCATGACGATCGAAGAAATATGCCAATTTAAGAGTTGTTACTTCTGTAAGTGGATTTGCAACAACTTGCGACACGTGCGTCAGTATCATCCACACTCGTCTCCATTGTTCTGTCACTTTCTCATGGAGAAAGCTAGGTGACTGGCTATCTTTTCGGAGGATGACGTACCCATTCTTAAACCCACCTGCAAAGCTCTGATTGGTTTTTATTGAAGAATAGCACTGCTAATGAAGCTCCACACTCAGAAAAATAAAGGTGCTAATTGGGACCAACTGCAAAAGGTTCTTTTTAAGAAGCCCCATTCGATCCTCAAAGCACCAACAAAAAATGGTTCCTCTAAAGAACTTTGGCAAAAATAGGTTCTTTAAGGAATCATTTTCAACAAAGTTCTTTGTGGACGCAACTGGTTCCGTAAAGAACCTCTTTTAAATGCCTCTTGCGGAAATTTTCAGAATAAATGGTTCTTCGAGCATTTTAAATGAAATTATTAGGGAAACTTTGAAAAACAAGAACATACTTGTTGTCCATTTATTGACATTGTTTACTTAAATTACAGACAAGTTAGGTATTTAATGTCAGTTTCAGAGAAGCACAAAGTAAGTCCACGGGATGTATTGGCCCTAACGCAAACCAAAGTCAGTCCCTATTGAGGGGGGCGATTAGACCCTAAAACCTTAAAATAACTTGTGGATCCATACTAAAATTCAAGAAACACTGAATACATTTGCCATAGACACATTGTCACACATATATTATTATACATTCAGATTTTATAGCAAATAGGTTTCTGCAGGGTTTCAAGTTAAAAAGACATTTAAGACCTTTTAAATGTCACATAGTTTCATTTAACACCCAATTTTAACAGGTCCATTATACTAGCCAAAGCATTAACATATGATAAAAAAATAAAAAAGATATAGGAACGATGTGATCTAGATTATTATTTTTTATTATACTGTATAATACAAGCAGTGATGGGGTTTGCTATAAAGGACGGAGTGAAACTCCACAAAAAGAATTAAACAGCCTCCTGCATACACAAACCAGTTCTACTTTTAGTCAAAAGGTGTATAACGTCTCAGCAATCAGACACAAAAAACTTTCATAACTAATTTTACCGTCTACAGCAAGCAAGAAAATTAATACTTTAATGCCGTTTTGGAGGAAACTAAATTAGTTGCTTTTCAAGACCTGTCGATAGCAGAAGTGCATGCGAATTCATACGTGCAAACACTCCATCAGGACAAGAGACAAAAAGGTAACATGTAGAACGTAACGGTCAAGCCATTTTTGATATGTCCAAAGAACTATAATGCTTTACTTGAAAGTATTGGGTCAAGAGCCTGCTTTTAGTATCTTTCAGGAAACTTCATTTCAAGTGACATACTAAGGGCCATGAAGTGCATTTGCCACCCTCTGCACAGCTGTTGGTACTCTGGTAGTCGGAGTCCCAAGCCTCAAGAGGTTGTCTCAGGTAACCTTGCCCATCAGACGCAATTAGACGCGTTTTACGGCCTTTATGTCAGAGTGTTCGTTGGTTTCCTCTTTCTGCTGAGCGAGGCCAAACGAACAGGAAGTGAAGTTGCCCTGTCTCATGTATTTCTCCTGTTTGCAGGTTTGCGGAATCGAAATCCAAGTAAACTACGTTTTGCTGTACGAACATGTCGCTTACTCAATATCCGCGTAACAGTCAATAGATTCTTGTAAGGGTGCAAAGATGTGGTTGGGTGCACTGCACGCGGTACGCCTGGTTCTTGATATCCAAGTCACGTCAAAGAGAGTCTTTGCTTTGGCTCTGCGAACATTTGGGCTGACATCATAATGTTTTATGTTTTTATTACGTGTATGCTTGTTAAAATGTGTCGGTAGAGGCATTGCAGAACGCTTTAGCACTTTGGAAAAAGCAAAAAAGTGAGGTTAAAAGCTGTGAGCTCGTGCACTGAACGGCCATATACAAATATCAGCAGCATGCTAGGTTTTATTAAGGTTACCTGAGACAACCTAGAAATGTGGCAGTTATTGTTATTATTTTATTTGGTTAGCTGAACCAACAGAACTGAAAACTGAATGCTGAAATGTGCAGAGTGTGGCCACATTGTGTCATGATGTGACTGTATTTTATTTTTAAGAATGTCTTCCGTATTAGAGATACAGTAGGACTGTACATAAATGAACATGTTGAAAGAGTATAGTAATATACATGGGTGTGTATTGCCTATGGTGAGTAAATTCATTCTGCTGAGCGGGGCTAAACGAAAAGAAAGTGACGTCGCCCGGTCTCATTTATTTCTCCTGTATCCAGACATTATTATCTGTCTGCTTGGTACCAGGTACCACCGACATCCATCAGTAATGTCTCAGCCCGGGTTCCCTCCGTTGTTTTGTTCGTTTGATTTTATAAACAGAGCGGGTCACCAACGCACGCATGCACGCAAGTTTGCACGCATGAACAAAGAAAGCGGAAGGGAGAAGAGCCTCGGCCTCTCCTCGTAACTACGCCCACCACCGCCATCATTCCCCGGAATAGTTTTGTCTTTCAACGAGGCAACCAGGAGACGGAAGACAAATATAGAGAAGAATAGAGGTGAGGTGGGGAACAGAGGAGAAGGTGGTGATGGTGAAGGGTGGCAGTTTCAGCATGTTCTGACAAGTGGCTCGTTCTTCCTACTGCTGCACACACACACAGACGCACACACGGACACACACCGCACACCTAGAAACAAATACTTTAATTCACTACTTTTATGAGAAAAGGTCAAAAGCAACACAAATATATTGTAACTCAGTACAATATCAAGTATGATTTGTTTTTAATGTTGGTTTTAATGTTTCACGCAAGACATTAGGTTTTTCTGTTTTTCTATTACTGCCGTCTGAGAATGTCATGGATAATTCTAACAACTTTCCGTAGTTACAGCGTGTATGTGAATGAGAATTTACTACTGACATTTTGCACACATTGTGAGTGTTACCTGCAAATAAAGGGGTTTGGATAACCGGCTAAACTTAGGTATTTCTTGTCTTAATGACAATGGGCCTCGTGCAAGAACATTTTTGTATTCTTATCCTTAATCTCTCTTACTTTATACTGATGTTTTACTTGTTCAAGTGCTTCAACAAACCCTTTCAACTGGACAAACGTGCTGCTAATTGCTTGTTTGATGAATATCATCTGTTCATGAGGAAGTGCGAATTTGTCATTAGAATATTTCCTAAACAATTCGAAACGAAACATGAAGAGGGAACGGTTTACGTGAAGTTATGTGCTTGAAAAAACAAAAAAAACGATTGAAGCAAAGCGGTCCAAGTTACTAATATGAGAGGTGGTCAGAGAGATGGTAGGGGACAGTGACCTGCATAAATACTCTGAGTCAGCTGTCAGAGTGAGTGAATGTTTTCCTACCACTGAACTGAATGCTGCGTCGAAATATGTCAATACAAATCATGAAATATGAGAATACGCTCAGAAAATTGGCAAGCCATGATAATGATAAAAAGGCTGAACAGAGTTAATTCTGCGTTACATTTGTATAGATATTTTTATATGCTGTATATATATAGATACATGTGTGTCAATGAGAGGGACCCAGGTGGAACGGTGAGGTTACAGGGAGCAGAGGTGAAGAAGGTGCAGGACTTTAAGTACTTAGGGTCAACGGTCCAGAGCAATGGAGACTGTGGAAAAGAGGCGAAGAGGGGAGTGCAAGCAGGTTGGAACGGGTGGAGAAAAGTGTCAGGTGTGTTGTGTGATAAAAGAGTATCAGCAAGAATGAAAGGAAAGGTGTTCAAGACGGTGGTGAGACCAGCGATGTTGTACAGCTTAGAGACAGTGGCACTGAAGAAAAGACAAGAGGCAGAGCTGGAGGTGGCAGAGCTTAAGATGTTGAGGTTCTCTTTGGGAGTGACGAGGATGGACAGGATCAGGAACGAGTCCATCAGAGGGACAGCTCATGTTAGATGTTTCGGAGATAAAGCCAGAGAGGCCAGATTGAGGTGGTTTGGACACGTTCAGAGGAGAGACTGTGAATATATTGGTAGAAGGATGCTGAGGTTGGAGCTGCCAGGCAGGAGGTCTAGAGGAAGACCAAAGAGGAGATTTATGGATGTAGTGAGAGAGGACATGAAGTTAATTGGTGTGAGTGAAGAGGATGCAGAGGACAGGGTTAGATGGAGGCGCATGATTCGCTGTGGCGACCCCTGAAAGGTAACAGCCGAAAGGAAAAGAAGAAGATATAGATAGAGATATAGTAAGCAATATATACAGATATATATAGAGAGAGATAGGTTTATATAGATACATATCGATACATATAAAGAGAGAGATATAGATATGAAGTATGATATGATAACACTAAGTATAGATATGAAGTAGTTTTCATTATTGTTGTTGGTTTCCCTGTAATTTAACTACTATGCTCCAGATCCAGAACAAACTTTCAAGAGGATAGTAGACTTGCTCAAATTTTGACCAACCATAAATCAAGGTTTTGTGTTCTGCACTGCCTTTGACTGAACCTTTTTAAGTACTCATCATAAACCATCTTGTCCTCCTACCCTCAATTTATGTCTCTGGTCTCTTTTCAGTTTCACATAAACGTCCCTTTTCTTTCCTTGACTGAGTGACATTGCTGGAATGTGCATGCGCCAATTTCAAGGAGATCCAGTGGGCCACACACAGTTGAAACCAATATTTCACAAAAAGAACCAGGTGAGGTGTCAAGCATCTGTTTGGACGGACATGAACTACTTTAGATTTACTAATACTGCTCTCAATCGGCTCACCGTGGCGCCGTGAGTGACAGAGGGCGGCATGTTCAGCCAGACTGAGACCGTTGACTGACTTTTAAATTGTCACTTCGATGGAAATATCGCATCATTTTATGATTCACCTTTCCTAAGAAATTTATTTTCTGTTTCCAAATCTACTGTGGCTGTCATGAGTGAACGTATTGACTTAAATAGACACTTGCTACTGCCTGTTGGCAACATGCGTAACACACATACATGCTTAGTTTCTGACTCTGTTTATTCAGTGTTTCTTTTTCACTTTCGCAGTGTCTTGCTCACATTTCTTTCTCTTTTTTCACGCATTTATGCTCCTCTGCATTATTTATACTTTCTGTCTCTCATTCATTACCTCCATCACCACCCTCTAACCCGCCTTTCTAATGCGCCACAAGCACTCATTAACAGACTCCATTTACTTTACTGTCGTCTCGCTAAATGTTTTCTGCTGTTGGTTTCTCATTAGCAGTCCTGTTGCGGTGCATTAATGTTAATTACTTCTTAATTGGAGCTTTTACCTTGTTTTTGGCTCTCAGCATACCCTTGTTATGTGTCGACAGCCGATCCGCTTTGCTGTTTGCAGAAACAAACTTCATGAAGTGCATGGCTTCTGTCATAGTGATGAGAAGACCGCATAAGTTCTCACACACTATTAAAAAAATACCAGTATTGTTTAGGTTTAGAGCTTCCATAGCACAAGTCGAATAATGTCCATATTATTCTACCACACAGACCAAAAGTACGTACGTGTCTATGTAAAATTGCTTAAACTCTGTTAAATCAGGTGTTAAATCAGCTGTTGAATAACTCAAAAAGAAGCATTGCTACCTTTTGACATGAAAGAAGGTTCAGACTGTCCACTCATAAAGATTAGAAGACCTTGGGGGGTCTCGATGTCTTGATATGTGCTTGTTGGAAACTGGTTCTGACTGGATTGTTATTTAAGAAAGACAAGCTAGCTAAAAGGATCCAAAAATGCTCGTATTTATGAGCGTGTTCTCATGCCAGCTTGGGTATAACTAGGCTAGTGGGGACAGGGTTTGATAATCTGTCTCTATGAAGTCTCTGATGTGGGGGGGTCTGTTTCCTGGTACAAAAACAGCAGAGCGTGTTTCCTTTATTCATAAGTCTGGATTCTGGAGTCATGTTGAGTCTAAAAGTTTGCTTTGTTTTTTTAAACTCTTTTTATTTAACATATTTGAAGAAATAGTTGACATACAGAATGTTTAATGCACAGGAATGACATGACATAAAGCAGACCTGCATGTCAACACACCCAGATTCAACCCCCTCCCCACCACCACAGCAGGCCAAGCCATGCATTAATGTTGCTGCCGGCCAGCCACTGCCGTTCAGTTTGTCAGGGAGCTATACCCCAGAAGCTCACTGCACTGTAGATTTTTGGAGGGGTTGTTTAAACATTTATATGTGATTTTTAACATATTTATTCTTTGTTTGTTTTTGGGTCCTGTGTATCCATACAGCTTCTATCTTTTTCAAACCTCTTGATGTAGAAGAACCTCTAGATGGTCTTGGATGAGTCAAAAGTGGGGATTTTTTTATTCCTAAGTCCATTTGTGGCAGAAAAAGAAATGCCCCATCACTAGAGCACGAGTACATCTGAGTATAATTACATTTTAGTATTGCATTAAATTACTGTGTTAGTTAGATGTATTCTTGTGGCGTTTATGATCATTTTAGCCTTGCTCTTTCAGCTGCAACCCCGGCGGTGTGAAACAGCACTTGGGAGCAAATAAAAAAACAACATAAAAACACATAATTCAATGCACTGTAGGCTCCCCTCACATCTTAAGTAAAATATGTCCAAGGCTTTAGTGCTTCAATCAGTCTCTGTTGTAGGATGCTATTTGTATACAACAGCACAATAAAATGGCCTTAATTGCTTGCAGCAAACAGAAAAATAAATGAAATGAAGAAGGCAGGAGGGGGCCCTCCTACACATGAGTACACTCCTACTGAGGAGCTGGTCCTCTTCAATGATGAGGGTAGCCAGGCCACAGGTATGTGTCAATGAGTTAATCTTAAACTACTGGATTGATAATAAAACATAATTATACAGAACATTGATAGTTGTGGGAGTAAGTAACATGTATTAACTTTCTCTACAGTTTATGTGGAGACATTGGTGTTGCTGCCACCGCCCACGTAGACACTGTACCATACAGAGGTAACAGTGAAAGGAACCTGTCATTCACTAACATTATTTTGTCAGTTGGAACCCCTAGATGAGGAGACGCTGTCTGTATGCTCAGAGTGAGCCTTGGGAAGCACACTTTAGTCCTAGAGCGTGGACACTTGGCGGTAATTGATTTATCTTTAAGTAGGCCCACTGGCTGGTGGTGGTCTGTACAAGGGACTAATAACCGCTTCTCTGACACTTCTAATAAGTGCTCTCTATCCTAAAATGAATAAATTGCATCTATTGCCATGACAACTTTGCAGGGAAGAGGCCGTGGCCTCCACTTCTAGGCAAAGAGAATCACAAGCGGTGATAATTTTATTTGGACATGTCAGTCAATGTGACCTTTGCGCCTTTCTTCAAGTGAGCCTTGCAAAGGGACAATGCTTAAACGTTAAAGCAACTGCATTATGTCTTTTACTTGTTTCAGGTTGGAGCAGACAATGTGAGGTCTCTCCATAAGAGCACCTTGGAACTGGACACGGTGTACAAAAAAGTTGATATGCAGTATAAAAAAGTTTTGTTTAAAAAAAGGAAAACTCGAAGTGGAGAAATTGGAGTAGGAAAAGAAGGCAAATTAGTAACAGAATTTATTTCAAGGCTGGGAAACTATTAAACTATAATGTATTTTCCTTTGTTACAGGAACGGGAGGACAAAAGAAGGGTAATGTGGAAAACAGCGTTCAGTAAAAAGACAACAAAAAAAATCCTGTTTGTGTGGTTAAAGAAAAAGTTGCTGTGTGATTGCTTCCTTCACAGCCCTGCCAGTGGGGGGGGGGTCCAAGCTGATGGGGTCCACTACGTCAGGGGGTGATGGGCTGACAGGAGGGGCCCTCTCCTTCCTTATTGTGGTGATGCCGTGCCGTACCACACTGGCATGCAGTTTCACATTAAAGGTTTACCAAGAAATGGAGGCATCGTGCTTTTGTTGTGAAACGTCTGTGCAGAGGTGTTGACTTTCAATGATGGGAGCTAAACAACTAATGAAAAAATTAAGATGACTGAAGTAACCACGCTGCACGATATCACATTCATTTGGTGGAATCAACTAATCTCTTTTCATTAACGTAAATATGTTTTATTACTTTCAAGTTAATTCAACTTTCTACTTCAGGCCGATTTAGAACTTAAACATTAGTTTGTCTGATTTGAGGTCTTTTGACTTGAAATGTTGAGTTGAATGAAGGTACTGCTGCGAGCTCACTCATTAAATTAAAATAATGAAATGATGGAACACATTAGCAGACTTACCAATCAATGTGCATTGTTTGAGAGTTAAAACTCTCCAGAAACGGTTCTTACTTGTGGTTTGATGAAAAACCTACATAATGGAAACTTGCTGTGTCTTTAATACAGGCATTGTTGTTTCTTTGCATAATAATGTGAACAATGTTAACCACGATGAACGTTGATATAAAAATTCAGTCCCTAACCCTCTACGCTTATAATCTAGCAAGGTCACCGGGAGAAGCCCAGCATGTTTGTACTAACTTTGGTACTAAGTGGCTGTAAGCTATGTGTGTCAAATGAAGAACTGACTCTTCAATCTGAGAAAATGTAAATGTAAAGCCAGTGAGACTGTAACGTTTGTCAGTGTGACGGAGCTTTTGTTAATTCAACAAATGATTTGCAGCGTAGTGGATTTAATTAGTGGGTGAGAACAGTATTTCTATTAAAACGTATCACAAGACTCCTGGTGTACTAATGGAATTGGTGGTGTGGAAATGAACATCATACTGAATGTATCAGGACAACAGGTAAACATGGAGGACGTGCTATGAACTGCCCCTCTGTTCCCTGCACAGCTTATTAATTTATCTTATCCCTGTTTTTATTGCTGCAGTTTTTCTTTGCTTGAGCATTGAACCTTTTATTGTATACTGTATAATGTTTCATTGTCCAAAAAAGCACTTTTAATGTCTTCATTTGTCTTACTGTGTTCTGTTTTTTATGCTGCCTTTGCTGCAAAGATAATATCCTGTTGTGGGACAGAAAAGATTTAAACTGATTTGAACATTTTATGAGCCTAAATTTATATGCTTTTTTGTGTTTTGCCCCGGCAGTGTCTGTTGGAGGCCCATCCAGCGTACCAGTCAGGCGACTGCAGTCAGCTGGGTACTTCCCAATGCTAATGCCCTGGAGTATTGTTGAATGTGCATAAACGGCAGCAGCAGCGTGATTCCGAAAACAAGAGCAGATGAGAACCCAGGGAGGCTTCTCACTAACATATCATAATCTTAGAAAAAGCTGATCAAAGGCTTGTCTCAAATGTAAAAACTGTTTCGTGTAAAGGATTGGTTCTCTCACCAAAGATAAGATGAAATGAAGGTGCTTTTTCTTCTTCTGCGGAGCACAAAGTCTTCAGCAAATGTGAACCAAAGCCACACACTAAACATGGTGGGCTGTTGCACTTATTTTTCTGCGGTGGATTTTGGGGAGAGTTTAAATTTCCAGGCTTCAATCCCAACATCGCTGGACTCCTGGTGGTCGTGTCCAACGTGGGGCTGTCCATTTTTAATGATTGTATCCGTGTCCAGGACTCTTTATTTACCCCTTTGCATCCCACTGTCTCCCCATTCTCCAACCAAATCCCATCTCTGTCACTCCAATATTCTCTTTCTCAACAACGCTTTGATCTGCAAGTGAGCGCTGCCTTCAGCCTGCTGACTGAAGTACAAAAACAACAGTGGGCAAAAGAGGCAGCGTTTGAATTTCCCAACCCATGTTCTTTGCTTTTAGTTGAAATATACTGAATATTATTACTTCTTGCTGAACTTGGATCCTTTATGGTTGAACCAGAACATGTTCTTGTGATCTGTGATGAGAGGCCAACTGTGGGTAAGCAAAGGATGTTGTCCGTCGATATCTGTTCTCCACTAAAAACCTCAGATTGCCGTGTTTCAGTGCTGGAAGACCTTAATATGGATGAGATTCGTTTCGTCATTCTCTCGCCCTCTTTCTTAAAAAATTCATCCACCGCTTTGTTCTCAGCTAATTTTTCAAAACGTATGATCTTACTACTCAACCTGCAGTGATTTCTTGCCATGTCATCAGTAGGCAGTGAAAAGACTTACAGAGCACTGGCAGGTCAAAGTGCTGCTGGCTACAAAGCAAGTCCGTAATGAGGGTGCAGAAGATAAAACACGGAGATTAATTTGTTTGGCTGTCTGTTATCATTTTTCTTCTTCCCTTCCTGTTCCCTCACATTTCCCCCCCTCCACATGTGCACCTCCCATGTCTATCCCTTTCTTCACTGCTGTAGCCCTTCGTCCTGATGTTCTGTCCTTCCATCTTCGCCATCATCTTCTCATTCCTTCCTAATTCTTTCCCTGCTTTCATTCTGCAAATGGAGTTTTGGCTTGTCACTCTTTTCATTCCTTTTTAGTCCCCATTCATCCTTATGTGTATCCCTCTGTTTTTGTTGCAAGCGGAAGAGTAGGTGGCATATTTTGCATATGTTTCACACGGCTCACTTGTCAACTGGGAGAATAAATCGCGGTGTGATTTGGGGAAATATGTCTGTCAGTTTGTCATGTAATGTCATGATTACATTCCTCCTCCACTGCAGTTGACACCCACATAAGCTAATTTTAACATAAATCTAACGTCTCAAGGTTTCCAAAAACTGTGTCATTCTGATTTCACGGACAGTCAAAACACCCAAAATAAAAAGTGTCCAGAATAAGTTAGTGGCATGGTGAATAAGAGCAGGGTAAGCAGTCTACTTAGAAGGCAGCTGAGTTTAGCCCTGCTAATGTGTGCTCAGGTGCGATCACTTCAGCTGACGAACCAAACTAATCTGCAAGCCAACCTGAAGGTTAGGTTCAGGTCCCTGTTAGTTGCATAGTTTTGTAGCGATGTAACAGTATTTGATGCTTAATGAAATGTATTTTCAGTGTCCCCTTACAGTTCTCCAACCCCATTATGTCCCCACAGGAATCATTGAGTTGTATCTTACTTCACTTATTTAGTTCTCTCTCTTTTAACGTTCTCACTCCCTGGGTGAATTCATTACAAACGTCATCGGTATTGGCTGCATCTCAGTCGTTCTCCATCTTTCATCTTGCTCCCTCCCTTTTATCTGTTGCTGCCCTCTCCTCTCTCTCAGTGGGCGTTTGCGCAACGTGTGTTTGTATGTTGGCACTCCGGGCACCTCATTGCAGTCTGGTCATAAAGCATTGGCAAATTGGCAGTTGAGATGCCTGAGCTGAAACTGGGACAAATTCAAGAATTTGATACAACTAATGGCAAATATACTACACGGCCCACAGAGTTCCATGTTGTATGTAGTTCCTACAGAACTACTATTATATATCCTATGGCCTGGGAACACCTCAAGGTCACCCAGGAGCAGTGTTGCCAAGTTAGTGACCTTCTTGTTAGATTTGCCAACTTTTGAGACCATTTTAGCAATGTTTCTTTAAAAAAAGCACCAAATCTCTCTGTTCATTCATACTTCAGTTCCACAGTCAATAGCCTTTATAAAAAGATTTTGAAATTAGAGGTACACTTGGATGGAAATTGATGAAATTATACAGCTTGACAAATACTAGCTAAAGATTAAGCTAATTTGAGTTACTTAATTCAATGTAGCTTGACTTAATTTTTTTCATCTTGTATATATGTAAATAGTTCCATTATGATGTCACAGATATGCAAATTAACACGTGACATAATCTCAAACCATCTAGCGACTGTTCAAGGAGACTTCAGCTTTTTTCCCAAAAATTGGCAATACTACCCAGGAGGAGCCAGAGAAAGAATCGTAACTAGGCTGTAACCAGATTGGTTGGGCTACAACGTGATTGACATGACATTGATTTTTCTCCAATGAGAGGGAAGAGGGGGCGGGATAGGTCCTCATGGGGATTTGTGGGAAAGAGAATTACACTACAGCACTGCTTTTATTTGTGAGGCTGTGAGCAGTCGGTGTCAATCACAGCGTTGGGGAACATAGTGGCGATAAATGTGAAAAAGTGGCTCGTCATATTTTCCTAACAAGCAAGCATATTTTTTAAACAAGCCCAAAGAAACGCAACCTGCCATTTTTTTCAAGCGACTTCAAAAAACAAGAAGCCCAAAGTCGCGCATTATAAGCCGACTTGGCAACTCTGCCCGAGTTGCTCTGTCCAAGAATTGTTGTAACTTTCCGAAAACCACCAACACGACAAGCATGCCCACTTCACACAGCGACTGACCAGGTGTGAGGAGGTGTAAAAGTAGAATGGGTATGAACTTTTTCATGCTCTGTTTTTTTTTTCCACACAGTTACTCAGCACTCATGGTTACGAGTAGGAAACCAAGAGTGCCTTTGATGAGAGACTGTCCAAAAGTGTGCACCAGTATCCCCATTCGTACGACTGTTTTGGTTCCAATGGCCACATCAGACACTTTTGCCTTAAGACGTGGCACTTCTTCCAAACTAGTTCATTTAAAGCGTACTGAACCTTTTAGATGCCAAATTTAGAGGCAACAAATGCCAGAAAGTGTTAGTGCCAGTGTTCGGCTACTGCTAACACAGGAAATGACATTGGCCAGATGACATCACTCACAGATTGGTTAGGGCAAACCGAAAATGGTTAAAGAGAAACCAATGTCCAATTAAATAATGGAGTGGAAACAAAATGCTCAATTTGAATCTCAGTCTAAGAAAACAGGTCGAGCGGTAGAAAATGTATTTCAGTTAATGGATTCTGTAGTCACAAAGCCTCCCTTCTACCTCTGCCAATATCTGAATGTGATTTGTACCCACCTGGGAAATATCAGTCACTGTCTGTCTGTCTGCCTTTCAGACTTTTTGACATTTCTGCACAACGCAGCTTTCTTTATCGGCCCCCTAACCTGATTTTCCGCTGTGGTCGTACGACATCAGAAAGGGTTTTGGTTGGCCTCTGACGAGAGGAGCGAGTGATAACAGTAGTTTTGTAAGAGCAGCAATCACATTTGGATCGATCAGTGCAATCAAACTGAATGCTTTCTAAAGCCACGATTCTCCGCTGTGGCTGCACGAAAGGGGAAGAAATTGTACCTGCAGCATATTGCTCTACCCCTCTGTATTTATATTGTTGAAGCTTTAAATCCAATAACCTCTCTTGTTTTCCAGGTTTCAGAGTTTTCAACCTGCAAGGCTTTTGGTCTTTTCTTATTTTAGTTAGTTAATTTGCTCTATTATCTCTCTTCCTCCTGGGCTGGTCCCCCAAACAAATGTTACTGCACTTTTTCATCTCGATGAAAGATTCTGTCTTTTGCCCAGGGACTGAGGCTAATCCACTAATATCCTTCCCATCCCCTGCCACAAGACTGAAGCTGGTAATTTACCACAGGGCTGGCCCAAGAGATATTGATGCCCAACGGGTGATAATCATGTTCTTTATGTTATTAACATTATTAGTAAGAGCAGTAGTAGTGTTAGATACTCAAAAATTGAACATGGCATGGGGTCTACTGACAAGTTACTAAAAGTTTGAAAGCAAACAAAGTCAGAATATTAATATTTGCTTGATGACTGCTTGCAGCCACATTCTGCTTCTGTCCCAGGACCAGTTCGGACCGGGGTGGAAAATATTTGAACTTCTTTATAGTTTCAAATTATAACTAATCTGGCTAATCTACCATCAACTTCAATGTCAACTTTCTTGGCTAAATACAAATGTAAATGTTAAATTGAGAGGTGATCGTGCGTTTGCCGTGGCAGCTCCGAGACTCTGGAATGAGCTGCCTTTGCACATCAGACTGACCGAGTCACTTCCGGTCTTTAAGTCCCTCCTTAAAACTAATTGATTGTCTTTGGCTTTTAACTCAGTCTGAGGGTTGATGTTCTTATTTTTGTGCCTCTGTGTTTTATATCATTGCTTATTCATAGAGTTTGTGTTCAGCACTTTGGTTGACTGTGTTGTTTTTAAGGTGCTTAATAAATAAAATTGGATTGGAAATGTGCTCCCGTTTTGGTTAACAAAGGGTTAAAACACATTCAGAGCTCAAGTCCCCAACACTGCCTCTTTTGGAAACCAGGACGATGTTTACAGGATTGGTTTAATAGGCCATTTTGCTCTTATTATCGCTCTCGTCCTTGCAGGGCCGGGTAAAATGCACAATTACGTGAAATGCACTTTAGGGCATTTCCACTCTGCAATGAAAATACATAAACGCAGACCAACGGAGCAAATCAATAGCTGCCCATTTGTTACGTTCTGGTGGGTGTTTTTGGAAGGTGATGCTGGCCAAAGAGAAAATTGGTTGGTGAGATGTTGCACAGAGACTCAGAACTCAAGGCCTTGTGGGGAAGTGAGCAGATGAAGTTTGAATATGTGTCTGCTTTTGAAATGTGGTCACAGGGTGGTGATTTCCAAGTAGGAAAGAAAGAGCAAGATGAAAGGAAGCTGAAGGAGGAGGTGTCATAAGCTGCAGATAATAGACATTTGGATGTACACTCGGTACGGTACGTCCAGCTATACTGCTCTGATTGTCCTGCACTGTGAACAGGCTGTTGAAGGACACAACTCAGTGACATTTTTTTCAGCCGGCCGAGTTGGTCTGGTTAGTGTTGCCTGGAGTAGTTCAGGATTCACAATTTAACTGTGATAGAAATCTGGCAGGAAGTAACCAGTAAGCACTGATTTGGTGATTTGCAGGTCAAAAACCCCAACCTCCAAATCCTCCAACCTAAATCAACAGCGCTTTCCAAAGCGAGTGTTTTCTGAACTAGTGCCCGTGTCCGCAACACGACACCCAGACCAGCAGGTGGTGGCAATACACATGAAGTATTTTGGTAACTGCCAAAATTGCCAGAAGAATAACTTGTTGAATAACTTTAGTTAACAATAATAGCTGGCTAACTAAGAACTGTCCGTTAACTAACACAAACGCAACTAGCACAAGGTGCATTTATGAACTACAAGTGAGACAAATGTTTTGGCAAGCGGCCTCAAGCGGCAGGGAGACCGGGAGAAAATGTAAGTAGCTGTTTCCATATTGTGCTTACTGACGTACTTGGGAGAAGTAACGCTTATGTGTTTTGTTGAGACTGATGCATGTCCACCTTTTCAACATCTATAATGTGTCAAGAGTCGTATCATCTTGAAATGGTTAGGTGTCTGTACTGTAAAATATATTCACAAATTACAAACAGGAAAGGTCAAATACTCTTTTCTTTCAAACATGTTAATGTGCATTTATCTCATAATGTAACATAAATACAAATAAGGCATAAAAAGTACCAAACTGTTTTCTACTGTTTGATATTGTCTTTGGTCTATACAAGTCCATTGAATTTACCGGTCTGCCTTCAATCCATTTAGGTGAACTGTTTTTAGGCCAAACCCAATCACATTCAGAATTATAGGTTAAAGGTGTTCTGCCAATGATTAGTCATTGAATGATCCCCCTTATATCAAAAACTGTGTGCATCCTTCATACCTGCCATTTATTTATTCATTACTTATATTCTGGAGGTGTGATCAACTACAATGGTGTGCATGGCTTTGTGTTTATAATTAAAAAGTTTTGAATTCTGCTCTGCCCATCGTTAATTTCACACTGACAGAAGTGATGAGTGATGAGGTATTTTTCTCTCTTTCACTCCCTGACAGGGCCGCAGCTGAAAAACTTGTTTTTTTCTTCTTCCAAGTTCACCGTGACCCTCCTTTCTTTTGTGTTTCTGTCATATAAGAGGAAACTCAGAAAACCCAATATCACTCGTGAGAGAACACCTACTGTTGAATTTGTAAGGACGTGTTTATTGCGACATCAAGCTACAGGGCAGACGCTCTTCGTCAATTGAAGAGATGTTGGCACTTTAACAAGTAACTTTACATTTTGGCCTTACATTCCTCGTTTACAGCGTGTCAAATCATTTACATGCTCCCTCTTGGCCACCGCATATGTACAGTTAATAGCAGCATACGTAATAGCAGCATCCATTTTCACGCAGCCAATGCTCAGATCTACCTCAGCTGTGACCCTGCAAAACAATATCCGAACACTGTCAACCTGCTAAACGGCCTTCATGCAAAATGTCCTGCAGCTAAATGCTGATAAGACAGAGATATTGATCATAGGTCATGATGGTACAAATAGGCAAATATCAAACAGTCTTGGTTCACTATCCCTTTCAAGAACTCAGCATTGCAGACATATTGATGGGATTTTTGATCATGTTGATTCAATGGTTCAATCCCGCTTTCTTCATCGCAGAAACATCTCAAGGATCAGACCATTTCCCTTTGCCACAATTCTGGAGACTGTCACACATGCCTTCATGACTAGTTGATTAGATGAATGTAATTCCTTGCTCTCCGCCATTAGTAAAAAAAAAAACCCCTCTACTGTGTCCAGCTCATCCGAAACTCTGCTGCCCGGATTTTTGACTCTGACTAAGAAACATGTTCACATCACACCGATCCTGGCTTCCATACACTGGCTACCTTTTGTTTTCGCAATTGATTTTTTGATATTATTGAATACCTACAAAGCCCTGAGAGGCCTAGCCCCAAGCTAATTAGCAGATCTGTCAGTACCCTATATCCCTTCCCACTCTCTGGGATCCTCGGATGTGTCATTCCTAGTTGTTACTAGGTCCAGATTTGTACTCAAATGTAGCAGAGCCTTTGCAGTTAGGGCTCTGAGACTGGGGAATTACCTGCCTGAGGAGATATACTATCTTTGTAACTGTGTTTTCAGAGGTGCTATATTATTATGAACAATATCAGATTGAAGTGAAAACAAAAAGGCAATTCAGTCTCATCTTAAGGCCCTATTAATTAACTTTCAATTAACAGTTACAGTTTAGTACAATAAAAATCTATACATTTATTCAAAATCTTGCTTGAAGTTGTCTTGTCCTTTATTATTTGCTCAGGGTTTGGGTTAACAACTCAGCAAATCCAAATGTACTTTAAATACATTTCACCAAAAAGTACACATTATGTAACATAGCTACATTTTAAAGCTCTGCAACAGGCTGAGCTGCAAAGACTGACACACCAGCTAGAAGTGGCATTTAGTTTGAAGAAAAACTCAAATCTGACAGAGACATGAATAACATCTGCATGTTTTGGGCGACGTATCAATGAGGAATATGCTAGATTCGTTTTTTTTTATCTTCTTTTTCAATTTGTCCAACTCTTATCGTTCACAAGAGGTGATGACAAAACCACTGAAGCGCTTCACTTTGGTTTGGTTGGCAGCTTAATCCTATTAATCAAAGTATCTGTTTAACAAGGCTAAGCTGCAAACAGAATATGTGTAAACCTTTTAATGTGAACTATTTTTCATCGATGACTTGTATATTTTATAGCCTAATTCCCCTGTTTGGCTATTGGAGTCCTGCCTGTTTGAATGCCTGGAATGGATTCTGCCTCGGCTTTTACCTTTCATGTGCTTTTGTAGTTTTGTTCGTCTTGATGTTGCATTTTTGGTCAGCCTGCCTTTGAAAAAGAGACTTATAATCTCACTGGGTCTAGCAAGGTAAAAAGACACTGGGTGCTTAAGTGTAATTGGATGCATTTTATATCCTTGATATTCTTTTTTTGTGGTTTGGTATGTTTGTGTCTTTTCATAGAATTCTTGTTCAGCTTTGTGTGATATAAGTTAAAGAGCCAGTTCTGGGGCGCCTCGGTAGCTCACCTGGAGCGCCCCATGTACCAAGGCTATGTACTGTACGTAGCTGAGCCCTTACCGCAGCGGCCTGGGTTCAAATAAACGGAAAAATGGCCAAAAGATAATTAAAAAAATTTTATCAAAAAGAGCCTGTTCTGCATATGGGATAATAACAATGTCTTCCATGCCACAAATTCATTTCACAGTTTTATTGTTTGTAAAGCCAAGCACAATCTAAACCAGTTTTGTAAGATTAAGGAAAATGCTAAGCAATAATCACTACAAAATGATGCCTGTACCAAATTTGAGCCATTTTTAAAGTGCCTCCAGAGCTGTTGCCATGCCGTTGTTCCGACGGCCCATTATTCCAAAACCCCAATGGTCCGAAAAATGCCCCGTTGGACCGGAATTCCATTTGTCTAGAAGCCCGTTATTCCGAAAACAAACACCCATTGCTCTGAAGGGCTGTCGTTCGGACAAAGTCCCTGTAGAGCCATGGTCTACCCGCAAATGGTCCTAGACCAAAGTAACAGCTGTGTGGGCAAAAAAGCACTTCAACCAATTACGACTAAACTTTCCTTTCACAACTTTTGGAGATTTCCTCTTGGCAGACAAACACAAACTAGTGTGAAAACCACAAGTGTTCAGCTCTCTTGGTGAAGGAAATTCGAACCAAAACACAACAAGCTTGGGAAAGACATGACAATAAAATATAAACAAAGAGAGTATGTGCCGCTTGCACAAATTCACCACACCGTTACAAAGAAGAGTCCTTGTTTTGAGAAGTGACGTCTATTTCCCCGTAATGACTGTTGCTAAGACGGATGATAAATCAAAAGCTGAAAGAGAGAGATGAGGTTTATATATGCCTGGTCAAACAGATATGAGTTATAAGGTGGGAACAGTACACAGGATTTACAAAGAATGCCACTGCAAAGAGTCACAGGTTTTAGCCGGGGTTTTATCTTTCATCTGTTCTACACTGCTGATCCGACTGATATCAACCACGCTATCATGAACCTGTGGTCATGACGGTTTCAGCTGCTAGCACGAGTGTATAGCCTCCGCAGCTGGAGGTAAGACCTGAGGTCACCAAAGTGTATGTATGTGACACCAGCATTTAAATAGGCAAACTTACATAGTGAGTTAAATGATCACAAATGTTTCACGTGAAGTGTAACTTTGACGCACCATTCTGCGCCGTTGACCAATACATTTACATTTAGTCATTTAGCAGAAGCTTTTATCCAAAGCGACTTACATATGAGAACATTCACAAACCGAAGGCGCAGCTTCAGGAGCATTTTGGGGTTCAGTATCTTGCTCATGCTGGGGGATTGAACCGCCGACCTTCCAAATGGCAGGCAACCGTTCTGCCACCAAGCCACAGCCGCCCCAGCAAGCCATCTTGACTGCTGTGACACCCAGGGCTAAACTGAGGGAAAGCCTGTGCACGGCCACACAGTCTCACAAGTGAAAACACCTGTGAGGGTGGACTGTGGGAGTAAGGGGGCTTAGGGATTTTGGGATCCACATTGTGGTAAAGAGATAACCTGATGGACACAAAGAAAAAGAAACCTGACCAAAAACAGGTTGGTTGAAGATAATTTATGAGCTGATGATACTTAATTTTTATAACGCAATTGGATTAACTTGAGTGAACTGTTCGAGACTGCACTTGAAGAGTAAAATAAAATATCGGTGGGTCATTTTTTGCCGCGCAGATGAAGACTGAAGTGGAGGTGACTTACAGCACATCGCCTCTTTTTATATTAGCTGAGCTCTGAACTGACGCATGGACTTGAATCATGCGCGCTGCCTTCAGTTTAACACTTCCATTTAAGCACTTCAGTGAAAATCAGCCTCATACCTGTCATTAGACCCCTTTTACTTCTCAAACGCCAGTCAGCACTCACACTGTGAATAATTTTCTCAGGCGCAGTTTCCTGTCTACAGTTAACCCCCGAACTGTCGTTTCACTTGCTTACGTATGTAAGCAGAGAGAACAAGAGGATTAGAAATAGTAACTAAATGAAACTAGTGTTTTGTCCTTTCTTCATTTGGTTGGAGATTGTTTTTCTGCTCTCTGCTTCTTCGGAGTGCTAATAAATGAGCTAAACACAGTTATGGCTGTTGGTGTCTTTATGCAAGAGGAATATGGAGCCTGGAGAAACGCTTTGTTTTATTCAAACAAAAATAAAGTGGTTTTGTGATCGGATGTATGACAGGGAGTGGACAGTGAGTTAGTGAAATCAAATAAAGTTTTTTTTCCTACTTTCTCTTGTGTATGATGGTGGTTGAAAAAATAGCTTTTCTTAAAAAAGTTTTTGAAAACATGTTGATTATGCAGGTGTTTCATTATGTCTGGTTAAAGGTTTCTTGATTGGCAATACATGTACGTGCCCACTTCGTTATCCGGGACTCAAACAACCCTCTTTGCTGACTCAGTACACAGTTAACGCATTTACAATAACTAAAAAAAAAACAACACGCCTAGCAACATGCACACACATTTCTGTGCGCGATTCTGTGTGTGTGTGTTAAGCAGATGGTTTCAGTGAGAGCAGTGTCAAGAGGGAGTAATATCGCTGAGATGAGGAGCTGAGAGCACTTCTCTCCATTTGTTGCTTGTTCGCTGTCCTCAAGTGCAGACCAAATTACTTGCCATTGTTTGGAAGATGGGGTCTGGCAGTGAGGCGGCATCTGGCTCTCTTGTGGCCGGCCCTTTTCATGTTTGTGAATATAAAGTCGTAATGTATTTGGCTGCGCTGAACTGTTTGTTTGAAGTGGCATTGGTGCTCTGGAGTCATACATCTTCAGGTTTAACTGAAACCCTGCATCTGGAAATAACTCTCAAGACAAATTTAAGATTAAAGTTGGTTATTTGTCTTTGTTCTGAAATGCACTGAGGCACTACCCTGTATAGGTGTGAAGCACAGACTACAGAAAACCTCCATCAGTTGTCTTGGCAATTTCAAACAATATGCGGTCACTGGGTGTGTTTAAAACCAGTCCCCATCACTTGGAAGTGGCCCTGGTTTTTTTTACAGATTTTAAGTGAACACTGGCTAAGTTTTGACACGATATGAATGAGATTAAAGTGACAAATGCATGTAAGTTGCGAGGGGTGAGGGAGGAGATTTAACATCCAGTATCTGTAGCAATACTTACATTTGTAAACAGTTGTAAAGTTCAACTCTGCTTCTTGTGGGAGCCTTTTTCCAGCCCTGTTATCAGGGTAAATACAGCTGTAGCTAATAAAAATTAACAATGGGTAGGTTTTTTATAACTAAGCATTCACAATCTGTTTTATTGGCAGTTGCTACAATATCTAATTCAAACAAGGGCATCACCATCCATCCATCCATCCATCCATCTATCTTCTCCCTCTTATCCGGGGCCGGGTCGCGGGGGCAGCAGTCTGAGCAGAGACACCCAGGCTTCCCTCTCCCCAGACACTTCCTCCTGCTCTTCCGGGGGAATACCGAGGCGTTTCCAGGCCAGCCGAGAGACATAGTCCCTCCAGCGTGTCCTACGTCTTCCACGGGGCCTCCTCCCGGTTGGACATGTCCGGAACACCTCCCCAGGGAGGCGTCCAGGAGGCATCCGGGACAGATGCCCGAGCCCCCTCAGCTGACTCCTCTCGATGTGGAGGAGCGGCGGCTCTACTCTGAGCTCCTCCCGAGTGACCGAGCTCCTCACCCTGTCTCTAAGGGAGCGCCCAGCCGCCCTGCGGAGGAAACTCATTTCGGCCGCCTGTATCCGGGATCTTGTCCTTTCGGTCACGACCCAAAGCTCATGACCACAGGTGAGAGTAGGAACGTAGATCGACCGGTAAATAGAGAGCTTCGCCTTGCAGCTCAGCTCCTTCTTCACCACGACAGACCGGTACATCGACTGCATCACTGCAGTGTTGTCTAACTGAGCCCTTACCGCAGCGGAAAATGTCAGAGATAAATACAAGGGCAGTGGTGTCCACATATTTCTGGCCATATAGTGTGACAGAAACTGTACTGTGTGTGAGAGAAGGGATAAAAGAGGATAAGGGAAGGCAGGGTGTAAAAATATTACAGGTAAAATAGAGGTGAAAGGAGTTATGAATCACTGCTTTAAACAACCATATGACAGTTATAAAACCTCCTTTTGTCATTTACAGTATGATGGAAGAAATCTCATTACCTTAGAAGTGCCACTATTTCAGTGGAATAGTGTCTTTTTATCAGTGAAATGACATAAGGCTAGAGGCTGTACGGAACGACGATGTCTTGGCTCCCATAACAAGCACAGTTTCATTTTCCCTAATGATGGCTCATCATCACTTCCCACCGCCTTTAACACCAAGGACCCTTTCACCCTGAATTTCCGTAATTTCCACTGGGGATGGGGGGGGGGCACGGCCCCCTCACTTTTCAAAATAAGTTTTTGTCCCCCCTGCTTTTATTGATTGCGTTAGATTTACTCACATAAATCTCTCTAAACAATATCTTCTTAGTCCAGCCATCGGAATTCAAAAAGACGAGGTAAATGTTAAAATCCCCACCTGAGTCCCGTTCAGTTAATACAGTGCGCAAAAGACTACCACTGATTTGGAAAGCATGATATTAAACATTGTATATATGTATATCAATCTACAGTATATCTTACAAAGTTTAAGAAACAGTTCATATTTTTATTTGATGTCACTTTTTTTTAAGAAGAGGAAGAACGTCTGACTTCTGTGTCCCCCCCACTTCTGAAACCAAACGTACGCCTTTTCCTAGGATGGAAAGGCACATCGTAGGCGTCAGATGGACAGAACAAACAGAAGTATCAGCAGTGGAGAAACAAAAATGTATAGATGTATAGATATCCCCAGACATTTTTTAAGACATGTAAAAATACTTTAGGCCTCTTTTGTGCTTTGGAATAAAACATTTCTATTTTATTTCCCACAAAAAAAAGGTTACTACTACTTATAAATTATTAAAAGCATGTCTACTTCGTCTCCCTCATTGAAAAACATAGAATATGCAAATATGTCTTGTTTGAAAAGTTGAACTGCTGGTCACAAGCCGTCTCCTACTTCACTGAAAAGTCAATTCACAGTGTGCGCGTGCTTTGCATGTTGGACCGCGATTGGCTTCCAAACTAGTAGTCAGATGAATGTCGCAACAGCCTTCTATTATCAAACTCTGCACGCACATCATTCTGCACGGTGAAGGTCAAACACAGAAGTGAAGTAACAATAAGCAAAACACACTTGTGGCTGGAGGGGGACTTTAAGTGTAGTTTTGGGCAGAGCCATGCAGCTAACTGAAAATGAAAGCACATTCTACGGCCAATTAGAATTAAATGACTTAATGGCCGGGGGGTTTAAGTTGCTGACCACATAATGGCAACGTCCCCAGTTCGTGTCTGGCAGGGGATCTCCCCGGAAAATACCTCAACATTCAATAGCCTTCTTGGCCATGGTATAATAATCATTTTGTTGTGTATTATTGCTCAACCACTTTTTGCAAACCCCTTTATTTCTATATCAGGACACATATGAGTGCATTTTTGTACCTACACTATGTCCACGTATCACTAGCAAAACAAAAAAATACTGTGTTCAATTTGTCATCCATTTTTTTCAAGTGTGTTTTTTAATCCTTGACTATAGGCTGCCAGCCAACCAGACCTGAATAAACCTTATAGTATGAAGCTGTTGTCATGCTACATTTTGCATCATTTTCTCACCAGACTTCCTCCTTCTAACATATGATTGTGGCGATGGGTTGGATTGGTGCCACATAGGTTTTGAGGAAGACTGCTCTCATCAGACATTGCTCTTGGCAAATGAATCAAACTGAAAGTAAAGGGGCATTTATTCTAGAGTTGGAATAAAATTCTCGGCAAGGACACGTCATTAGGTAACCCTAATTTGGGGGGATTTGTTGTGTCACAGGATGTCACAGCCCTTCAGGTTTAACCCTCCTGATCTGTCTCTACAGCTCTGTCCCAAATGGATTTTCTGCAAACCCTGCGGGTCTCCTCCAGGTCCACACTTCCACTTTGACGTCAATGGTGCCGACCTGCGGTTCTCCGGTCCCGGAGGGTACACAGGTGTGGGACTCACTGCGAGACACCATGACTCACCAGGATGTCGGTTTATTGTTGTTCTCTGCTGGAGATCTAATGTGGTGGAACATGAATGCAAACACACAAGTTAGTTCCTCCTGTTTTTTTTTCTCCATATTTTGAATAAAATATGAACTGCTCATTTTTATTTTGAATCAGAAGAACCAGGTGGTCTACAAAGTTTGCCATGGATTCAATAATGTATATACTTGGAGGTCTTTTCAGCTAAACGTTGGGATCATTTATAACATGCATTTGGAGAAGAAAAAAATCAAGAAATAAAAATACATTTTAAGTACTTGACAACTTCCTTTCTACAGCTTAATTTTCTTTGTCCAGAGAATTTCTCTTTATCCACGCTGACTGTTCATCCTCAAGAGGTTCTGGGTAATAGGCTGTTGTGAAGCCTGAGTATATGTGGGCTTCAAAGGGCAGATGTGTGAGTCAGTCTAAAGTCTTGAATCTGATGATAACTTTAACGTTGCCTCTGAATGGGACATTTAAGTATGTGTTTAATACCTGGGGTTGAGAAGAAATTGCTCATGGCACGCTAGTGTTTTAAGCGAGAACAATGTTGCTAGGTAACTGACAACAAAAATATATTTCACCTTATTACAATTTAACTAGTGAGTGACTGGGATTTCTGGGTTTCAGAGTCTTGCCAGGAAAAAAAGATATAAAAATTATCAAATTTAAAAGTGATAATGCACCTGGCAAATATGTGATGTCGGAGCCATCAAAAAATGTCCACTTACACGGTTGTCAACCGTCAAACCTATTGGGTCGCCAACTGGACTCTTTTCATTAACATGGTATAAACACAGCCCCAGATGAAGTCCCTATTACAATCAATTTGGACTGAATCCTGTATTCCTCATTCTCTCTCTCTCTTTCATCCCACTTTAAATGAATTGCTAAGTGTTAAAACAGTTGCTGAGAGGGCAAAGAAACTCTATGGTGACCTAATAGACCTTTTTTTGGCAGTAAAAAATATTATTATATACACGTGTGCTTGTACTGCTTTGACAAATCCAAATGTCTGCTGTGAATAGGGCCTATAAACGTGTTTTTTAACATGAACACTAGCACACTTTTGTCTCAAGGCAATTATTTTCATAGGGTGTCATTGCTTTGCTTTCTTTATGCAACCGTAGTGTATAGTCACACTAAACTGCCAGTCTTTTTAGGATCAAAGAGTTACTGTCAATGAAGCAGCTTATTTTTTTTATATCCGTTTGTCTTTAGAATAATCCCTCTTTATGTATTGTTTCAGAGTTTCAACAGCGTCGTTCTGTGTCAGATGAATGAGTTCAGTCTTTTAGTACTTCACCTGCTGTTACTGAAGCTACTGTGAGATCAGACTTCTTTCTGTTTTTTATCCTTCGTTTGTCCTTTTGGATCAGTCACAATTTAAAATGATCTCTTTGCCATTTAGAGTTGGCTCTGACACTCTCACAAGTGTCGGTGAGGCTGCCAACAGCCCCAACAATCAGACACATAGGCAGATGAGGAAAGTTTCTGAAGCGGTGTGCTGAGAAGGGATGGCAAGTTTACATACTGGAACAGACAAGCAGGCAGAAATGACAGGAGCGCAACAGCAATATAGCAACAATAACAATCCAAGTGAGAGAAGTCTTCTATTTAAAGTGGGTAGCTAATGACTAAACAGCTGTGCAGAAAACAGAAGCCACTAGTGGACAGGCATGTATGTCTTTTGTACTATTGTTATGATAGAGACATAGATATATGAAGTTTTAAATGTTCAAAGAGTCTTTGCATTTGGGTTTTTAAAATTATTGAAATTACTTTCAGCAGATTTCAGATGCCCCTATTAGATGAGTTGGAGATATATAATCTGTACACAAGTTTTTAGCATCGCACACATCACGCTTCACTGCCTTTTATCTCCCATTTGGGATGAAAAAACTTGAATCAACTTGAATGGAATCCTAACAGGCCGTGGTGATAACATTTAACCGCTGCACCAGAAACTCTCTTGCACTCATGCTGAACTATGAGCTGAACCAAACTCTACAGGAAACCAGCCTCGGATGAGCTCATGTATTCCTGTCAGTTGTATTGTTAAAAATGGTTAAATGTCAGCTGTATTGTTAAATCAGTGACAAGTCCTGTCGCTGATTTAACAATACGGCTTTGTCTGGGATGTCATTCCGACTTCGACGCTTACAGGTCTGAGATTCACTTGAGAGCAATTTTGCTGGCATCTGAAGAGCAACTGGCCTGAAACTCAAAAATAGCATGCTGTAATGGAAAGGTCACAAAGCCCATCCCAGCAGAAACCCACTTGAACTTTCACGAGCCTTCAATTTAGAGGAATCTTTAAAGGACTTCAGAGGAAGTGTTAGATGCTGTGTGACTGACTCTTGGGGGCCCCTGATCAGGCAGTGTGGCTGAGGTTTCCACGGTTGTCTGTTTGGCAGAAAGGGAGGAAGTAGGCAGATGTCCTTCTTGTTTGGAAGGACAGGAAGGACATCTGCCTATTGTTGTATTGTTAGAATACAGCTGCTTGTTTACACAGCCAGCAGTTACAGAGCAGCATTATCGTTCATTTGTAGTCGTGTTTCTGGCCACCTGGCGAATGTAAGTCCAGTATATTCTCTTTTAGCTCTGTTTTTGGTCTCTACTAAAATATATGGCTGCATTAGCTGGTAAATGCTCTACTATGTCCATCGGTCTCTAACTATGTCTGTCTGCTGTGTGGCACTGAGCAGTTAGTGTACAGTGGGTTTGTACAGTGTACAGAGCCTTTTCCTACCGAAATTGATGCCACTGTTTCCCTCAAAGTACCTTCCACTGTTTAAATACATTCTCAGATATTCAAATGTTTTCACATTGAATCACTTACCTTATTAATATTGTATTTTGACATTATCATTGCACCCTGCTGTCGCCTCAACCTGCCACATCGAGCTCTATGAACAAAAGCCGCTGACATTTCAATAAATAAAAGAAAAAACATACGTTCACTGATTACAGCACCGGCTGCAATTAACTGTCTGAGCACAGCAAAACTCTTACAAATGTACTTGTGGTTTGATTGAGCTGTACAGAGTTTGTTTGTTTTAAGAGACAACATGCAGAGGCTATTATTTCATATTCTGTTTTTTTTATGTTAGGGGAAATTGAAAAATAAAAGGGTTAGGGTTACCAGTGTTGTTTGTTCAGACAGTAGATGAAATTATCTATGTAAACCCAAACTTCAGGGCTGCAAAGCACACTGCAGAGCTGTTAAAGCACAGTGACACAACATTAGGGATGTTGCTTCAAAAGATGCTTGAGAACGAAGAAGAGGTTGTTTTTTTTTTACTCGATTTTCCCTTGTTCACATCTCTTCCTCGAATCCTAACTGGAAGGAACTAAGACCCAAAGAAGTGGTAAAGGAAGACAAATGAGACGGAATGGAGTTTCATCTTTTCATCAATATGCAACAAAAGTCAGAGAGATGGGGTGGAGCAGAAAATCTGAGATGCCAGCAGAGATGGAAAGGGACGAAGAAAGATCCACAGAAATGTAGACAAAGCGAAATGATAAAAGGATGACAGAAAAGGACTGAGAAAGAAAGACTGAGAGAAAGCGACAGAGAACGTGTGAGCTAACATGTCGATGGATGGGAAAGCAGCCTGGCATCTGATGATAACATCTAACAGCAGCTCTGCGATACGCCTGAGGGATGGAGAGAGACTCAGAGAGGAATCAAACAGGCGAACAGGACTGAAAGGAATGGCGGTGAGAAGCGATTAGTAGGAAGACAAAAAAGGAGAGCACTGGGAGCAGAGAATGAGAGGGAATAGGGTTTAAATTGAGTTAAAAAGTCAGGGTCATCTCACCTAAAAGGAACATGCTAGGAGAGCTTCTGATTATTTATTATGCATGCTGTCCTAGTGTGATCTTTCCTTAACCAATATAGTTTTGGCTCTTTAGAGTTGACTAAAAATGCAACAAAACTAAAACCAATTTAACATTGCTTTTTAAACTTTCACTGGAGTCTACTTCAGCCTTTAAATTTAGCAGAAAATCTACACCTGAGCTTTGCTTTAGGCAGTCAAAGTGTCAAAGATGCAGAAACACTTGATTGAATCCCTTTATCCACTGGCTTATTCATACCCTTATAATCAGGCCCCCAAAAAACACTGTTGAATTGCTGATGTTTAGCATGTCAAGCCCACTTAGCAAATACAAGTGGATGTTTTATGTATTGATGATTTTCCTTTCATAAGAGCAGGTATATATGCATAGAATACACTGAATACACTAATGCCATAAAACCTACATTCTTTTATGTTAAAATGTAGATTAAGTATTCTACTCTAGATGGTAAAGGCTATACATACGTAACATTATCATCTGCATAGATCTAGAAACCCGCTCACAATTTAGATATAAACCAAAGAAAAGTAGACCAACGACATAGCCCTGTGGAACTCCTTAAAGCTTTTTCTCATTTCTAATGGTAATATTCACTGTAGCAAAAATTTTAACTATGACAGTTTTGTCGGAATTGGAACAAGAGTTGAAAGGGTAAAAAAAAAGTCTGAGAAGCACGAAAGAAGGAAAAAGGAAAATGTGACACCTTGTTGGTAGTGATGGCTTCAGAAATAAAGACAGATGTGACCAGAGGAGGACAATAGAAAGGACATTATATTACTACAGAAAATCTACAAACAATTAAACATGGCATTGATAGTGATCTCAAAAAAATAGGGAAAAAAACAACCTATTCAGGATAATATTTAATTGAATGTCCTTCATAACACTGTCACATGTTGTCTGCCATAAGTGGACAAACTAGTTTCTGGTCTTTTGTATTCTGTCTCCTAAGGTTTCATTTATTTAACATCAGGTTAGACTGGTTGCTATAGAGTTTCTTACAAACCACCTCAGGATCTGAAAGTATTTTCCCATATGTACATGAATACTAACACAACTTCCTATTTTTATGGAAAAAACAGGCAACACTGTCACTCCTGCAACATGATTGAATGTGGTTCCCAATCTGAAAACTACTCTCTTTTTTAGCATTAAGCAGCGTTAACTTTGAAGCTTACAGTATAAACTGGAACAGTTTTATGATCATATGGTGTGATAGACTGTCTGCATTATTAAATTCCTGTATTTCATTGAAGCTTTTACCAAAAGTAAACTGAAGTAACACCTGAACAGCGCATCAACAGCTCCGTAAGCTTCCATCTGTTCATTTCAAAACAACTCTGACCTTCGTTACAGCTGTCAAGAGTCCTGAGAACCAGAACAAACTGTGTTCACATAGCAAATCCACACACACAGCAGCAGTTTTCAGCATTCTGTGGGGCCCATTTCGGTTGAGTTAAAGCCCCTATGTGTATAGGTTGAACATTTCTGACTTTGGTGACTCGTAGAATATACAGTGCTCACATCAGCCACCCACCCGCACACATATTTTAGTTTCTAAAGACTAAACGTATACATGCCATCGGGATAATTTAAAAAGATGCAACACTTTTTAAAATGTTCAACACATAGGACCTTGCGTTTTGTTTTCTAGGCTTGAACTTACTTTATTTCCTGCATCGGCCATCTGTTCTCTCTGCCAAGAGACAGGAGAGGAATCAAAACAGGACATAACACAGCGCAGCAGAAACCTTGATGGAGAACCACCTCAGCCCCCGCCTGAGGGGATCTTTGATCGTGGGAGACATCAGAGCCGAGAGAGGGAGTCTCCACCCCCCTCGACCCCCTCACCAACTCAGCGCCCTCCCTTTCTCCCTCCTCCCCCCTCTAGGAGTTCACTGACCAGATGAAGGAGCTGGTCACAGCTGGAACCAAACTTACCCCCCGCCCTACTCCCATTTTCTCTCCATAAACCCCCCTCGGCGTTCACAGTTCTGACACAATCATCACAGCGACGATGCCAAGCACTTCCCCTCCCTCCGTGACGGCATCATCCTCTGTCTCCCCAGCCTGATAAGGTTGTTTGTGTACAAAATGCAGCAAGCCCTAATTGATATCTGCTGGGCCCAGGCTGCAAGGCTAATGGCACTCATGACTCTTT
Organism: Coreoperca whiteheadi; assembly: GCA_011952105.1. NCBI lineage: Eukaryota > Metazoa > Chordata > Actinopteri > Centrarchiformes > Sinipercidae > Coreoperca > Coreoperca whiteheadi. Next base: position 27,791,553 of record CM022479.1, read on the forward strand.
CCAGGGCCCTGTGTGCCAGTAGCTTCCTCAGTTTCTGTCTTGGTGGGTAATGGAAAAAGAATGGAGAATCTGCTAAGAAACAAGAAGCACTCAACTGATTCTGTATATGTATCAAATTTAGCATCCATAAACTAAATTATAACTCATTTGAAAGCCTTGTTCTAAGTCTTTCACATCCAACCTGGAAAACACGACAGCCAATCCTATTTGTTATAGTGTACCGCGCTCCTGGTCCCTATTCAGAGTTTTTATCTGAATTCTCAGAATTTCTATCAGGTTTAGTCCTTAAAACAGATAAAGCAATTATTGTAGGTGATTTTAATATTCATGTGGGCGTTGAAAATGATAGCCTTAGTACTGCGTTTATCTCATTATTAGACTCGATTGGCTTCTGTCAGTGTGTACATAAACCCACTCACTATTTTGGCCACACCCTCGACCTTGTTCTGGTATACGGCATTGAAATTGAACATCTAACAGTCTTTCCACAGAATCCTTCACTATCAGACCATTATTTAATAACTTTTGAACTCCTATTACTGGAGTACACACCAGCAGTCAAATACTACTACAGTAGATGTCTATCTGATAGTGCTGTAGCTAAATTTAAGGAAGAAATTAAATCTGAATTTCACTCAATGCTATGTCTTAACATAACAGAGGACTCTTATGCAAATTTCAGTCCGTCCCAAATTGATCATCTTGTTGATAGTGCTGCAGGTTCACTGCGAACGACACTTGATTCTGTTGCTCCTCTTAAAAAGAAGATAATAAAACAAAAAAGGCTAGCTCCATGGTATAACGCTGAAACCCGCAAATTAAAGCAAACATCACGAAAACTTGAAAGAAAATGGCGTTCGAACTATCTAGGAGAATCTTGTTTAGCCTGGCAAGATAGTCTTAAAATATATAAGAAGGCCCTCCGTAATACCAGAGCAGCGTACTACTCATCACTAATAGAGGAAAATAAGAACAACCCCAGGTTTCTTTTCAGCACTGTAGCCAGGCTGACAGAGAGCCACAGCTCCATTGAGCCATGTATTCCTGTAGCCCTCAGCAGTAACGACTTCATGAGCTTCTTTAATGATAAAATTTTGACTATTAGAGAGAAAATTAATTACGTCCTGCCCTCAGCTGGTGCCAACCGATCTGCAAGCATAGAGGCGTTGGAGGGAGCTGTGAAACCTGATGTATACTTGGACTGCTTCTCTCCTGTCGACTTTATTCAACTAACGTCGACAATTTCTTCATCTAAGCCATCGACCTGTCTCTTAGACCCAATTCCAACTAGGCTGCTTAAAGATGTTCTACCATTAGTTAGTTCATCTTTTGTAGATATGATCAATTTGTCTTTACTGACAGGTTATGTACCACAGTCTTTTAAAGTAGCTGTTATTAAACCTCACCTTAAAAAGCCCACGCTGGATCCAGGGGTTTTAGCCAACTATAGACCTATATCTAACCTTCCCTTTATCTCTAAGATCCTTGAAAAAACTGTTGCTAATCAGTTATGTGACTTTCTAAATAACAATAGTATATTTGAGGATTTCCAGTCAGGTTTCAGAGTGCATCATAGCACAGAAACAGCACTGGTGAAAATTACAAATGACCTCTTAATTGCATCAGACAATGGACTTGTCTCTGTACTTGTCTTGCTAGATCTTAGTGCTGCATTCGATACCATTGACCATCAAATTCTATTACAGAGACTGGAACATTTAATTGGAATTAAAGCAACCGCGTTAAGCTGGTTTAAATCCTATCTATCAGACCGATCTCAGTTTGTTTATGTTAACGATGAATCATCGAAGCACACCAAAGTTAGTCACGGAGTTCCGCAAGGTTCTGTGCTTGGACCACTTCTATTTACTTTATATATGCTTCCTTTGGGCAATATTATTAGAAAGCACTCCATAAAGTTTCATTGTTACGCAGATGATACCCAGTTATATTTATCGATTAAGCCGGATGAAACTGATCAGTTAGTTAACCTTCAATCATGCCTTAAGGACATAAAAACCTGGATGACCAGAAATTTTCTGATGTTAAACTCGGACAAAACTGAAGTTATTGTACTTGGCCCCGAACGCCTCCGAGACTCGCTGTCGGCAGACCTAATTGCTCTAGAGGGCATTGCCCTGGCCTCCAGCACCTCTGTGAGGAACCTAGGAGTTATCTTTGATCAGGATCTATCCTTCGACTCCCACATGAAGCAAACCTCACGGACAGCCTTTTTTCACCTACGTAACATTGCCAAAATCAGGCACTTCCTGTCTCGAAGTGATGCAGAAAAATTAATCCATGCATTTGTTACTTCAAGGCTGGATTACTGCAATTCCATATTATCAGGCAGCCCGAAAAAGTCACTTAAAATTCTCCAGTTGATTCAGAACGCTGCAGCACGTGTACTGACAGGAACTAGGAAAAGAGATCATATTTCTCCAATATTATCTTCTCTGCACTGGCTCCCTGTGAAATCCAGAATAGAATTTAAAATCCTTCTCCTCACCTATAAAGCTCTTAATGGTCAGGCACCTTCGTATCTTACAGAGCTCATAGTACCTTATCACCCCACTAGAACACTGCGCTCTCAGAATGCAGGGTTTCTTGTGGTTCCTAGAGTCTCCAAAAGTAGAATGGGAGCCAGAGCCTTCAGCTATCAAGCTCCTCTCCTGTGGAATCAGATCCCAGTTCGGGTTCGGGAGGCAGACACCATCTCCTCATTTAAGAATAGGCTAAAGACTTTTCTCTTTGATAAAGCTTATAGTTAGGGCTGGCTCAGGAGAGTCCTGAACCATCCCTTAGTTATGCTGCTATAGGCCTAGACTGTCGGGGGACTTCCCATGATGCACCTCTCTCTCTTCACCTCTGTCCTCCTCTCCATCCGTATGCATTCTCATCCCATAAATGCATGTCACTAACTTGACTTCTTCCCTCTCCCGGAGTTTTGTGCTTTGTCGTCCGTCTCTTCTTTCTTAGTGTCACTTTCAGCAGGTATTTCAGTGTCCGGACATGTATCTGGATCTGTGACTATGGCAACCTGCTGGGGCAGTGCTGCTGTGTCTATGGTGCAGGGGACGAGTGGCTCGGGTCCTGCTCGTTGGGCTCCACCTGGAGCTGCTCGGCTGTCCGTCTGGACCCATCATCTTCCCTTATGTTTTACCACCTAAACATTTCTAACATACTAATATATATATATATATATATATACAACAATTTTGCCATCATGGCTATATATGTTATAGTTTTGATGCTATAAATCTATTAATCTGTTAAATCTGTTATAAATCTATGTACTTACGACATCTATTGCATGTCTGTCCGTCCTGGGAGAGGGATCCCTCCTCTGTTGCTCTTCCTGAGGTTTCTATCGTTTTTTTCCCCCTGTTAAAAGGGTTTTTTTGGGTAGTTTTTCCTTAATCGAATCGAGGGTCTAAGGACAGAGGGTGTCGTATGTTACAGATTGTGAAGCCCTTTGAGGCAAATGTGATTTGTGATACTGGGCTATATAAATAAAATTGAATTGAATTGAATTGAATTCCTCGTCAGCCACAGCCTGTACCCAGAAAACCTGACCGATGATGGTTTTAACATACTAAAACTAGCTTCAAGAACTGTCAGGCCTTTGGCAGGAAAAACATTTTTGATCATTTTTTATTAAGCACAGTCTTTATTTTATGTTTTTAACTGAAACTTATCGAGTCTACCCCTCCCGGCTTCAGTTTTATGAGTGAGGCTAGAGTGCAAGGAGGTGGAGTTGCCATTTTGTTTAATGATTCCCTCCGATGCAAGCTGATCTCGTATAGAAATGTTGCTTCTTTTGAAAATGTGGGTCTTCAGTTGAATTCCTCTTCTCGAGCTACATTTCTAAATATCTACAAACTATGCATTTATCTTCAGTTGACTCGACTACTGCATCATATATCTGGAACAAACTCCAAGAAAACTGCGAGTCTGCTGCAACTCTGTCATGACCCCCCAGTCTGAACGAGAGTGAACGGGTTTGGTTACTTGGTTCCTTCGGTATGATCGTGGGATGTCTGTGTTTTTGTTCTTCTTCTCTTGCTCATCTCACGGGCTTTCCCCTCTCGCTCCCTCTGGCTCAGCAGGATCCGGGGCGTGGTCTGTGGCACTGGGAGCCTGTGGCACACACCTGTGATGGATTGCCCTAGATGTCGGCATTACTTAAGCAGCAGCCAGACTCCCAGCCCCAGCTCGTGTTTTGAAAGTGCTTAGACTATGTCTGAATAGTTTGCTTGCCTTGTGTGCAGGTAGCCTGGTGGTGGACCTCTGGACACTGCCTACGGACCGCCTCGTCTAGACCTCCCCAGATCTCGCTGTCAGCCAGCCACCAGCCAGCCCAGTTCACCCGGCTTCCCCGCTCTGTCTGTCGACCTACAGCCTCACCTCTGTTTCAGTCATCGCCCCACATGCCAGCCTTGCATGCCAGTTCCGCCTAATAAAGATCCTCATTACTTACCGACTGTTCCCGTCTGCTTCTGGGTTCTACTAAAACTGTGACAAACTATGTTCTATTAAATCAAGGCTGAAGACCTTTCTGTTTGCCCCTGCCTTTTATCAGTTTAAATAATTCGTTTCTTACACTGCACTGTAACTTTTAACTTCTATTTAGCTTATTTTTATTTTATGTTCTCTTGCCTCTTTAATAACTGTTTTTAACTGTATTTAATTGTCCTTTTGTGATGTGTTTCTTTTTCACTTCGTCGTGATGCTAATAACAAAAGTAATATTTAATAATAATAATACTTAATTATAATAGTATATTTAATAAAAATTAGGTTTTTTTAAGTTATATAGGGAAGGAAAATGGAGTCACGGTAATTTGAGGGCCAATTTTTAAGTTCAGGGGATTTCACTACAATTGTACAGCGTAAACGTATCCTGCTCATTTAATATAATTAGAATAGACCCTCAAGGAATGAAGATAAATGTTTGTTTGTGTGGGCATGTGTGCTCTGCGCTTCTGTCTTTGTGTGAACCAATTTGAGTTTCAGACCTTGACAGTAGAGGACCTTTTACCCGGTCCCCACTTCTTCAAAGGGTTGTTTGAAGGTTAAGTTCAGGTAAAGGATCGGGGGAGGGGAAAGGGAAGTCTTTTTGTTAAGATGAATGCAGGTATAAATGTGTTTGCGCGTGCACGCGGCCTGCACAAATGATCTGTACATTATGCAGCAGGCAGATGAAAGCAGCAAAGCTTTCCAATTATGCCTGGGGTACAAATAAACAGAGTAAAGGAACAAAACATGTCACTCTCCAGTCAGACCTCAGCATCTGCAAAACGACTGTGCATTTTATCTAATATTTAAAAAAAGAGTTTCATTAGAGTAAAGTGGATAGATGACCTGTATCAACCTCAACTGAAGTTTAGTATGTGTTACAAGTAGTATTTGTTATAGGAAATTACACCATAAGCATTAGTTTTACATTTTCAACCCCTCTACGGATACACTAAAAACTGAGATCTAAAAATTTTATTACCAGTTAATAATTCCAGTTACCACGACCAGGGCATTGCAGATATATTGGTAATTAGTAGTATTTGTAATTGTTTTAATATTACTGAATATTGTTTCTGTTGCTGTTATTCTTGTATTATTATTATGAAAAGCTCCCATTCATTAGAATATATCAGGAGTGATGACAGTAGAATGTGCCACTGCCCATCAAAAGCTCTACACACTTCTCTGGCTACGAGTGTGTATGGCAAATGAAAAAAGATCAAAACCTCTTTTTTACATGCAGCACTTCTAGTGTTTGGGCTGCACGTAAGCGATCATACATTTATATGTTGTTCAGACTTCTGTCTTTTTCTCTCGGTATGGCTTGGGGGTATAATGTACATGTCCACTAGGAAGCAGTGTCACATTTAGCAAAGCACCATGTAAAGAAAACATGGCAGAAACCCGGAATTGGAACTCAATTTCAGCCCAGTGACAGTGTAAACAAACCACTACATTAAAAAAAAAAATCAAACATGGCCTTTTCAGTAGTGCCTCTAAGCTAAATGTTATTTTCCTATGCGCCGCTAAAACATCATTTGTGTCAGTTTTATGCTGAAATGTACCAAACTCCGGAAAAAAAAAATAGAATAGAATAGAATTCAATCACCTTGCTTGACACGCAGTTCCATACAACGTGTTAATGTGATTTGAGGGGAGTTATGGATATCCATAACACCCTTCTCTATGTAGGTATGCAAAGAGATTTACGTGTATCTCCACGGAAGCATAATTCCACCTTAAGAAAGGTGGTGTAAGTCAGATGGTGTGTCTGTCAGACACTGTAATCCAGAGCAACATTTTCAAGAACGATATTTCTGACCCCCAGAGAATTGTTTAGCACCAGTGACTGATGAAAACTTCCCCTTGGCCAACACTTGACAACCATGACAAGGTCAAATCCCTGGATTTCTACCGGTGTTTTTGTGGATATTCATGGTCCCCAGGAGATCAATTCAAATATTTTTGGTGACATGCAGACCTTTCCTCTAGCACCACAATGAGGCCAAAGCCTCCATAGAATTATTTCCCTTCTATACACAAAACGTTCATCTTGCACCAAAATGCACAAGACATGATGAAATATCTAATCCTCAAGTTTTGTATTAATGTTTCTGAGCACAGTCTTGCTCCCCCAGAGGATGACACCGTAACCAGTGCTCTAGCACATACAAGGATCACCACATGGAATCATTTGAGTTTCCTCTGTAATCTCTGCCTTTCATTTCACAGCCTTTTTTTCCCCACAATTGATTTGGCTACAGGGAGACTTTGAACAGCTGGCCACAGAGACAACATGGAAGACTGCAAACCAGCGTGATATTTGTCAGCGACTGAAGTTTCTTTCATCTGTCCTTTATGCAGACGAACGCACACACACACACGTATTCATTCAAACAGATACTATATGCATGCAAGCAAAGGAAACACAAACATAAAATATGTATCAATTGGAATGCAAAGACCCAGCTGCAACATGTGTTAAATAAAATAGGTATTACAATGCAAGGACAGACGGTGTCATAAGACTGATAGACAGTATTGTTGTGTGGAGCGGTCTGTTATATTCAGCACAGACTCTGATATAAACCACATCAAAGTGCCCGGGGAGCGCTGCATATTTGCTGAGAAATTCTGTCTTGCCAATAAAAAAACTTTATTCAAATTAGATGATGCCGCAGCAGCCGCAGCAGCAGCAGCACTTTTTCCAAGTGGAAGCTGCGGTGGTGTTCAGAAATGCTGCAACAGCAGATTTGACTTTTAATAAGAGAAAGTGAACACGTTATATCTGAACTTAAAGAACAGTTCACACAAAGCTGAGCACCTGTGAAGGTGTGTGTGTGTGTGTGTGTGTGTGTGTGTGTGTGTGTGTGTAGCTGGTTGGACCTGCTGAACACACAGTGAGCAGGAACAGCGTGGCCCCTTACCTTCAGATGGAACTTGCCCTGTGTTTTGTTTTTCTCCAAACTTTGAAATGAATTTTTGACCCGGAAGGAGTTGAATCTTTCACAACAACAAATACCTTTGGTTTAATACTTTTACAAGATAAGAAGCACCATCTTTTTTCCCCTGTAATATGGCCGAGGGATAGGCTACTCCATTGTTGTCACGTGTAGGATTTGTTGCCCAAACTGGCTGCCAGGAACACTGCAGTGACTTGACTACAATCGAGTACCCTCCTTGCCACAACACAGAGTCCTGGCACAGCATCAAGAGGGATTTGTTTTTAATATTTTGCCAGGTTTCACCTTGTATTTTCCCCCAATTTGAAATGTCCAATTCCTCTGATTCCTTTTGAATCTACTGTCTACCTGCGCAGGGCCGCAGACAGACATGCGGGCATAAGTCTTCTTATTTTCACCTGCAAATGGAGCGCTTCACCGCGAGGGCCTAACATGTGGCAGGTCCATGTTATTTATTGAAGCTGCTCAGGTGTTATCATGAGGTAAAAACGATCCGTAGTCCTAACCTTGAGCATGAAATATATGCCAGCTTTATTTCCATTTTCATCTGAGCCAGGGGTGACCCTGGAAGCCAGCTGCTGGCAATCAAACCCTGAGTCTTTGCGCTGGTGGACCCCCGAGCCACCTATTTCCCCGATCAAACAGTAATTTTCCCACCAGAAACCTACAACTTTGGAAAAATCTCAACATGAACAGGTTCCTTCAGATTGTCAGTGTTTGGCCTTCACTGTGCACAAGGACGAGTGTGCAGATTTGACACTAGAAGAGTTCTTTCACCTTCATTTGTTGAAGGGGGAAGGTTTCTCTCTGCTCACCTGGGATCTGGGTTTATTAAGGCATGCGCACACAGCAGGATTTTGTGACATCCAATCGTGGTCCAATATGCAACTTACTTACTTGACTTGGACACTTAAAACTTTTAGCAAGAAGGAACTTTTCAGTAAGTAAGAGACATCTTGTGTCCAGCAGTTAAACTTTTGAAGTGAAAAGTATTTGCATATTCATAGATTCTGCATTTTTTTAAATGAGAGGAGAAGGAGTAGATGTCATTTTAAGAACTTTTAACAAGGTGACTGAACTTTTTTGGTAGAGAAACTAAATCAGACACAAATTATTAATCAGTGCAGACTATTTTTATATGTCTGCAATCATGTCTGAAGGGGATCTCCAAATGATCGCATTAGCTTTAACTATATATATTATAATTGTGTCCTCGTCATCATAACTGTATGTACTATGATTTTCTGCTATGAATCTATTCTGTACATATGACATCTACGGCATGTCTGTCCATCCTGAAAGAGGAATCCCTCCTCTGTTGCCCTTTCTGAGTGTTTCTATCATTCCTTTCCCTGTTAAAAGGGTTTTTTTTCGTTAGTTTTTCCTTCGAATCGAGGGTCTAAGGACCGAGGGTGCCGTATGTGACAGATTGTGAAGCCCTTTGAGGCAAAATTGTGATTTGTGATGTTGGGCTGTATAAATAAAATTGAATTGAATTGAATCGCTTCAACTGAAGTTTAGACGGCGGTTTTGCACAAAACAAGGACTGTGGATTTTAACCCCATTTGACCCTCTGCAGATTCTGGAGAGGAAGACGGATTACTGTGAGCGCGGAAAGCTCACAGTGGGGAAGAGGATCAGCTGAGTGTCTCCTGGCAGCCGGCAGGTGAGGCAGCGTGGCACTGTACTGTCACAATACGTGTCCCCTTCAACACAGGTCGTTTTCGATGTTAACGAGGTATGTACGAGCCGTGAACAAGGACAATTCCCATAATATGAGTTTATGAGTTGTGATGCTTCCCTTGGAAAGCTGGCGAACAGTGGATGTACTCATGCTATTTATATTTCTGTCGTAATGCGTGTAAATGACTGTAACAGTGACACCTTGATGCAAACACAAGATATGGAAAAGCGATGTGGCCACATTGTGTCTGATAACTTGACAAAGTGACTCGGAAAAGTGACTGACACTGAACATGTTGACATGTTATAATGTATCTGGTGTTAAGGGAGGTTGAGGGAGATGGTCACATGGTTGAATGCACTTATTGTAAGTCAAGTTGGATCAAAGCGTCAGCTGAACAAACGTGATGTGATGTAATGGACGCAGCTAATAACACATAATATAAGAAATTCAAGATATCCAAGACAGACCTTTGGTCTTTGACGTGATTTTTGCTTCTCAGGAACACCAGCACAAATAACGCTGCTATGGGAAATGTGTGTGTGTGAAAGAGATTGACCTTTTATGATGCTTAATTGTAATGTCAATATGTTTATGTTACCAAAGCATTACATACAGGAAAAGAGTGTGTAAAGGAACAAAAAAGTGATGGTTATATTATATGGTGAACAGTGCACATACAAGAGGTATCATGTACCCTGTTGTCAACTGTTCAGAAAAGGTGTACGCTGATTGTAAAAACATATTCATGTCAGCAGCAGCTCTCCAGCTAGTACAGAGGACACAGAGGTCACGTCTTCTGTAATAATTGTGTTAATCTGGGGTGGGAGATGTTAATTGCAATTACATTTTCAACGATAATACGTATTGGTTATTTTTAAGGATAATTCTGATATTTTTCAGACTAAATATCTTAAGTTTTAAGGGCAAAAAAGGAACACATTTTAAATTAAATGGTCTTGGCTTTCTCAACCAGAATTACATAGTGTAGAGCGGGTTTAAAACATTTAGACCATCAATGGAAATGCAGTGATCGCTGGATAAGCTCCCGGGGCACTTTAAAAAAAAACAGTAATGTTTCCATCCAACTGTCCAAAAAAAGCGACAAAAGAAGGAAATTCACAAAAATAAAGCATCACAAAAATGACTTGATGGAAACAGATACATTTCAGTGATCACACCAATTAAAAGTGATCAAAATGTGATCAGCAGTAGAAGGACGGTTGGTGGGGCTCAATATAAAACACACAGAGTCACATGAGTTTAAGAATTTACCTTTTGTGAATGGGGTAAATAATCACAGAGGAGGCTTTTGTGTGTGAAAGGAGGTTTCATATTTGTAATTTAGATACTCTAAAGACAGTGACCTTCAACTATGACGCTCATGTTTCTGCTTTAAGCAAGTCTAAAAAATGTTTTATACTTTACAAGGAAACGTTCAATTTTGCTGCTGCCATGAGTCTCATCCTCCCTCAGTGTGTGTGTGTGTGTGTGTGAGTGTGTGTGTGTGTGTGTGTGTGTGTGTGTCAACTTGACTTGACAGGAGGAGTTAAGAAGTTTATGCTGTACTTCTGCCCTTTAAAACGTGCCCTTTTCAAAAAATATTCTTCTCTTCTCCACTGACATGTGAGCACATACAGACACAGCCATCGCTGACATTTTTTTGCCACCTGCCTGTGATGCACACACACACACACACACACACACACACACACACACACACACACATTAGACAGGGTGAAAGGATAGACCAGCTGCTGCACGTGCAGGGCTGAAAAGCTGCTTCAGCGTCTGTCTGTATCTGAAGTGAGCTGCAAACGCATTTCGGGCAACAACCTTAAAGCAAAAATTCCCTGATAGCCAACCCAGCCTTGAAATGAGGTGAGGGCCCCAAAAGTTCCAAAACATATGAACTATGCTAAAAGAAACAATCCTGAACATGAACATCATTACACATGCACGTGTATTTGCGTCCGAATGTCTAAATCTGTCTCATCTCAATCACCTCAGTGACATATTCTATTGCAAAATACGCATTGTTGCAAAATGTGCACAAAAAAATTGAATAGTTGCATATGCAAGAAAATGAACTAGTTGTCACAGTTGTAGCAATGTGGCTGCTGCTGCCGACTGGTGGTATGTAGCCCGTGTAACTACTGAGGCACACAGAAAAATCTCCACACGCAAATGCAGAGCTCAGCCACTGCAGAAGAGTAGCAAACGTCACGTGTTTAAAGACGCCTGAGTTGTAACTGAAGCCTTGTCCGTATTTCCGGCTCCTGGAGCAGATTACTTAGACTTTTCAGCCTTTAACATCTATGTACGCATTATCAAATCTCAATACACTTGCAAATCTGAATATGGATTTGGAGATGTCTTTTTACACGTTTACAAATCTGATTACGCACACACGGATTGAGATACAGTTACACAACTCTCCTCTCTCATCTGTAAAATTGTTTTACTATAATAATGGCCCCATATGTTTGCCACTGCCGGGAAAAGGTGAATTCACCTCATGCAGATCAGCAGATCTGCCTCCTTTTATGTTCAGTATCCGATTTAGAGTATTAAAGTGTATTTGTGGAAAAGCACCTGAGGACTGTCTGACATGGAAGAGATGGATTAATGTGGTAACACACAATATGTTTACTGAATGTTTGATGTCACTTTTAGCGTTTTCTCACCAAATTAGCTCTGGTTCTTGAACCGGTTCCATTCGACATCTTGGAACCCTGGTGCTGGTGAATCAGCCCAAGTTTCCACCAGTTTTGAGCGGAACCACTGTAATCAAGGATGTGTCAACAGAGGGCGTTGCACAATGCACAGGGATCTGCAGGATAAGACACGGCCACTTCAGTTCGCAAGGGAAACCCGCTAATTTTTGGTTCCAGCTGGGAACCAACTTTTCGGGCTCCGAACCAATTTATTTTTGGTCGTAATGCTCCCAACGCTTCTAAAGTTAGGTGTGCAAACCAGAATGGAGCCGCTTCCATGCTGGTGGGAAAAGCCCGGGTGGCTTACACATGAGAGAAAATTCTGTATTTTAACCTTATAGGTTTGGTAATAATTCCTTACTTCATGGATGGCAATGTCTGTTTATCGGTCGGTCCACCACTTTGCTCCATACTGAAATATCTTAACATGTATTGGATGGATTGGCATTAAATGTTTGTACAGGCATTCATGGTCCCCAGAGGATAAATCCCAATGGACTTTTCCTGTAGCACCACCCTGAGTTACACATTTCATTACATTAAAAATGTAATCACTTTGATGATCCCTTGACAATTTCCTCGAGTGCCAACATCAGGTCAAAATTTGAATTTGTCCAATAAATTAGGTTTACGACCAAATAACTGCAAAACTAACGACATTCCCATCAGCCTCAACACTTTTTGTCAGTGTTGTGCAAGCTACCAGTTACTCTACACTAAATGAAGCTTCACTACACTGGCGCTACCCCCCCCCCCCACCAGATAAATGTAGCAAGCTAAGCTACAGCAACAAGGCAAAAGTAGCTTAACTACATAGAAGTTGATTCTTTTTTTTTTTACATTGAACCAACTTCATTTTAAATCAGTGCTATCTCGGTGATCAATAAAACTGTCAATAGCCTGCGCTCTCTGCTCTCATTGCCTCAAAAACACCCACGCTTAATTTGATTCACTTTCCTTGCCAATAGACAGTGAAAACATTGCAGCTAATCAACATGGACATGACAAAAAAAAAAAAGATATCAGTATTGAGTATCAGTATACCGTTGTTGTACTCTTTTTATTTTCACAATATAAAATAAGGGAGTGCCCAACCTTCACTTTAATGCATCAATATTCCTACAAATACAAATCCTAACTTCTGCTTAATTTCCAAAACAAGACCTTTTTTTGTTATACATACATACGGTGATGTGGCATTTCATACACTGTACACATTTGAATATGTTACCCTAAGCCAGTAAATAATTAGCACACGATGTCACACCAGCTCCTGCTATGTTATAACTCATTTACCAACGTAATGATGACGATTGAAACTTTATAGAGCCTATGTTGGTAATTAAACTAATCTCGCTACAGCAGCAGTTACATAACTGTGACACAAGGACCCATAATGAGCCACATGCCTGTTCTTATTAGATGCCTGCATGCCAATATTGCTTCACTTTAATGAGAATGAGTCCTAGAGTGATATTAAAGTTTTTTTTTAATTCCAGTCCCAAAAACAGTTTCTTAACTGTGTCAAAAAGCAAGGACGAAAAAAGTGCATATGTAGCGTCAGGTTGAAAGCAAGCTCTTTACCCTCAGAGTGCTTCTGCCAGACGAAGGCAGGCAGCCTTCTTGGATCTCTTTCTGACGCCTTTTCCTTTCTGCTTCTGCCATGTTTTATTAACTCCGTATACAACCGCTCCTGTTTGTGTGGGACTTCTGCCGTGGGGGGAAGAAGCCTGCTTACCAGTTTGAAATGGAGAAGCCATGCGGTGCCGCCGCTGCAGTGCTCGCTGCTGAGGGCTGAATTGTGTCCTGCCTCTGTAATAATTCACCAGCCTCCTGCCAGGCTTTGACACTGTGCTGCAAGATTCTTGGAGATACCAAACAAAGGGAAACAATGAAATATGAGTGTACACAAGTGGGCGTTGGTTAATTTTGAGCCAACTTAATGCCCTTCTTCAAGGTTGAACCTAAAGTGTAGTTTTTTTTAAATAACACCCACAACGACTATTGAAGTGCTGTGAATTTACACATTTATCATTTGAGCCTCTGTAAATAGATGCTCATCTGTCACAACTAAACATGATTTGGACATAAGCTGTGAGGCTATAAATGATGTAATAAGTCTAATGTAATGAAATACTGGACTGGAAATGGTAGAAACACATTTGGATGGTCTTGAGAAGTATTCTGCTAAGTATTAGTTTCAGTACTGCAAACGATACCTGACAAGGACAAAATCACAATATATTCCACGTGCCTTGAAGTAAAGTACAGTGATGCAGTGCAGGAGCAGCCAGCAAGATTATCATGGGGCTGGCGTTGTTTGCTTCGTAACATTCAGTTTGTATTTATTGTCGTTTTACGATACTCAGGTACACAGCTTCTTCGCCAGCCTTATGCCTAGTTCACACTACAGGATTTTAAGCCCAATTTGAGCCTGATTTGCAAGTTAACGAGCTGTCGAAAGGTCGGGTTGTGATCGGGGGCAAATCGGTGGGTGATCAGCGCTCGCCAATCTTTCAGTGTGAACTACTCAACGACGCATTAAAGACGCGTCGCCGGCGCCAAACAAATATCTAGCATGGAGCTGTTGGCCGACTCGACGTTCTGTGGTGTCACGTGTCGCGACGAACTACAGCCAATGAGAGCAAGGCCTGAGTCGAGGTCATCTCAGCAGACAGACGAACATATTATTTTTTTGTTTTCCCTTTTTTGGGGTTCAGAACAGGTCATTGCGCAAACCACTTGCACCGCTAATTTTGTTTCAACGTCCATTTTCCAAACAACTCCTGTTTGGCGCGTCATTTCCCGTTCCACTTCTCGCGAGCGTTTTCGTGACAAAACGTGGTTTGGGGGCCGGATAGGGTCGTCGTTGTCAGTTTTGTGTAGTGTGTGACTCCCTGTTGCGGAAAATGTTACGTAGTGTCATGTAGCGTGAACACCACAACGACTTCAAGACTCAACAGCAAGTCATGTGGTCTGAACAGCACAGCGACCTGCCGACATTTAAGGTCCTGTAGTGTGAACTAGGCATTAGTCGCTGTAGCTTACGTGACCCACATAATACACAATAATGCAAAAAAGGGGCGCAGGACAGCAACACGGTGGAAGACCCATTGAGTAAGTTACAGTAAGGTTACCTAGTCAGTGTGCATCCCTATTTCCTTTGGGAAGAAAATCGGTTTTATAATCTGCACACGGAATCTGTCTTTATAAAGGCAAAACCTCTTTGGCGTGAACACATAAATGCACATACACACAGAGGACCACAGCTGCTCTTCCACACCCCTCAACTTCGCTTTCTCTAATGGTTTTGACAGAGTTCATGACGAGGAAAAGGTCAAAGTACTTCGCTGGTTATTACGTGTGTGTGCGTGTGTGTGTGTGCGTGTGTGCGTGTCTGACAGAAGGAGAGGAGCAGAGAGAGGCAGCCTGTGTGTGTGTGTGTGTGCGTGTCTGACAGGAGGAGAGGAGCAGAGAGAGGCAGCCTGTGTGTGTGTGTGTGTGCGTGTCTGACAGGAGGAGATGAGCAGAGAGAGGCACCCCGTGTGTGTGTGT
>CM022479.1:27807016-27836325 GCA_011952105.1 Coreoperca whiteheadi
TGAGCAGAGAGAGGCAGCCTGTGTGTGTGTGTGTGTGCGTGTCTGACAGGAGGAGAGGAGCAGAGAGAGGCAGCCTGTGTGTGTGTGTGTGTGTGTGTGTGAGAGAGAGAGAGAGAGAGAGAGAGCCACATAACTTAATCTTCACTGGGAAGGAGTTTTTGATAACGCGGTGTAGCAGCGTGCACACAAAATGTATGGTCACATATTGTGTAATTTTCTTTATTTGGGTATGTTATTTCTGGGAGACGAATGTTCTAATGTGAGCCATAATGGTCAATTGTTGCCTCTTGGCAATACTACAAGGTTTCTTTGTAACACACGTTGCTGGAAGAATCATACTGGAAATATTGAATCGTTTGTTTATTTTGGTTTAAAGTCAGGATGTTACACACTCTGATACGGTAGGTCTGCGGCACGCAAGTGAAATCAAAAAAGGCGAAGACATGGGACACGTCACGACCACACACCCACACACCCTCACTCCCCCCCCCCCCCCACACACACACACACACACACACATTTTTGGCTGAGAAATTAGTTTTTGATGAAAATAGTCACAGATATCAGACTAGACGGGCACCAGGTGGCGATCTTAAACTTCCTCGCCCTAAAACAAATGCTCTAAAGTCAGCTGTGTTTTATAGACCCATATTTCTCTGGAATCAGCTCCCCAGCTCCGCACGTACAGTTGAAGTTAATTGCGTACTCAAAAAGATATTAACATTACAATTACTGCAGACGACCATATGAATACATATATGAACATGTACTGCAGACTATACTATGAACATCAAAATAAGACTAATTATTATTATAATTTATGCTTTTTGTCTTACTATTTTCTTTTTCTTTCGTTAATGTATATTTATTGGCATTTATTATTTTGGTGTGTTGTGATATATTTTGAAATGCATTGCTCATTTGAATTATGTAAGGACCCCAGGAAGACTAGCGGCCATTAAATGGGCAGCTAATGGGAATCCTCATAAAACAAAACTGCGTTTAATGCTGGCACACTCAACATTTACGGTGTTACTTTGTAGATATTACTATATATTTGGCAATGATAGCAATGCTGTTGGACTGTTGAAGCAGGTAGGCGCATATTTTGAGTTCTGGTATTGGGCTGGTTTTATTGGCCGTTGGGCTGGTTTTGTCACACAAACCTGGCGAACCTGCTGCTGAGCGAAGCTGCAGTGAACAGAAGCACCTGTCTCATTCATTTTCCTGTTGTTTTTTTTCCCCAGGTTTGTGAAGTTTTAAAGCTTGTATAACATACAAGAGCAAACATGATGATTAACATTTAAATTCAGGGTTCGATTTATTTTGTGAAGGTAATTACATTCATATGGTTTTGTGAACAAGTAGAAAACCACGGTTTTCCTTTGGGTCGTGGGAGACCCAAGATGGCGCCGGCTGTAAACAAGCATGCTTTACTTTCTGGCTCCGGCACCTGTCATTTTGGGGTAAATGCTATTTGTCATGGTATAACAGCTTGTTCTAAATTCATATACGTATTGCCGGTGTTAGTTTGGTGTATGTATACATTCTTGAAACATAAGCACTTTGAAAAGTTAGACTTTGCAAGTCTTCGGCTCATTCATCGGACAGAGATAGGCATTAGTAGCAATGTGCTAATTTATTTTTGCACCACGAGTGAGGTTGAATAAGGGAACATGTGAGAGCATAAAATTCAAAATTTCACAGTAATGCTTTATTTAGGTAACTGTGAACCAAAATGGACTGAATGAGGACTCATTAATGCAGAAGCACACCGACTGATCTCAGGGTTATTGTAATGGTAAATGGAAAATGTGTGTTTTATTTGGAAGAAAAAATAAGACTGAAACTAACCTAGGCATTTTGTTGTATTTTTGATATTATATTGATAAAGTAACACTGGAATACAGAAATCAAATTACAGAACGAGGTAATGAAAATAAAGATGTATTTCGCATATATGCCCTGCACAGAAGCACTTGTCGCCTGTCTCATTCTTTGTCCTGTTATTACAGGAATCTTACCCGTTCATGGCTTCTCAGTCTGAGACCCGTTACATTATGTATGAGAGCTATCAGTGAAATTTCACTTCCCTGAATTTAAAACTTGTCAGGATTTTTTTTTAAACCGGCACAGCCTGCTCAACCCCTTCCGGTTTAGCTAGACAGCAGCAGGAAGTCTGGGGGTTGTTTCACAAGAAAAGATTTCGGACTGGTCTGAGGTGTTAGGCAAGTTGTACCTTCGCCCTTATCGTAGATTATTCTAATGCAAAGTTGGACAGTTTCACAAAAATGAGGAGTGACTTATTTTAAGCCTATAAAATTAGCCACCGTACCCCCAGGCTAACTCAGACCCATGTTTCCGTGGTAACAGTCAGTGACACCTGCTGACCAGTGGCACTGGAAAGAGGAACTCGTAATTTGGGGTTTGCTAACGATGTTGTGAGCGAGAAGGTAAAGAGATTTTAGACACTGCAGTAGTGTGCTGGAAACATGCAGCAGTGTATGAAGCGCCTGTGACACTGTAATCTTAAAGCATTTTTCTCTGTGACTTCAAATTTACTGATACGCATGTGTGACTATTTTCCACAACTACAGATTCCACTGTCACAGGTTGTTTGACAGTTGTTTTGCTCCAATAATACCGACATAGCAGTGGGGACATTTGCCCAAAGAAACTCCCCCGAGCCGGACTGAGGAGTTAGAGGAAGTACTGAGCCCTGGCATATTAAGAGGCCCCAGCGTCTCAGCTCAGCTACTCGTCTGTACTGCGCTGAGATTTTGTCTTGGACTGAATTTCCCACAGTTAAATGTCCTTGTAACTGCTGGGTTTTTTTTCAGAGGGCCCCGGGAGTGAACAAAGCTGAGCAGTTTGACGCAGTTGCTCGGTTTTTTTTTAAGTTTTGAAAAAAGTCTTCATTTATCCAGAATCCATGGCAAATTATTCCTCCTATCTAGTTCTTGACGATCTGTCAAGAACTAGACAGGCTTCCATTTATCTGTAACACCTACTGATTAACAACATGTCCGGGCTGATAACACGAACAAACGGTGGAGTTTTTCCGGCTTCTATCGCTTACATCATCAAGCTTTGACATTGGTTTTCTGTTAAATATTTACCACTGACTGATCACCTCCTGACGGCAAATGACGGTAAAATTATACTCCCTGACATTTATTGCAGTGACCGCCTGCTTCATTAGAAATGTGACCTGTGTTTACTGGATACTGAGTTCTGCACAGCAAATACAGCATGTGCCCTGAGATGTAGGTAAAGGAAGGCTGCAGTAAAAGGGGACATTATGATGTATTTGGTCCAGAAATATGGACTTAAAAGGCTCAAACATGGCAGTGGAGTGGCAATTATTTACACCTTAGATGGGACTTTAATTAGCCCACACTATGTGATGTCATTTAGCAGTGATCAATGAACACCTGTACTTTGTAAATGTCAAGGGTTCACATAACTTCAGAGTTGACAAGTTGACTGTCCAAATGCAGCCTAATCTCGTGGCTGCTGATTACTCAACGGCCCGCAGCTGTGACTGCTGTGTAAGCTCCTTTTTCCACTTTGATTCCAGGGAAATTGCTTTGCAGAGATGCAAGAACAAATGAATGAGTTAAGTCAAATGACAAGAAATCCATCAAATGCATGAAACTGAAGAGGCACATTGCACATGCAGGAACAATGAGGAAGTCAGGTGACACTCATGTAGCGCCACAGCTCTGTGGTCCATGACATTTAGTAGCCTATGCTGAGGGCATTTCCTTTACACGTGACTTGCTTTACAGCCATCTGAAGGCAGCAGGTATCTGCTCTAGGGATGGGAATTACTACTCTTTGAAGGGAGTCTTTCGGCTCCCAAACGCCTCTTCATTTAGTACCACTTCTGCTGGTCACTGCCCGAAGTTACGTTCATATTTGTTGCATAAATATCCAAGATTCTTCATTTGCAATACTTAGAAAATATTCTGTCATTCTGATGGTTAAAAAGTGGGAAAGGTCAAGAATAACTATCGTAGTGTAACAAAAATAACACCCTGCTAGAGAAATATTATGATTAATAAATACTTACACAACCCTTTACGGACACAAAGTGTAATGCATTTCTTTCTCAGGGAGTGGGGGCAACGGACACGTCACTAATCTGCTCTGCCTGCGTAACTGGGGGAGGAACAGCAGTCTCCTTTTTAACGAGTCTACAAAAGATTATGCTTATATACCACTCATTTGCAGTAGCAAATACATTTTATAAGGCTATTCAACATAATGAATTGAAAGTTTTTAGTGAACATACAGTATGTGGAGACAAGGAGACAGACACAGCAGGTTAAATATCCACCACCTGAGAAATCTTTACAACAAACAAACAAATGGGGACTTCTGGTTTGCCAAATATTTAACATCCTTCACCTGCTGCACGGCTTTAGATTTTAGAAAGGAGGCATCACTTATTCAATATATCTAATTTTGCCCTTGAACTTTGTACATTTCCTGCAAATTTGTTATGAACATAGCAATTAAGGGAAGGAGGCGGCAGCGTAATGTGTGTTTCTCTCACACACACACACACACACACACACACACACACGTGCACACACACACGTGCACATGTACAATTAAAAGCACCTTCAAACCCCCTGGGGAGATCAATGCGTAGAGCTGGAAGAGCTAAAGATTAATGATGCCACGTGTTCATTAAAGGAGAGTCTCAGAGAGGGAAATGTTCATTAGTGCAGTTTGTTTGTCTCGATGCACTTAGAGCAGACCACAGGAGAGATGTGTGATGGAGAGCTGGACGGTGGAGCTAAAGCATCAGACATGATCAGTCTGAGATGAGTGCGGGGCTGGTTTTAATTGATACATCCGTCCTGCACGTATGCCTTCAGTGCTGTGCTTCATAAAAGGAAATTCATTTCCACAGAAAATCTGGAGGTGATGTTGCAGTAGCTTCTAGCAGGATACATAAAATGTAAGTCAAAATAAATAGTCCATTATGTAAGTTAACATGTACATACTTGGAACATTTCTGCACACTTCAATGTCAATAAAAACATTATTTTTACATAATTGACTATTTATTTTGATTTATATAATTGTTTGGGACTATCTGATAATAATAAAACGAGGTATATGGATTATTATTTAACCTCAACATAGTCTCTGGAAAGGCATGTTGCTGTTTAATTATTCAAGCATACATTTTCCACAAAAACGTACTTGCATGGCCCACTCTGTCTCTTAAAAATGAAGTTATTATTTAACTTACCTGCGGTAGCAAATATTTCGTAGGAAACAGATTTATACGTTATTGCGAAAGGTTCACTGGCAATGTATTTCATTTCTGTTTTCCTACAATATCTGCCCCATGGCAACTACAGCACTATTAACGTTTTCATGGTTATATTTTGGCCACCCAAAGAACTTACGCTTAAGGGAAAGATCGTCATCTTGGTTAGATACTGAAAAAGAACAAGACTAGTTGGCCTTTTCAATATTTAACCAAAACCATCATCTGCGTGTGATTATCTCCACCATCTTTTTAGCCTAACCCTAACCGCACGACAGAGGAAGGCATCTCCAGTCTCTGGTGTCAAAGTCCAGAGCTCTGTGGGCCCACCATCCACCCTGACATCCTCCCGACATCTTCAGCGAGGCACAGTATTAGGATACACTTCTCTGCCTGGAAAAAAACATTGCCTGTTAACATAACAAAACAATAACATCATTGTTCTTACTCTGAACAACGAGGTCTTAAAGGTGTTTGGGTTTTTTTCCTTTTCTAAATCTGAACTTGATTGTTAGGCATTTTGTCATGACTACTTAATGTCATTTAAAAAATAATTAGAATTTGAAACCAACTCGGTTAAATATTGAAATGATGGTGTGCTGTCTGGTGCTTGAAGCCAGTGAATGTTTATCCAAGATGACAACCGTTCCCTAATCTTTACCACGTGCTGTATATTGCCTAAACATAACCATAGAAATGTTATACTTTTTAATAGCCATTAGGAGATAAACAAATGAAAATGCGACTTGACAATCTGTCAAGTCGTTAATTGAAAATGTCTCCTCATAATATTGATGCCAAATTGTAAGAGCATTACGACTCCTTCAAAGCGTATTTGAAGTTGCAAATGAGCTGTTTATAAATGTCATGTTTAGCAGCCAGGGATGTAAATATACACAGACTCTCATCAAAATTTCATATGAAAACGCAAAAAAAAAAGTATGTATGACTTTGATTACCGGTGGTGTCGTTTTACATAAACATGACAGACTTCCTTTTATGAAATAACAGTCACATTTGGAATATTACCAAATTACTGCGATGGAGTCCCCAGAATTCCTGTCCGAACTGTCAGACTGCAGTTAAGATGGGAACGTTTCTCAGCTCTCTCACAATAGCAAAATAAAGCAATGTTGTAGAGGGATTTTTCAAACCCTTGTCTGATATATTTTGTTGTATGTTTATACCCTCTTTGCTATTTTTACACGTGAAAACTGATTTTTATTTTGTGTTTTGTGGTATGAAAACAATCCACCAACACTTGAAAAGTCTCATAAAAGCTCTTGTCTCCTACTTGTCACCACCTTTCTCTTTTTGTCGGGATTCGTGTCTGTTCTACAGGGAACTCTGAAATGATTTGAAGTGGGAAAATCCCTTTGAAAGTTTGACTCGACAACAGCTTTTCAGCTCCGGGGGGAAGTTCTCTCCGGGTGGCTACGTGGAATGATATTAACCATGTTAAACAGAGCCTTGGCTTCGGCCTCAAGTCTGCTTGGCCTTCCGTTCATCCTTCAGAGCTCGGAAATCCGCCATCCATGGTCACTTGTTTTCTAGGAGAAAAGTCCCTCAGGTACATACACCATGAAAGGCAACCCGGCTGAGGAGGAGTGGATCAGCTAACCAGAGGCAGAGAGAGGCAGACGAGATAAAAAAAACCCACAACACTTTGTTGCTTGTTTAGCAGCTTCTTAAGGTGCTTAGAGGACTGTTTGTATCGCGAGGCGTACCTTACCTCCAAAGGGACTCGGAGAAGACGAGCGTTTCTTTCCTGTTTTTCGTTGCCGCCACTGCAGGACCTGGAGAGATGAGAGAGAGGGATGCTTGAGGGTAAACATGCAGGCTGTTGGCAAAGAGTTGCTGAATAGGTTTACAGCTGAGCCACTTACTGCTGTGTCTCTCTTTTTTTTTTCTCTGAGGCCCTGGGGCTGACGGTTTAGAGAAAGTGCAGCGAGCTGGCAGTGTAAGAGATCTAAAATCCTGTCCTCCTCCATGCAAGATTAACTGGTGTGAGGAACTGTGACAGATGATGTTTTTTGATTTTCATTCTTTGAGCTGTTTCCATTCAGTAATCATTCGAGGATGCCCGGAAATACAGCAAGTTCACGAGGTATCAGACCTTTTCAGTTTCTCCATATTTTGTTGAGCAAAGAGGCTTATCAAAGTCTGTGTGACGTAATTCAAGGGATAGACAATACAAACCCTTGACTCATTTGAATGCAAAAGAAACTCTTTGAGATTTGGGATTTTACGTTTAGTGAGACACAAATATGAGTGAAAAAGGCTGGCACAAGCATTTCACCTCAAAGGCAGATTCAATTTTGGGTCATTTGCATAACAGTGGCAGAAGACATATATTGCTGACTGGGGAAGCATACACCAGCTGAAGAAAAAATAACCTTAAATAAACCTGATGGGAACATCAAAGTAACCTACGACAGGGAGCAAAAGAGCAGACGGGGTATAATTTCAGCAGCAGTGTCAAGCACCTTTTGTTTTTTATTCTAACCAAGTAACCACCAAATATAACAACATCAGATATGGATGCAATTGACCAATTTATCAATTTAGTTATCAATACACATGGTGAAATTTGCTAAAGGTTGGGTGAGCTTTCCTATGGAAGCCCAGTATTAAATTTAAATGATGATTGACCTCTCGTTAGACTTGGGTATCAGGCTGTGCCTCCAGAAATCGACTGGGCCCTCTGATAGGCGACACCATTCTCTAACCCCAATGTACCTTTAAACTGCCTTTGAATCCTACTGTCACCCAAGAAAAGAACATATACTTGACAGGCAATTGTCGTGGAAATGATCTAATAAAACACTCAGGACACAATAAGCACAAAAGCACAGAAGGGATTGACGTATATGAGGTATAATATTGTAATTACAATAGGACATAACAAGGTCTTGATCAGAGAGTAAAGCATCTCCTCGAGCATCCTGTTTACCATACAGTTATGCTCTTGGAGAACAAAGAACTTTACTGTGATTGGATGTACACCTAAAGATAACACTTTTTCTATCCAGTGGTCAGTGTCCAGCTCAAACATACATTTATCATGCCATGTTTGCATGTTCGTGTGCTCCGCAACCATCGCATTACCATCTGGTTTTGGTCAAAGGCGTCTTCTAGCAAAGGTTCACTTTACATGTACATACATTCCGAACCATACAAGGAGCTGAATAAGAGCCTGAGACAAGAGCAAACAGAAACAACAGGATCACTACATGCTAAATAAAATGAACAAATGATCAAAAAAATTTGCCTTGGTGATTGGTCATCTGTTACAGGAAATGCACTTGTCACAGTCTGTAGAACAAGAGCCAAATATTCAAGTTTCCAACATAAACTGATTGGACAAAAAATTAGAAATTCCTTCTTCTCATGTCATGTCATGTATTACCATCGGAAGAAACAGAAATTAGTTTGCCTCACAGTTCGTCAGGCGTATCTATCTCCTTCGGAGCGGTTATCACGTTATGCTGCATTTACCAGATGTCTCTCCAGGCCTGACATCAAACAAACACAATCTTTTTACTGCTCCACACTTCTGGAGAAGCTGTTAACTGGTTCAAAGGTCTCCTGCTGTGAGGGGGAAGCACAGTACTTAGCAGGAGGCCAAAGCACAGGCAGCAACATGGACGAAAAAATTGAGATGAATTCTTTTCCCATGAGCTCTGTGATAATGGCCCGCACTATTAACGGGACACAGTGTCATGGACATGCATCTTCATTCTCTCATCTGTGAATATGCTACTTGTAATACTGTAGTTCATGTTTCCTCGGAGTCTTAATTAAAAAAAGGACTTTAATACATGCCTGAATTTATCATAATGTGAAAATGAGATTTGATGCTATTTGTGAGCCAGGAAATCAGTGGAAAAAACATGTGGCTCCTGTAACACACGCTAGAGAGCACACCGCTCTCAACATGACTACACAGCATATGAAGAATAATATAAAGCATATGAAGTGAATTTGCATTGCTGCTGTGGAGTCAGAAGCATGGTGTTATTTCGTTTAATTTTTCACCATCTATAGCTCAGCAGGAAATACCGTTTTTTAATACTATCTTTATGACGGCAGAACTGTGAGTCGTAGAAGAAAAGATATTTTTATAACCCCCAGTGATTTGTGCCTCGTCCATTGTGAGAAATACAAGACCACAGAGCAAGACATGCTGTCAACTAACAAGAGAAGTCAAGGTGCAGCAGCCAGGGGTGGAGTTGATGTTTGAAAATGGGGCCGCAGTGGATTTGGTCACAGTGTGCCCACCCACACCACTTTAAATAACCAGGCTATTTAAATAAGCAAAAAAGTCATGCAATTGACCATAAAGCACATTTGATATCGACACTCTTATAAAGCTACCATTATAGTAGGGAGAAAGTGTCATGCCATTTTCGATATGCAACAGTGTTTCTTGCATTGTATCTGTGACACACTGTGTCGTTGTTCTGATTCATTTACTTTATTTATACAGATTTAACAAGACAATTTTTAACGAAGATCAGAGCGAATGAAAAAAGCTCACGGGGGGAGCAGAAGGCTTTACAGTTTATGAATTAATATTCCAGATCAGGAAAACAGTGCTGTTGAATCGGTCACATTGTTACACCAGCCGTTGTTGATGTAAAAACAGATACCTCCACCTTTCGTTATGCCGGAAAGTTCCGTGTTTTTCCGATCCGCGCTGAAGAGTTGGAAGCCTGCCAGGTGCAGCGCAGAGTCTGGTATCTATCCACTGAGCCACGCCTCGGTGAAGCTTTAAACAGAAGATGAATAAACGTCTTCCTCAGCAGCAGCTGAGATCCGTTGAATCGTGTTAAAGAACTTTACAAGGACAAGCTTATGCTAGCATAGGTAAAAGGTAGTCATTAATAAAATTATGTAATTGTGTTTTGTGTTGTATCTTTCTACTGCACACATTAAAGCTGATATTTCATACACTTTGTTCCATCCTTGCACCGATTGACTTGTTTGTTGTCCACGAACTAAGACCTCATCTCCTTAAGATACTGTACATGATAAAAGCTGCAGGCCTATATCCTTAATTAAGAATGCCCATGGGCGGCATTCTTGACAAATTGCATGATATCAGCTCAGTCTGACTCAGTACAGAGGAACAAGACAGGGATGCCCTCTATCCCCCCTCCTCTTCGCGGAGGAACCTGGAACCCCTGGTGCAAGCTATTCGCCTGAATCCCTTATTCCCAGGCGTCCAGGTCAGCCAAGTGTCACATAAGTGGAAGCTATATGGTGATGATATTTTATTGTTTGTAGCACAACCTGATCCCTCTATGCCTGCACTTCTAGATCAAGTAGAATCTTTCTCGCCAGTTCTTCAGCATCTTGGATTTATTGTGTCTTTTGGATTCTCTGCCTGCCAGTATCCTGTGTAAGATTTCTTTTTTTTTTTATTAAACTCACTGAACTGCACCTGGTCAGCTTCAGTGTCTGCATTTTGGGTCCTACCCTTATTCCTCCTGCTTGGCAAAACTGCAACAGAATGTTAATTGGATCTGCTGTCTGGGCACAAGGTTGTACTTCATGTATTTTTTTTTGTCTTTGTATGTTTTGTTTTTTACTTTAAAAAATGTTTTAATCCCTGGAATGCTTACAAGAGAAAATTTAACAGAGTCAATTTAAAAAAACGTATGCTTTTTTGACATCACGCTTCTTCTAATTATGCTGCATTATAAAATTCTAACAAGCTTGTATAGACTTTTCTGGTGCATTTTCCCCTTAAGTGCATGTGTGTATGGAAGAGTCGCTATGTTTCGAAGCACACTGATGAGGCCAAATCTGTGCTTTGGATTTCCATATTAAATGGCAAAATGTGATTTATTAATTTTTTTGGCTGCACAGCTTGTTTTGTTTTTATAGGCAATTTTTCTTTGTAATAGATTTAATCTATTTGCAAAGTAAATGCAGCTGTGTCTGTGAGGCTTTAAAATGCTCCCACTAGTAAATGATATACCAAATGCTGTTTGTCTTGAAAATGTCAACCTTTCCAGACAGAGGAAAAATGTTTTCTCCAGCCGTTTGGATGTAGTAGAATGAGTTTTCTGGGTTTGTGCGGGGAAAACCACATTCTAACCTAAATACGTCACGATGTCACGTAATATACTGGCACTGTCCAACTTTGTGGATCTACAGGTACTTTGACTGTTTATTATGATATTCAGTTACAAATATGAAAATAAATGTACATAAGTTTGACAGTACAGAGTTTAAATTCGGTCTTCTGTACTTGAGGGTAAATCATTAAAAATATGGGATGAGAATTGTAAGTATTCAAACTCAATAAGCTAACTTTAAAATTCATTTTTAGACAGGTTTTTGGGCATTTTACAGGAGATGGAGATGATTTTTTTTTTTCCCATTCTTCAGTGTTACTTAGCTACATACAGTATAATGCCGTGTGTGTGTACACAGTATCCACTATCCACACTGTCCTCCCTCTAGCGACGTTTGCATCCAAACAGCCCAATCCTGGCTTTTGCGGAAACCGTAGTTGAGCAGCAAACGTCATCAGGCATCCAGAGAGCTGCACCAGTTCTCAGCTTCAAGAAGCACTGACCAACTGCATACATCTACAGTTACTCATACTGTGCAGAACGAGAAGAGGAACCCAAACAGTGTGTCTACACAGGTTCCAGCTGCAACAGCTGGAACAGATCTTGTTTTATTCAATATTTTTATGCTTTCAAGTCTATTTTACAAGCTAATCTACAGTGATTGTGTGTTGGGCTCTGAGCGCTGCTAAAATGCGGGTGACTGATGCCTGAACGCATCCTGTGTAGGAACATTAAAGCTGCTACTCTGCTAACGTGCTGTTAAGATTACGACTCCTGTGTAGATACGTGTAATTTTTGACCAGTGGCATATAGCCTACCTGGTAAATTGTATTGCTTTAAAAAAAACACCTGCAAGGTCATGAAAATAACAAAACGTTTGCTTCACACATAGCTTCAAAAAGAATGAAAGCTGCGTAAAGAAATCAGCTGTTCATCCATACTAAACTAAAACCAAAAAGTACATATTTAGTTTAGAGTTTTCTAAAATTCTTGTCAAATTCTTGTCTCAGATAACCTTGTTGTTCAGTGCTGGATGTACCATTCGGCACTTCGTTTATTACTGATGATCATTTCATAACACATCATTGTAAGCGTTATCAGGCAGTGGGTTGGCCTTCCCTGGCCCCTGGGAACGCAGCATTTGCTCCTATATGTTTAGAAAGCTATATTAAATTTTACCTAATTATCTGACATCCCTCTTTACATGGTGCTCCAATCATTATCAGACGAGACCTCAGGATTGGTTGATTCGTCCTTCGCTTCAAGATCAATTTTTTGGGAAAAGAAGGGGTGACTGGTTTTAATTATTGTGCAATTATAGTTTGAAATAAGTTTCAAAAGATCACCATGTTGAATGCCCTAGTCTCATTTAAAGACTAAAGCAATTTTGGTGTTCCGTACTGATTGTTTTAAATAGTGATACCACTACGTCTTAACTTCTATGCCCCATATTGCTTAATGTTTTTATTGTATTTTATTTTTGATTCTTACTTTAATGATTGTATGTATATGTAACCAGGGCACCATTTGAAAATGAGACCTGTCTCAATGGGTCTTCTCTGGTTAAATAAAAGTCATCATTCGGCATTTCTTTCCTGTTCTGTTGTTGGGGATTTTTGTTGTTTTTTTCCCCCAGCCTCTTTGTATGCGTGTCCGTCTGGGTGTGGCATCCCTAATCACCAATTACCTGACTCTCCTGCTCTACCTGCCGCACACCTGAAACTCATCCACAATCAAGACACTGCAGTATATTTACCCTGGCTCTTCACCAGATGGTTAGTTAGCTGCCACTGTAAACCGAATGGCCCCAAAGCAGGCTTTGATGCTAGTGACTGTTTGGATCGGTGCTTACCTTGTTGTGTGCCTGTGTTCACGGCCACCTCCCCACCAAGCCTGCCTGCTTCGCTCTCTACCAGCCCAGGAGACACAGCGCTAGTCGCCATCGTCTGCTCCTCCTTACCTCACTGCTCTCTTTCTCCACTTCTGGACCCATTCCATCCAACCTCACTGCCACAAAGCCTCGGCCGACTAACTGGATCCTTTCCCCTCCCCGCTAATCTCTCATCCTCAGAGTTTGCTTGTTTGGGTTCAGATTTCCTTGAAACAGAAGATATTTTGTAAAACGAAGACAAACGTCCTGTGTGAACACGTATTTTTAAGAGGAACCGGTAAATATGTTGTAACATTATAAGATACTGATTTTGCAGTAACTTCTAACATTGTTCAAACTGTATTCTTCCAGCTAGCTGTCAGCAAGTTATTCGTTTAATATATTATGCTATACATTTTGGGGTTTTAATTTTCTCTCTGGCATATTAGGTTAATCGCCTCAATAATACTGTTATGCAAAAGTGGTGATGCCTCCAATCCCAACAACTACCACACAATATCTAAACTTCTTCTTAGCAAAAATCCTTAGTCAACACACAGCTACATACCTTTATTGACTCACTAAATTTACTACATCCACAGTAGTCTGGTTTTCGCACAGGTCACTGCACGATAACAGCTGCAATTTGTCACTGAAACTCTTTCCTAGATAAAAAAACCAACTATTTTGTGCTTCCCTCTTCGTTGACCTCTCTAAAGCATGCCGTCAAAGACAACATCCTACTCCACAAATTACAGTCTATAGGTCTAGATGAAGCCACGCATAATTGGTTCCATTCACTTACACTTACCAAGAGAACATGCTGCTGATCATACTCAGTCCAGCCATCTTACCATCAGAGATGGTTTGCTAAATATAGTATCCTTGGTCCACTGCTGTTTACGTTATACATAAATTACATAATACTTCCAAATCAATACTTAAATGTCCTTTTTGTTTTTGCCAATACTATTTTATGTAGCCCAGGCACCACCCCAGCCCATACAGGCCCTGACTCGTCTTCAGTCTGCCTTTGATGCTTTCCAAGTATCACTCTTTAATTAATCACAGACTAGTTTTAAATGTAAAAGTACATGGTATTATCCAGCTCCACCACCTCTTCCTATCCGGCTATTAAAACTTTAAATGGCACCCATATTACTCTTGCGGAGTCCTACTAATACTTAGGAATGTGGCTTGACAGCAGACTATATCATTCAAGACTGACATTCAACATTTGAATCAAAATTTAAAAATCAATCTATGTTTCTTATATAGATATAAAGATGTCTGTCGTCCTCCAAATGTAAAACTATTGTGCAGTCAGCCTACATGTCTGTCCCTGAGTATGGAGACATTCTATATTGTCCTGCTGTCCTATCAACACTTCCGCAGTTAAACCTGTGTTTGACAGTGCTTTACGCTTTATTACAATTTCATACTCATCATTTTTCTCTGTATCACACTGTGGGATGGACTTCTCAGTCAAGAAATTCCCATCTCCTGTTGTCTATCTATACAGCTCTAATGTTGAAGCTTCCAGACTACCTCAAATCTCTACTCTCATTTAAATCTTGTAACTACAGTAGACGATCCAGTGACTACCGAACCTTAGATATCCCTCATGAACGCACTAATGTTGGCAGAACTGGTTTCAAGTACTATGCACCTTTTTAATGGAATGAACTGCATTACACACACTAAAGTCTTACATTCCGCTTGGAAATTTGAATGCTTTATTATCTGATATTTTCAATAATTCTTGTAACTACTAATTCCTCGTTTATCATGTCGGTGTGTTGATTCAGTTTTTTGTTTGTGTTCTTTTGAATGTTCTTGTGCTCAGGTCTCTCTTGGAAAAGAGATCTTAATCTCAATGAGACTGCGTGACTAAATAAAGATTAAATAAAAATCAACAGGATCAGGAAAATAGCGTGGATTGGTCATGAAGACATTTCATGCACAACGTGAAATGGGTTGTTTTTTTTGAGCTGATGAAGATGGTAAGATACGGTTAAAAACCTGGATAAAGCTAGTAAGGGCGCCTTGCTTATTTTAATAAACTTCTCTTTCCAGGTTTAAGAATGAATTTACTCTCAAGTTATATGATGCATTTCCGAGGAAATTATATGCAGAATATCATTTGCACAATTTGAATTCTTTTGAAAGATGATTTATAATATATAATGTTCCTCAAGAGTTGTTGTGACAGTTGAATATGTCTCTTACTTACCAACTCACAGCATTACCGTCTCATCCTTTTTTTGATGGATCTCTCACAAAGAAAACAACTGTGCTGTACCCGAAATCCCCCAATGCCAAGCACAGTGACAAACCTGTCCGAGTGAACACATCAGAGATTCCTCAACAATGGCAACCTAGAAAAGTCTCATACAGTCTCATATAATGTATCTTCACAATAGCAACATCAGTCAAATGGGGAAGCTGTGGCTTTGTGGCAGAGCGGGTTGTCCACCAATCGGTGGTTCGATCCCGGCTTCCCCCATCCCACGTGTCGAAGTGTGTGTGAATGTTTAGATTACTTGTAATGATGGGCAGTTAGCTCCTGCCATCAGTGTATGAATGTGTGTGAATGGGGTGAGTGTGATATGTAGTGTGAAAGCGCTTGAGTAGTCGGAAGACTAGAAAGCTGCTATACAAGCGCAGTCCATTTTCCATCCATTTACCAAATGTTGATACATTTAAAAAAGAAAACATTCTTTCTTGTTCCTTCTTGTCCCGAACTGTAAAATCTCTTAATCATTACTTGCTTTTGATATTTTTCTAATTTCAATACGCAGTATGTATAACAATATGGCAATCTAAATCAAATAATATTAATGAAATTGCTGCTCAGAGTAATGAACTCTTTTCTGTCAGGAACATATAATATAATCAGTCAATCAGTCATTTTCTACCGCTTGTTCCCGTTTGGGGTCGTGGGTGACTGGAGCCTATCCCAGTGACTTTGGGCCTTAGGCGGGGTACACCCTGGACAGTGGCCAACTCGTCGCAGGCCTGACACATAGACAGACAACCATTTACTCTCACATTCATCCATTAGGGGCAATTTTAGAGTTATCAATTAACCTAATTAACCATGTCTTTGGATGGTGGGAGGAAGCCAGGGAACCCGGAGAGAACCCACGGTAACACGGGGAGGACATGCAGACTCCACCCAGAGAGATCGTGTGACATTGGTCTGGTCCGGGATTCAAACCCACGATCTATATAATATAGTGTAAATTCATATATGCATTAAGTTCAAGTTCATCAACAATGATCCTACATAATGCATATTTTTGACACAGGATAATACATTAGTTGAAATATGGCCAAACAGAAGAAATGCTCCTTTGATAACAGTGATTGAAGCGATCCTGAAGATATGTTGTCATTAGACATGATCTGGCAATTGCAGGGGTTTTGTGTCGCGTTGCTCTGCATGTGCTTTTCCACATCGGCGTTCATAACAACCCGAGGAACAAGCTGCATCTCAGGAAAGATATGTGCAGCCATCAAAACCTAATATCTTATGTGCAGATAAGAGAAGCAATTCTAAAGTGAACATGAACAACTGCAGTGTGAATCTGGTCTAAGTGTGGGCATCCGCGCCCTCAAACTGCATTGCATATATGGGGGAATGAAATGGAGCCGAAAGCCTCGCAGAATGCTACACTTTCCTCATCTTTTGGTAATTATTCAAGCTTTTATCAATGCCTGCGAGGTGCACCGCTGTGCACAGGGAACTGCAGCCCAAAATGTTTTTCATTTCTCTTGTCCATATTTCTTTCATTGTTCAATGGGTTTATGTAGGACACTATTCATTTACGTGTTAGGTGAGAATGTACAAACGACCTCCTTTATGAGTTTAAGTGATTGTCTGAGTACACTGATTCAATAGCACAGGAAGAACCATAGGTGGGAGAATGACCCCTTTTGTGATCACAAGTTTTCTCATTGTCTTGCTCCCTGTCAGAATTGTTGAACACTTGGATTGAAGAGGGTGTTCAGAGCCCATTTGCCCCAACGGCTTTGTGAAGGGGTGGAAACTGTTGTCAAATCTTGAACCTGAGTCTCTGTTCTACAAAATCAGGGACCTGTTTAACAAAAATGATTTGTGAGCACTGCTTACTCACAGATTGTCTCACCATCCCGTTTCACAAATGATTATTTCTTGAAGCTTGCCGATACATTTTGTCTGAAAATTGGAGTCGCACATGTGTTTGTTTTTGTCATGAGTGAAATGTGTCAAAATGAGCAAGAGGAAATTGTCTCATGCTGCAACTCACAGCTTGCATGTTGCAAATTTGGTGAAATGGGCTCCAGGAAAAGGGAAACAGGCAAGGATGCTCATGGCGGCTAGAAGACACAGGCGAAACTGCTTGGAAAAGTGGCCATGATGCAGGCTAAACTTCTGAGAATGTCTAAGCTACAGATGGAATGGACAGGACGCTCCGGGAAAACACACAGGACCACAGATAAGTCAATGAAAACAGCCACACAACTCCACTCAAACTAAGGGAGAACCTTGACAAGGAATGGTCTGGTTCAAAGGAGCTGCATGTTGAAGGATTTGGCTTCGAGAGACAGCCACAGGGCTCAAGCAGGAAACTGGAGAAAACAGGCTGAGGGATTGCCTGTGGCTGAGGTTTAGAAAAACAGAAGCAGGCTTTGACACAGCGACAGTATACAGACTGAGAAGCAAAACAAGCTTCAAAGAGAGAAAGCGTTGTGGACAGGGTCAGAATCTGGTTGCGGGAAAGACATGTTTCAGAGGTGGACGCTGGCATAAATGCATTAACAGTCTTACTGTGCACCGCAGAAAGGGGCCTGCTGAAGGCACCAGGAAATATAGAGGACATACTTGGAGCCAGGAGTTAATGTGAACCCGAATCCAAGAGCCCACAGATAAGGCTGACATTCCAGTTGTTTCCAAAAAGCCCAGCAGGCTTAATGAACGAACACTGGTAAAACAATTTAAGTCATGCTGACACAGGTGCAGTGGCCTTGTCAATGAACTGCTTAGAGACTCCAGAAAAGCACTGGAAGGCACCAGACTGGACAGACTTCATTCACCTCCACTGTTTTTTGGGCTGGTGGCTGAAGTCTTAGCACCTGGACGGATATAAACCAAAACTATCTCCATGGCTAGATGCAACTATTAGTTGAAGTGAGCCCATTTGTAACACTGCAGTTACATGTACTGTATGTGATGAGAACAAATGAAGGGTCTAACTTACCAATTATTTGCAAATGTGCATTAAAGTTGAATACCCACACATTAAACAGATATCTCTTCAATAAAAAAAGAGAAACAGTCTATGCACACAGCATGCCCGACATGTACAACATAACAACATATGATCAAGGATCTTCTATTACCACTGATATCAAGATCCACATGTTTTTGCTCAGCGCTTCATCAGACTCCTGAAAATCACACCGTATTTTATTTTAGTAGTTAACAACATAGATTTTTGGGGGTTTTTTCAGTTTGAGTATTACAGGAATGTTCTCCGCTCTCCTTCCTGCTATGTGCTCTGGCATATTTGTTTTGTAAACACGTTTTTTTTTTTTTAAATCATTTCCTGAAGCCAGAAAACAGAGAACTGAGCCTGAAATCTACAATTTTCAAGGATATACTGTAAATTCCCCAAACACGCATTAACACTGTCAGCCTCAAGCCTGCATCACTATGACACGTACACAGATACACGCACACACACAGCATTTACATACACACCATCTAACTTTGCCCCAAACCATTGTAAATGATTCACGTGGTTACGTTTAACACGACATACTTCACTGACCCTCTAATGCTGCGTTCGGGTATCAGCCAGGGCTCCCTTTAACGTCTCCAGCTGGTGCAAAACGCTGCTTCTCCACTCAGGGACGAAGCGGCACAATCACATTACCCCCGTGCTTGCCTCCTTACAGTTAGATTCAGATTGATTTTAAAATTGTATTGTTCATTTTTAAGGCCTTAAATGACTTTGCTCCTAAATACATCTTTTGACTTGATGTTAGCCCTCTCGACCATTGAGATCCGCGGATGGAGCCCTGCCGGTTACTCCCAGGTCGCAGTTTGTGATCGGGCCCTTGCTATTAGAGCCATCTGGGAGAGACATCTGCTAAGAAAAAAGCCGCTCCTTATAACTTCGGACTACAGGGATGACATGGGGGGGGTTGGGGTCCACAGTGTCCAACTTTGAAAACCCCACCACCAAATGCCAGTTTCTCCTTGTAGTGCGTGTGCACTGGCATGGGAAGCATTCTCATGTTCTGTGATTGAATAGCTTTGCCATGTAGTTATATTTTATACGTTATAGTAGGGATTAGTAATTATCTTGGACAAAGCATCGAGCCTAGTTACTTTTGACTACTGTTTGCTGAGAACGACCAGGTTGACATCAACACAATATTGTGAGCGGCGATGGGCAGGTCTCTGTGGAGGCATCCAGACTGCGTGGTTCAGACATCAATCAATCAATCATTTCCATGTCAAATAACAGGAGTGAGTAGGTGTAGTCTCTGTTGAGTTACCTGCCAACCCTGACAAGTGGGGATCTACAGCCATGCTAGCGGCTCCATGAGGCTGTACTTACGTCCAGTGTTGCTTTGAGTTAAATGCTAAAGATAACATGCTAAGACGATGACTGTGTTAACATGCTGATTTGCAGGTGTAATTTTTACCATGTTCACCATCTTAGTTTAGTGTGTTGGCATGCAAACATTTGTAAACTAGCACTAAACACAAACTACAGCAGAGGCTGATGGGAATGTCATTAGTTTATGACCAAAAACTGGCAAAACTATCGGACAAATTAAAATGTTTACCTGACGAAAGACGAAAAGTCGGGGTATCAAGTTATTACAATTCATCCATGAATGTCATGCCAATGCCTTCCATAATTCTTGAAACGTTTCACTAAAAACCAAACATGTCATGGTGGTGCTGGAGGACAAGTCAGTCGCCAAAGTCAGTAGGATTCATCCTACTGGGAAATATGAATGTGTCTTACAACATTTTTGCCAGTCCATCCAGTAGATGCTGAGATTTTTCACTGGACAAGTGAAAACTCTGACGTGCTGGTGGAGCCTGATGAAAAGTCACCAAAGTCGGGAGGCTTCGTCCTCTGGGGAACAAAGCCTGCAGCTGGAGGGTTAGCTGGCATCTATCTTCTGGTTTACAGTAGTTTGTGATCTGTGTCTCTGTTCTCTTTCTCTCCACAAATTTTCCTTCCTCGTTCTTTACCTTTTATCTATCGCTCCCTTTGTTGTCGTTCCAGCTCTCTGTGTAGCTGGTATACAGAATCTCACCTTGTCGGCCAGCTCGCTCTCCTCTCCTTCACTTTACCCTCATATTTTTGTAATGTCTCTTCCTTTCCAAAGTTCAATCCCCATGGGCACTTTCTCGTCTCCCTAGAGCTCTGAGGCACTTTTCTTCAGACTATTAGCGCTAGGAACAGTATCTTTAATAGGACTGAAATCCACCAGGAGAGGAAGGGGAAAGAGAAAAAAGTGAAGTGTCATTAGTAAATGGGTGATGCGGTGGGGATGCTTCTTTTTGCACCATTCCAGTATCAATCCTTGACATTTATTTCATGTGAAGGAAAATCTAGTGAACACTTCATTCATTGATTAATAAAACCCAAATGTTGACCCAGCTGCTGCTATTCTTCCAAGCTTCATTCATTAATTGACTCATTTGAGCTTGTGGTGCATTTACTGCCGTGCGTTTAATAACTGAACATTTCATAAAACTCCCATGAAGCCCTGCAGATAAAAGGAACGAATTATCAAATCCCCGTGAGGGCATGACTTCCTAATGCGCTTTTCTCATTTACTTGGACAGAGGCAGTTTGGCTTCCTCGCTGCAGCCAATGACGGCTCCGGAGGAAACGCGAGCTGCACTGAGAACCAAAAAATAAATAGTTGTTTTGCGTATCTGGGGGACGGCGCCAAAGACAGAATGAATGAGTGTCAATGCATGTGTGTGTGTGTGTGTGTGTGTATGTGTGTCTGTGAAAAGCCTGAATCCTGAAAGTAATTACCGTGAGGCCATATAAACCTGTCAGTCATTCTTCTCCTCTGCTCTGAAGATGTAACACCCAGGCCAAGGCACAACTCACATTCCATTCAATCAATTTAGGAAATTTTTATTTTTTTTTTAGAAATTCAATGTGCATATATTTTTGAAGCTGCAGGAGCTGTCATATCTAATTTATTCACATGCACAGTTAGTTTGGGTTTTTTGATTAGATGAATGGTTGCTGTTTTCGTTTTATTCAGAAGGTGTTTAGTTGACACTTGGCAGCGCTAATTACATTGTGTTTTCAGTATCTGACAAGCCAAGTAAAACAGTTGTTGTAGCGAGTATGCTATAACCTGTTGAGGTGGTAAACCACAGCTAGTACTATCCGTCTGATGGAAGCATGCTCATCATGATAACTCAAAGCTAGTGACTGCTGATTATAATCTTTGACTGTAACAATAATAGAATTTCCTGTTTGCTCTGTAATCCTAGATATACGGACAACAAACTAGTGGATTCCAATTAATACTGAAGAAAAAGTCTAACTAAAATGATTGAGAAAACATCTAAAGTTGTATAGAGTGTCCTATTATGATATCTAAACTAAATTATAGACGTCAGACATATTTCCTGCTTTCACTGGAAAGACTAACTTATGATTCCAGCAGTATGTGTATGATGCCAAATAACTCTTGAGTGGAAGGAGGGAGATTGTTGACGCAAAATGCACAATTCAGCTGCTTAACTGTGAGATTTCAGCGGCAAAGTAATAAAAGTACGTTGATACAATGCATTTCCGAACTGAAAATTGATCATCTCCAAGGCTGATGTGAAAATCCAAGCAAAAATGGCACACTGGTGACACAATGGTTTCGCTTCACCTCATTTTTGAGCACAATGGAAAAGGCAAAAACAAAAAACACAAAATCTCAAATATTACAAAAGTGTGAGCAGCAATGAAATGACATGATGTAACACAACTATTGTTGGTGACTGATTCATAGTTTAGTTTTGCCATCGTTTTAGAAATTTGTATAAAACTTGTGGTTCAGGTTCCACCCACTGGAGTTTTGATGGATGGTCTCAGATCCAAGCTAATATTACTAATAAAGTTGTCCAGCTGTTGACTTTAAAGAATGACTTTGTCTTTAATTTATAATAGATTTATTTCATTGAGGAAGTTTTCCTGTTTTGATTTGACTGCTGGTGATGGTTCTGGTTCTTAGATTAGCATAAATTATAGCAGCATACACTGTACTCCTGCTGTGGCCAGCAGAATTGTATAATGTGTCTGTGAGTGAGTCATATTTCTGTTTTGTGTTTTTCTTTTCTCACTCATTTCCTCTTTTCACCTCCTCACAGCACCTAATGGTGAATGAAGCACAGCCCTCACCATTCACTGATTTGTATTATCTTCTGTAAGTCCCCTCTGTTGTTTGTGAAGTGTCAGTATCTTTGGTGATGACCCAATGGAGTTACAGCATTCTTGCTGTGGAACTTATGATCTCAAACATGGATGCAATACCAAGCTTTACACCACAAACACTCTAATATGTAATGAGATGATAGCTTTTAAAGGAACTCTTCCCTTCTATTTTCTTCATGAAACATTCAGTGTTAATTCCAGAAACAAGACCGCTGCAGACGTCAGTCCTACAACTCTTCTTGACACCACCTGTCCTTGATATGTTGGGAAATGGGGACAGCCTCAGGATTTATGATTGTAAAAAACACGCTGTGTTGTTAAAAAAAAATCGAAGACATTTATGTGGAACCAGCACGTGGCAGCAAGGCTATAAGGTTATGATGGTTAATTCATAGGGGATCTAAAGAGAGCGGCTCTTTAGATCCCCTTTTCGGATAGCTTTGGAATAACCGTTCTTTCTTTGCAAACAACCTCAATCAGACTCTCAGGTTTAGGATTTTCTACAGGATATATGCACAGCTCATGCTGCATTTGCATTCACTGCATGTACCCCACCAGATTTAACAGATGGCCTGTTCAAGGCTGCTGGACAAAAATGATTCGTGTGTCCGCACAACCAAGTCTCATGGCAGTTCGTGAAATAGTCACGAAATGTAATCTATAGCTTTGTGTACATGTACTCAAATTTAAAAAATTTTCCGTGACATTCAGCACAACTTTCAAACTAATAAGGACACGTGTAGTATATAGAGAGACAATGTTTAAAAAAGTAAGTAGTCAGGGTGGATGGTTGGGTGAAACTCAGGGCTTTCTCATGGGAGACTGGGGTTTGATCCCTGTGTAAAAACAATAGTCAATGCTTATTGTAGTTAACTACTTAGTTTTGGTGCCATGCCTTTTTAGCCTTAGATGGGTTGACAAGCACATAACATAATGGCTGTACACTCTTTTAAGAGATGAACATCAGAAAATCAATTTAAAAGTTGAAGAACTTACTTACTAGATGTTGATCCTTCTTGCCAAATATTGTTCTCTCATCCTCACCTCATGACTCACTTCAGGGCTTCCATAGTAAGGGAGTCTGGGCAGACACTCTCCATCCAAAGAACATAATCCATCCCAAACAATGGACAGAAACGTATTTTGTTCGTTCAATTTTTTGTTCACTTTAAGTACGTAAACTTCATTAGCTGGCCTTTATTGGAGCTCTTTCCTTGTGCAGGTTCCTTTGAGTCTTTATAAATTAGGGACCATAGGGACACATTTCATTAAGCAAAAATCTGTCAGTCTCACTCACATGCCCACAGAACTTGCAAGGAGAAAAAGTGTCACATGTTGTTAGCATCACATGCAATTAATAATGCTGTTTTTATCCTCCCTTTCCGGTCCCCTTTTAAATGAGCAAGGGCAACTGAATGACACACTGTTAGTATTCACACAAATAAATGACACCCATACCACTGCCCTGTCACCCCCAACCTACAAGCCTGACAGGTTGTCAGCATCAAGGCAAGTCTGTAGCTATAACCCACAACCTCCAAACCATTAAAATGGCCATATAGCCTATGTAGTTTCTTTGGACAATTTAAAAAAGAATATTCACACAAATCATTGCATAGTCATGAAATAATTTATTGGTGGCTATTTTGGTTACAAACAAACTTTAACAGCACCAAGAAACTAATATTTCTCATTTTAGTTGATATCTAGTGCTTTTATCAGGCAAGGCAAGTTTATTTGTTTAGCACATTTCAACAAGGCAATTGAAAGTGCAAGACAAAATGTAAAAGCAACATAAGACGATAGAAAAAAACATTTAAATTCAATTAAAAAGAGTTGAACAGAAAATACAAATAAAATAAAGTTTGATTTGATAAAAGGCAGCGGCACAAAGAAAAGTCTTCAGCTTTGATTTAAAAGAACTAAGACTTGCAACAGACCTGCGGTTTTCTGGGAGTTTGTTCCAGATATAAGAAGGTAGACATTTGTAGCCATTTTTGTAGCAACACAACCGGCTATTTTAACCCTAATTGTAATCTTTCCCTAAGCCTAACCAAGTGGGTTTTGTGCCTAAACCTAACCAGACCTTAACCACAGCATTCAAAACGTAGATATTCAACATATCCGAGGTTTGCAGAAACATAAAATGGCAACATTTTACTCTGGCGACTGGGTTGGTATTCTCTGACCTCTGAAGTCCTGGGGAAGCGATTGCTGTCTTGCTTTGCTGGTCCTACAGTTTCACAACAACAACTCAAATTCCAACAGCACCCTACTTTCAAAACCTGTTTGTGGTTCCAAAAATGTCTGCTTCCCTCTTAATAAGGTGTGTTCTGTAATTCCCTGTAAGTCGGAATGTATTCGCAATCTAATTCCTTCATCTTTGAAAATGTGACCCCGAACAACATCACACTGGCTTCTCCATTTGCGAGCTTCTTGTCAAGTTCTGAGAGAATGTGAGATCAGAAAAGCAGATTTCAAAATGGGGTCACAGCGAC
This sequence comes from Coreoperca whiteheadi, assembly GCA_011952105.1. Taxonomy (NCBI): domain Eukaryota; kingdom Metazoa; phylum Chordata; class Actinopteri; order Centrarchiformes; family Sinipercidae; genus Coreoperca; species Coreoperca whiteheadi. Next base: position 27,832,228 of record CM022479.1, read on the forward strand.
TCACACACACACACACACACACACACTTTTGTAGGTTTTCTTTTCTTACAAGGAAGTTTGGACCCCACAAGAGTCAGAGCATAGAAAGCCGCACGTACACAAAAAAGCAAATAAACTTCCTGTTGTAAGTCTCAGCAGAGTTCCTGTCACTCATGTCTGTTGTCAAAGTGTCAGAATTTTCAAAGATGTACGCATAGCGAGAAACCAAACAGTAACACAGTCAGAGCAAAACTTCAGAAATCAAATGGCATCCTGTCTTACATTTTAATTCAATCAGTGCTTTGTGTTGAGTTTGAACACAAACTGAACAAGGTACCTGCAACCTAGAACTAAGACTCTGCAACAGAAGCTAAATGTTAGCACATTAACATTTGTTTAAATCGCGGAGTGATCAGTCAATCCATCCTGTTGGTGGTGCATTCAAAAACTAAAGTGAAGGTCTGACAACAGAGCTTCGCTATTCAACTGCCACACAGCACTGCATTCATAAGCAATGATGTTTGGAGACTCAACAGGGCACACAAAGAATTAGCAGACATGATTGTCGTAAACAAAAGTTTGAGTTGCACGACAGCTCATAAACGCACCATTCCTCGACGTCTGATGTGAGGTCTCATTAGATGATCAGGGCTGGAAGACCTGGGGTCTACCCCGGGGTATCCCAGGATGGCGCCCAGGTGGCATCCTGATCAGATGCCCAAACCACCTCAAATGGCTCCTTTCTTAAAGCAAAGAAGTAAATGCAAATGCGCGGTACTTGAATAATCCTTTCTAGTCTTCAGACTACTCAGAAGCGCTTTACACTACATGTCACATTCACCCCATTCACACACATTCATGCACCGATTGCAGAGGCTACCATGCAAGGTGCCATATAAAACCCAGTACATACACTTGGACAATCCGAGTCTATCTGCCGACAAAGTTAGTAACCAGCTGCTGAAGAAAGAAGAACATCTAGCACCTAAAAAGAGATGAGTTTTCTCAGGAGTTCATGGCGACCAAACCGGAGATAAAATGAGAGTGTATATTGGACTTATAATTATCAGATTTACAGAAACATGATTCAAATGGGATGGGAATGTTGCTCTGTGTCTGCTGCAGTTGTTTGTTAACTCATTAGCCATAACAGCGTTAGCCGATGGTATTTCAGGCCTGTGTAACAGATAACATCTACAAGGTACAAGGTAATTTACTGTATTGATAATTATACAGCACAGGGTTGTACAACATAATTAAGTTTGTAGTCCTTCATGCTACACACATGCAATATATATCCTATTTACATATATACATACACATATACACCCTGGAAATAATGCAGTCCATTTTATGAATTTGCGTCTGGGGAATGCAAGAGAGTAGCAACAAGATAGTGACGGTAACAATATGGTTATTAGCTGCATCATAGTAATTTAATTTGTAGTAAACAAGAAAACTCTGATTCATATATTCTTAGAGATATTCAGCGTATTTAACAAGATTGAAATCTTTAGATATAGTAGACTCTTTTTATGATTTTCTCCATTTCTCCACACTGCAGGAATGTTTTGAGGTGACAAACTGGGATGCACTCTGTGAGCCTCATGGTGAGGACATCGACGGGCTCACTGAGTGCATCACTGACTACATTAACTTCTGTGTGGACTGCAATGTTCCAACTAAAATGGTTCATTGTTATCCTAACAATAAACCGTGGGTAACAAAGGACATGTAAGACATCCTGAATGCCAAGAGGAGGGCCTTTACAGATGGTAATAGGGAGCAGGTGAGGGACATCCAGGCTAACCGAAAGGTGAAGATCAGGGAGGCCAAGGAGAAGTACAGGAGGAAGCTGGAGTGGAAACTCCAGCAGAACAACATGAGAGAGGTCTGGAGCGGCATGAAGAGCATCACTGGCTTCAGACCGATTGGCAGCAGAGGAGCTGAAGGCAGCTTGGACAGGGCCAACGAACTTAATCTGTTCTTTAACAGATTCGACACACCGGCTCCTGCTCATCCCCCCTCTAACTCAGCTGCTGCCCCCCCTCAGACCCCCCCTCAGACCCCTGTGAGTCAACTGCTCCCCCCTCCCTCATCACCCTGGGAAAGTCCTGCTCCCCCCTAAACTGGCTCTCAGGCTAACGACCCTCTTCACATTGACATTGATGCCCCCTCCCCCGCCTGTAACTTCTTCTGTGTGCCTGACTGCTGACCAGGTGAGAGGACAGCTGATGAAACTCCACTCAAAACAAGGCTGCTGGCCCCGATGGAGTTAGCCCTGGGGTGCTAAAAGCCTGTGCCCCCCAGCTATGTGGAGTTCTTCAACATGTCTTCAACCTAAGCCTGAGTCTTCAGGGTCCCTGTTCTGTGGAAGACCTCTGCCTCTCCTGACTACAGACCGGTAGCACTGACCTCCCACATAATGAAGACCCTGGAGAGACTGGTGCTGGAACAGCTGCGGCCCATGGTCAGACCCCTCCTGGACCCCCTTCAGTTCGTCTACCAGCCCCGGCTGGGAGTTGAGGACGCCATCATCTTCCTGCTGAACCGCATTCACACCCACCTGGACAAGCCGGCAAGCACGGTGAGGATCATATTTTTGATTTCTCCAGTGCCTTCAGCACCATCCGGCCATGCCCTGCTGGGTGAGAAGCGGGCAGCGATGCAGGTGGATGTCCCCCTCGTGTCCTGGATTGTTGACTACCTGTCTGGCAGACCACAGTATGTGCGTCTACAGCACTTTGTGTCGGATACTGTGGTCAGCAACACTGGGGCCCCTCGGGGGACTGTCCTCTCTCCCTTCCGTCTTCACCATCTACACCACAGACTTCAGCCACCACACAGAGTCCTGCCACCTTCAGAAGGCTGTGGTGGGTAACTTTGTCTCACGGTGCGAGCAGAACCATCTTCAGCTCAATGCGACAAAGTCCAAGGAGCTGGTTGTAGACCTACAAAGGGCCAAGGCACCAGTGATTCCGGTTTCCATCCAGGGGGTCAGTGTGGACATCGTTGAGGAGTCTGTGGTGGCCAATGCTATCCTGTATGCTGTTGCATGCTGGGGCAGCAGGTTGAGGGTAGCGGACGCTAACAGACTCAATAAAGTGATCCCTAAGGCCAGTGACATTGTTGGGGTGGAGCTGGACTCTCTGTCGGTGGTTTCAGAGAGGAGGATGCTGGCCAAACTACATGCCATCCTGGACAGTGTCTCCCACCCACTCCATGACGTGCTGGTCAAGCAAAGGAGTACCTTCAACGGAAGACTCATCCTCCCAAAATGCACCACAGAGCGCCACAGGAAGTCATTCCTGCCTGTGGCCATCAACTCCTCCCTCTAAGTGTTAGTCGATATGACCATAAGTCACTAAACTGGACACTGACCATGAACATCTCTGCAATACTAGACATAATTTGGGAATTTCCGGTCCTGAAACTACTGTGCAATACACCCTGTTTTCAATTTAATTTGTGATACTTATTTATACTTCTAGTACGGCTGTGCAATATCCTACGTCCCATTATATATTGTTAATAAGCTACATGTAACTTGACAGTTCATGCACTATTACTTTATACTGTAATATTAACCTCAACCGGTTAACCCACTTTGTACATTACACTTAAATTTTAAATGTATACTTATACCCACTTTGTAGTTACCTGTATTATAGTGTATTACATTATTGCTTTTTGCTTAGTACTTCCATTCTTGTGTGCACTGACGTGATAGTGAGCTGCTGTTACAAAGAGTTTCCCCTCGGGGATTAATTAAGTATTTCTGATTCTGATTCTGATTCTGTGACTGGTCAGGGGTAACTGCGAGTACATGTCGTTTTTCCAAAGGTTCTAAATCCCACAGCTTGATTCATTATCAACAGAAACTCTACAAATACGAAGGAGAGCAATAACGTACTTGATATGTGTATTTACCATCTGTGCCTTTACTGTATTTAGGTGCAAAAGTCTCAAGAGCCCAGAGCTCATTGACAAAGGACAATCACAACAGCCATAAGCTGAACTCGCTCCCGAACTTGCCCCCCGTCCCTCTTCTGCCCCAGACACCACTGAACCATGAACCCCCCCCCCCCCCCCCCCCCCCCCCCCCCCCCCCCCCCCCCC
>CM022479.1:27836350-27864079 GCA_011952105.1 Coreoperca whiteheadi
CCCCCCTCAGATCCCACATCCCCAGGTCCTTCCACTAACATAGGATGTCATGCACCAGTCACTTTGTGTAGCATTGGTCTGCTCACTACCTCATTCACCATGGAACTGATGTCATTCTACCACCTCATCAGTCAGTTTAAATAAAATAAGCCCTTTTGTCACTTTCATCAGACTGAATAAGCTTTTTTTTTTTATGCACTTAAAATCTTTTTATCTGCACTGTTTGTTCACTGGTTTGCACTTTATCTGCCATGTGCCTTGCGCTGCTCTTATTTAAGCTTATTTTTATTTAATTTTTTTATTATGTCTTTTTATTTTTTTTTTATATTCCCTTATTGTATAGTTTTAGCTTATATTTTATATTGATCTAGATTTTAGGCTCTACTGTTAGTGTTATCTGTATGCACCGGGGGTCTGAGAGTAACGCAATTTCGATTCTCTGTATGTATGTAATGTACATGTGGAAGAATTGACAATAAAGCAGACTTGACTTGACTTGACATACATGACCAAATCATTTTTCTACCTTAAAATGGTTCAACTCTGTACCATTTCCTTCACTGTGTGTAATGACGGTGCAAGTCGCAGCTTTTACTTCCAATGTTAAAGAAACACCTTTTACTCATTCGTGAATCTTTTCTCGTATTTTCTCTTAAGCTTGTTTTTTAAAAAATGGAATAGGAGAAAACCAGAACACTGATTTATGGACATGCGCACACCACTGATTTGTTCCCGCTCCAAATTGGATTCATCTTGATCATAGCTTCATTATAGTCTCTAGTGAATAGTTTCATTTCATCATTCAGCTTGATATCGTGTTCATCTCAGCAGATTCTTTTTTGGGAGGCGGGGGGTTGGTAAGTTTTTTCCATGGCTAGTCAGTGGTGACTGAAATATCTGTCCCACAAACATCGTTAGCAGTTTACACAGCCGAGGCAGCATTTACATTTACATTTAGTCATTTAGCAGACGCTTTTATCCAAAGCGACTTACATATGAGGAAGACAATGGAAGCAATATAACAACACAAGGTAACAAAAGGCAAAAGTGCATCAAAAAACGAGTCTGATTAAAGCCCAGCACAGGATACAAAGCTAAGGATAGGAAGGGGGGTTTTTTTTGGTTTTTTTAACAGAGGAAAAAAAAAGGAAGAAGAGTTAGTGATTGTCAGTTAGGTGTTGACGGAAGAGATGCGTTTTCAAGTGCTTTTTAAAGGTGGCTACAGAATCTGCTGATCTTGTAGAAGCAGGCAGATCATTCCACCAGGTGTGCGAGAGTGATTTTATTCCTTTTTGGCATGGTACCACCAGACCAGCAGAAACAAGATGAATGGAAGTCCAATATTATTCACTCTTTTTTAGCTCTGATTGTTCTCCACCAACTCCTGAGGGAAATACCTGCCACTTTAGCCGCTAAATGCTCCACTGTGTTCACCAGCTGGTCTCCAACTGTGTCTGTCTGCTGTTTGGTCGTGTACAGTGGGTTTATCAGAGCTTTTTCTCTGAAAACAGTTTTCATGCTTGACTTCAGTCTTCTCGACTGTGTAGTTGCTGTGGTTGCTTTGACATAATGTTGGTGTTGCTGTCAGTTGTAGTGTAAAACATTACATTAAACCCAATCCGAAATAAATGATCCTGGCCATTGAAATGATTGCAAAAACAACGAATGTCATGCAGGATTTGGTATGTCATAATAATGATAATAAGTTAATTTAAAAAATATGTTTTTCTCTTTAAACCCCTTTTGGACTGAGATGATCTCATCTTGACTACAGCCCGGAGCTTACGTTTACATATTTACAATATTCTGAATTTGGAGGCAAATTAACCTTCAAACTTGGTCTGGCCTAATTAACCTGTGGATATCTGTGGTGCTGCTAGCCTTGGTTCCTGGACGGCAACTGCCGAGCCCATAGCATGTCATTCAATGTCTGTCAAATGTGGAAGTGATGGGGAAGACAGAAAAACTATTACCTTGCACATTGATCTCAAGTGCCATCATAGAGAGAATATAATTATTGTCATGCAGATGATTTGGGGTTTTTGTTGAATTAATAGAGGGAAGATTTTGGATTGTAACCAGCTGACTGACTGAATAATTCATCGTTGATTAGTGCTGACCAGCCTGAGGCCTGAGGTACTCATTTGTCCCCTATAGAGACAATAATGGGCACCAAGGCGAGGCTGTTATGGTAGATGGCTCTAATGAAAGAATTATTGCAGAAACCATTTCTGCCCGGGAGTGGGTGGATGATGGGAAGGGTGGTGTTTATGTATACTTTGCATTCAGATGTTTCACTCACCCAGAGACTAGCTGTGTTTCAGACACAGAGTAATTATGACAGCAGAGATAACACTAATCACATTTTTCATTTTCTAATGACTCTTCAAGTCTGTTTCCTGGTGTCTCAATCTGATTCTCTAATGTCGCCGCCTGTTGTGCCTCTAAATCATGCACGCCAGCCTTTCAGAAAACAAGAACAAATGTCTTGTTTTCTGTCCAACACTTGGAGTCCCATCATGTGATGACCGAGCACCGGTTTGTTTTTTTACCAATTAAGATTCACATTAATGACTCAAGATGTGATAGAATTTCCTGCCCAGTGGCAGCCTGGTTCCCATGCACACAGAAGCTCTGTGCAGTGCTGAATAGATCCGCAGCAGTTTACACACTGCTGCCTATACTACATATTTGTACCACCAGATGTTTGTGATAGGTGATGAGATAGCACAGTGGGTGAATGATAGCTTCCAACCAGAACTATCAGTACTGAATACACACCATAATCACATTACTGACAGAGCAGACAAACATGGAAACACTTGTACAAATAAAAGTAAATAAAAGTGAGCTGTCCACTTTATCTCAAGTTAAATATTACCTGGATGGAAACACCTGCAAATATGGATTTTGAAAAAAAAATCTAAATTGAAAAAAATAAAATAAAATGAATAAAACAGCTGATTATGCAATAATGAAAACATAATATTGTATTCCATTTCTGCCAATAGCTCCTCCTAAATGTTACACACTGGACCTTTAGGATCTTTGATGTCATAAAAACAAAATTTTGACATCCACAATCACTGTTATCATCACTGCAAGATGTCAGAATCAACTGGCGACAGAGAGGGAAAAACTCACTTTACAAAAAAGAACATTATTTCAGAACGGACACTCCATCAATTAGAAAGCAGCTTTAGGCACAAGGACGCCAGGTTTGGTGGATTAGTGCTAAAGCTGAAAGATGAAATGTTGCTCGCCATTAGTGATGAAGAGCCTACCTGATTGTGCAGTGGTGGTGTGTTTGAGGACTTGTTTGAGTCACGTCCTAATTTTGCATAAACTCTGTGATGAAGAAACTCTTACTTCGAGTTCAAGTGCAAACAAGGCAGAAAAAAAACTGCAATTTGCTTTTACAAACACAGTGTTAGTCAATTAGGAATTAAGTGTTTCAGGGATGATTTAGTCCTGGTGACAGGACTAACGCTGTATTTGCTTCTCAGCTTCACACCTCGGAGACAAAAGGTCATCTACTGTACAGGCCACCTCGGCTTGTGCTAAAAGATATTCAGCATATGGTTTTAATGTTTGACACAATGTGGGATTACACGATGTGTGGTTACTAAGAAAGAGCAGATGTTAAGTAACCTGTTCATCATGCTGTTTGATCATATTCCTTCTTGGTGGAGCCTACAGCATCTTGCTCTTTGTGGAAATCTCTTCTTTATTATTACCCCTGCAAAGGACATTATGTTTTCAGTCCCATTTGTTTTTTGGACTGTTTGTTGGCAAAATATCAGATACAGATTTCCATAAAATCTGGTTCAAACTTGGTGAAAAGAAAACAAAAACAGGGTCTGCCTGTTGCCACAGCAACATGAAATGAGGTAACCGGCAGAAAATAGATGGCTAACTATCTAAATATTAGCTAACTAAATATTTAACACAGGTGGGAAACGTTTGTGAATTGAACCAGCCTTAAATGTTTTACAGTGTAAGATTATTTTACAAAAACTTTATCAGCCAGTCATTGTCTATCACTGTGTGTCCTTCTCACTGTGTGTACTTCAATGCAAGTTAAAATTAATAAGGTATACACAACGAGTGCTGTCTTGCGTTTGTTTATCTGCCTGCTCAGGTTTATTTCACCATGTCTGCTGTGTACTTGTGTTTGGCCGTCATTGCTCTGTGTGTGTGTGTGTGTGTGTGTGTGTGTGTGTGTGTGTAATTCCATTTTGTCTTCTTTGCTGTGTGCTGTTCTGCGCCACACTGGGAACTGACAAAGAACTATATATATATATATATATATATCTTAATCAAGCAAAGAGGTCATTCCAAACTAATAACATAATTTGTATTGTATGGTAGAGACAAGTCTTCAAAGAAAGTCTGGATTGCTTTGATGTTCTTGCGTGTGCTTTATTCATAAGGAGTTTGTTAAAGCTGTAATCAGTAAGTTCAAACTCCTCTGTGGTTGCAGTCATTACACAAATTGCTGTATTTATTAAAAAAGAAATCAGTGTTTTGGGGTTTTTTTTTACCTTTATTTAGCCAGATAAAGTCAATTAAGAACCAATTCTCATTTACAATGACGACCTGGCCAAGAGGCAGCAACAAGAGGCAAGTCGATACAAGACATTAAAACATAGATACATCTCCTGCCAGAAAACAATATTAGACAAAATCAAAACATCACAGTATATAACTGTGATCTGTGTACTGTGTCCTAGAGAAGCAATTTCAAAAGCAGGCACAATTGATCAGAAGCTATTTCTGGTAATGAGATTAAAGGAGCGGTAACAGAATGACGGTGTGGAGTTTTGGCATCTTTTGCAACTCATTCCAGTCACTAGGAGCTGCAAACTGGAATGAGTAGGAATGACCATTCTAATAATTTTCCTGGAAAGTAAATTACGGTTACTGCTAGAGATACTGAGTGGAGAGCAGAGATATGGAGGGGTTTTGCCAATGACATGGAAAAACATCTGTTGTTTTCCAGCTACTGGCGACAGTGGCCCTCTAAATCATACCCGGAAGAGAGCAGCAGCTACTGTATTCAGTGTTGAAGTGACCTTGAAGAGCTGGATCCAGCTGTGAAGTTTGTAAAATATTTGCATCAGTAATCATGTTTGTGTCAGGGCGAAATTCCTATATGAAGACTTTTACCATCAGTCAAGAAGTTAATTAAAAACTCAAACAAGCTGTATCGCTCTCGCCTTCTCTCTGCCAAACAGCACATTTGTAAAAAGTAATGAAACCCAAAATGACTGCTTGTTACAACATGTGTGAATGTCTAAACTGTACGTGATTATAATAACAACCTATTAGAGGCTGTCAGGAAAATAAATCAGGCGTGCTTCTTTTACACCGTGCACCTTAAAATTGGATTAAGGTTGTTAAGGGAGTAATCACAGCTTGGCACTTGAGAGGGGCAGCTACTGGAACGTGACTTCCAAACAGATTTGTGTGTGTGCATGTAATATTAATTGTATTGTGAGGACTTAATTCACGCACCCCAATTGTGGGGACAAAAACCTGGTCCCCATAAAGTAAATAATTTCTTTTAGGAGCCAAACGACCCCATACTGTATACGAAGCCAAAACAGTAACAGTGCGACCTTAGAAGCGCAAGAGTTTCAGACACCAACATCTCCAGATTGAATTGTTCACTAGTACTCAACTTAAAATTCTATGAATGAAAATTTTTTTGAACTTATAAATTAAATACTTATTTCGTGTAGCTTATAACTACTATTTTCCAGTTCCAATGCAGTAGTGGTAATGTTCTCCTTTGATGACCTTAATCATACAATGGTTGCCATGCACAGATATTGTGAAGCCCTTTGAGGCAAATGTGATTTGTGATACTGGGCTATATAAATAAAATTGAATTGAATTGAATATTGTAGGAAGCAAGAATATTTAAAACACTGGAATTGGACGTAAATACAATTTTGTCAGTGTCAAGTATTGGCTGGCCATAGGGTTATGTATGTAGATTGGTTGCTTCAATTCTTACAATTACCAATGTTTACATTGTCCTTACGAACAACATCTTGTGATTGTGTGAACAATGACAGTCCTCTCTTGGAAGCAAAGACAGAAATAATATGACCTGGCAAGCACCTTTTGGGGAAGAGGGAGCGTACTAAGCATGTTTTGACCATAAAGACCATGGCTTACATCCTATCTCCTACACAATGTTTGCTTCTTCTTTTTTTACCATGATCACTGTCCTTCCCTAACCTTAACCAATAGTCCTAGTTGCCTTAACTTAATCAGAGAGGCGGTAGATCAGAAAGCAAGTCAAATGGGTCAGTTTGGTTAGGCACTGACTGTCCTGCCCAGTTAGTATAATAGATAAGATTCCATTTACCTTGCCCTCCAGAAGTCCCAATCTTTGTGCTTTTTCATGTGGCATTCTGTGGTCACTGCCTTTCACATTTATTTAAATCTGTCCAAGTTTAGTGTTTTTTCTAACTTGAGTCATTTTCTCAATGATCAATTGATATGTAATTTGCCATTTCGCACATCTTGGATGCACTCTTGTACCGACCCCTTGAAGAGAAGAGTTTTATGGTTTATTTTTTGAGTTACGCACTAAAGTATGAGCCGGTAAGTCACGTTTGCTCTCCCTGCCCTTCAGTCTGTGGCCTCCTGCCAGCATCGTTTCTCTTGGCAGAGCAGAAAACCTTCAATCTTAACCACATGCTCCTCTCTTATCGCTGTCTGCCAGTGGGTGCAGCGTTGTCTTTAATACCTGAAATCAGCTGCAGGTATGTTGGGTCTCCGTTCACCAGTATGTTTAATGAGCCTCGCTCTGAGGGTAAGAGACCTCAGATACTCTGACTGAATCCTGGTACTGATGAGTTTTAATAAGCCCATCTCTAAGGTTGAGACTAAATATGACTTTTACCCCATACCGAAGAAATCTGGAATTCTCTGCCAACTTTATTTTTCCTTTCATCTCACTACCTTACTCCTCCTTAAGCCTGTGTTTTATCCTCTCTCTACCTTTGCAAAATCCAGTCCCACCCTCCTTCCCCTCTCTTCTTCTTTTTATCCTTTGGCCTCCCCAGACTCTTTCCCAACCACAGTGGGTCTCGTCTTAAGTGTTGAGGATTCGCTCTCATTTAAAGTGAAGTGGGATCACTAAATGTTTTGAAAATCTGACTCATTGAAATAAAAGATAAATATGCTCTCAGTTTTGACAAATACGGAAATTTTTAAAGTTACTACAAGGAACTTTTATTTTGTGTTGATTCTGGTGGCCCCTGTGGACAAAAGCGATAGTGTTTCCACCCATGGGCTCCTGGTTATGTTTTAAAAAGGGTGCGCAAATTCGGAAAGATACCCCAGGAAAAAAAACTCATTTAAAACAAATTCCCTGCATTTCTTCACCACCTAACCTGACTTATGGTAACAATAGAGGATTATTTCCAAAACATAAAATAATCATAATTTTGTATAAGCTTTTAACTAATTCTTACAGTTAGATGAATGACAATGACACGTTATGAGATTGTGTGTTCCTCACTTTGTTAAATGTAACTGCGTGGCTTATAAAATCCCATTTGGGCCAGGTGTGGTGAAGCAGTGCTGGATGTAAAACATGCTGGACAGGGGGTGCATGCTCTAATAGAGGTTTGGGAAACACTCTCATTGACCTTGTTTGAGCCCGACAGAAGTCTTTGACCTTTTTGATCAAGTCTTTGCAAAGATTTGGGCCGCTTTCCCTCCACAAGCAAATCTCTGATCGCAATGTAATTATGCTTCTGTGACTGGGTTTGAGTTCTTTACACACATTTCAATCAGTATTTAAAATGTAATCAGGTTTAATAGCAATTTCCTTGGGCTCAGTATGGAACCTGTCATGATCTGAATAGTGCCTATACCTTTAAAGACGTAAATGCTCTTTCAGTTCCTTCCTTTGTCTTGCACTAGAGTAGAAAAATATCAGTAGTTTCCAGCTTGTAAAAACTGAAATAATTTGAAGTTTTTAACTGGTGATCATGTGGTGAAACTGCAGTTTTACTGAAACCAAGACAAAGCCACTAATGTCACTTCGCCAGAATAAATGCAGGGAATGTATTGGACATGAATGGCTTCAGTTACTATACTTTTGAATAGACTCATATGTCAACTTTGAATTTTAAAAATAATTTAGGTGACTGATGTTTAGTGATTAATAAGCCTGGCAACAGCAGAATGACCTACAGTTATGAATGCAAAGTGATATCAATAATCACTCTGTGCTCAAATAAAAACTGCTAGACGAAACAGAGCTTTTGTCAGTTAAGCAGTTGTGATGACTTTTCTGATGTGGCGTGCTGGTGTTTCGTTTAGTCTTACTCCCTTCTTTGTCCCCTCCCTTTCTCCTCTATCGCTCTCTTTACAACTGGTATTTCTCCCAAGACTCCATGTCTTTGATCCTTCCTTGCCTCCATCCATCCTGCTGTATTTCTCTTTCACTACATCAGTCGCTGGTCCCAGCCCTTTAATCACTTCCTTCGGCACACACTACTCCATCCATCTCCACCCTTTTCTGCCACCCCAGAACTTTTCTATCTCATTCCTTTAGCTCTCTTCCCTTTCCATCTCCTTTCATCTCTTTGCATCACTTTTTGTCTCCTCCCCTCGCCCTCCTGTACCAAACTTTTGTTTTAGCTTCTGTCAGGCCTGTCAGAGTCTCCTTCCCTCCTTCTCTTCCTTTTCTTCTTTCATCTCCCTCCTCCCCTCACTTTGGTCGGTTCTTAGTCTTTACAGTTCACACCTCCCACTCTTTACATCCATTGCTATTTGGTGAATTTGCTTTCATGGGAGTCCCATAAACTCACATTGTATGAATTTCATGCTCTTTCTCTTCCTGCCTCCTTGTTCCCCAGTTGTTTTTGATCTCCTTATTGGTCCAACGTTTTCCCTCAGCAGACCAGAAGTTCATCTGCACCTTCATTCCTGCCAGTAGTGCTTGTCTGAAATGTTCAGCCTCATTCTGACACACAAACACTCCTCTTTTTCTCTGATTCTCTACGACCTGCATGTAAACACATTCTCTGATTTCCTGTCCCAGCATGATTTCTCATATCAACCTGGTTTCTTGTGTGCATGTAAATGTACTCAGTTTTTTCAATTCTGTTATGCTTTACTGGCACGAATAAAGCCTTTCATATGTCAAATGCTAAATAGAGCAAGATTAAATAACAAAACTTTAGCCATGTTAGCGGCTCTGTGAGACTCTACAGAGGCAAAGTGGTGCTTTGAGCATAAAATGTTAGCGCGCTAACATTCTGATGTTAAGCAGGTAGTACCGTGGTCTACCATGGTCACCGTCTTAGTTTAACGTGTTAGCAAACACCTGAAGTACAATTGAGGCTGAAATTCATTATAATTTTTTAGGTATTTGATCATATTGGTTGACATTTTGACCAAATGATGGCGCTAGATTAAAAAGGTCAGGGAATCACCAAAATTATTAGAATTCATTCTGAGGGTTACGTGGATGTCTGTACCAAATCTTTTTAGCAATCAGTCAAATAAATTTTGAGACATTTCATTCAAAACCACAAATGTCACCCTTGTGGTGGCACTAGAGGAAAAGTCAGGGAATCAGTAAGGTTCAGCCACTAGTGACCATGAATGTCTGTACAAATAATAATTGTTGAGATATGTCAATCTGGACCAAAGTGGTTGACTGACCGACCAACCAACTCTGCCATATTTAGAGCCACTGCGCTAGTATGTCTAAAAACAATGAATACATGAAAAAGTATTAATAAACAGTACATTTGGATCAACTGAAATGAGTATTCTAATTAATCTCTCTCACTCTCTCTCTCTCTCTCTCTCTCTCTCTCTCTCTGTGGTCAGCAGACAGAGTCAAGGGGAGAGAGAAAGAAGGGGCTACAGCTATTTCTAGGGGTTTTAAGAACAGCAGTCAAATGCTTGTATTTTCACATCCAGCAAACTCTGAGCAACTTTTAGCATTCGTTTGGATTCATGCCTGTGTTGTCCAGATGAATGTAAAACCAATAAACATTCTCCTTTTAGCTCTGGTTTGGTCTCCACCATCTCCTGAGGCAAATATCTGGCTCTTTAGCACTCTGATGTTCCTCTTTCTTCACTAGCAAGTCGCTAATATAAGATTTTCAAATTGCCGTGAGAACATGTCATGCACACAGGCACGTCTTATTTTCTCAGTGCGCTCTTTCTCCGTGCATAAATAGAGCGCTGATTGCAGTTACAACATGTTCCGCCATTCCCTTTTAGTCTATCTATCTAGACTGCAGGCTGCAGACAAATGTATTACCATCCTCTCCCTCTCTATTAGCTCATTCATTATAAAACACCAGCCCTGTTTTTTTGCCAGCAGGTCTGTTGATTCCCTCCCACCATCTCTTCATCGTGTGCCTCTGCTCTCCTTTCATTTGTCCTCACCTAATTCTGCATGGCTCTGTTTCTCTCTACCTTTTTGTCGCAAACCTTCTCACCCTTATCTTCCTGTGCCTGTGTTTATCTTTCTCCATCTATTTCTCTTTGTCATATCCAGTCTCCTTCTCAGTAGTCTGTAGTCTCACCCTTACAGCATCTTCTGCTAGAATTTCCTCCCCCTTTATTCATCCTTCTGTCAAACCTTTCCCACACGTCAATGTATAGTCTCTTTTTATACCTTTGTATGTGTTTATTTGTGTTTGTGTGTCTGTTAATAAGGCGAGTCTGGCAGTCGGGGAGCTAGGGTATTAAATTGTCCTGTTATGTAATGACATTGCTATGTGATGTTTTTTAAGAAATTGACAGTAAAATTAAGATTTAAAACTATCCTAAAAACCCATATATACATTATATAGTTACTATAGACAGATGAAGCCATGGCAAAGGTGAGTGCTATAGCCTTAGAGGTTTTGTTAGTGCTTCTCAGGTTGAAGACCATCTTTCTGGAAAATCATGTGGTATCTTGAGATGTTTCTTTGGCCAAAGGTTTTCTCTTTTACTCAAGAGGATAAAATCTTTTTTCCATCTGCCTTTCATAGTTGAAAACTCCATCACCGTTTACCCTGGAAGAACAGCAACCTCTGCATGTTTGGTGCCATAAAGCAGTCGCATCTATTTTGGACTGCTTATCGAGGTGCAGGTTGTCCTGTCAGCATGATAAGCAAGGTAGCCCAGACATCATTCCCTCCAGCCACGTGCTCCAGCTCCTATGTGTTCCCAGGCCAGATGGGATATATAATCCCTTAACTGTGTTCTTGATCTGCCCCTGTTTCTCCTCTCAGTATGACGTGCCCTGTAAACCACTAAAGGGTCGAGTCCTGGAAGTGTCCTGATCAAATGTCCTAATAACCTCAACTCCTTCCGACGCAGAGGAGCAGCGGTTCTACTCCAGGCTTTGTCCACATGTCTGAACTCCTCACCCTGTGTCTCTAAGGGATGAGCTCAACCACCCTGCGAAGGAAAAAAAGCAGAAGGATCATGGTCATCAGTGAGGGTTGGAGCTTAATTTGACTGTTATATTTTTATGCGAACCAGAAACCACCTGTGCCAGTCTGTCAGTCGATTTTGTGTTCAATTTTTCCCTCACACATGAACAACCCCCAACAGAGAAAAGAGAACACAGTGTATTCCCATGTTTTCCCTCCAAATTCAATTCGACTTGCTGCCTATCCAATTATTTACACTAATATGTGAAAATGAATGCTGATGTTTCACTTAATTTTAAAAGCATCTCTGTGCTCATGTCCCTTTTGTGCCTTTCTTCTCTTTTTTAACCCTCCCTTTATGGCTCCTTCTATTTTTCATCTCTCCCTCTCTCTATCTCTTGCTGTGTCTTTGTCCAGAGCTGTCCCTGGTAGGATGTCTTGTTTTCTCGTTCTCTGCTCGCTCATTATGAAAACACGGGCCGCCCCACTGAGTCTGTCCTGTCGGTAAATCTCCGCTTATTAGATCCCAGCCAGAGAAATGCATTAGCAGAACCGGCCTCTATTCATCACTGCCAAACCCGCCGCTGGGATGGAGGGAGGGATAGAAATGACTGGAGAGAGGGAAGAAGCCAACAGAGTGAGGGAATCACAGAGCGTCAAAGAGTGTGCTGATGCTCACAACATGGACAGGGACAGGAAGACCTGAAGCTTTTACACTGACAACCAGATTAATCTTTGGGCAACAATTACACACCCAAAGGCTAAAGGAAAACTATGGTTTATATTTGTAGCTTTGGCCAAATGTTCAGTCAGTTATGATAACATTGTGCTTGCAAAGTAATTGCTGATATCGCGGAAGATTACATTAATTTGGCAGCTGTACATGGCAACATCTCTAAAATTCAAAATCTCTATTTATTCAGTTAAGTTTGTTTTTTGCAGGAAAGCCCTGATCACACTCACAGTTTCAGAGCTTCACAGTTTACTCCATAACGTAGAGAACCAATGGCCAACCAGCGCTGCAAAAATAAAGTATATTATGACTTCTGTAGCCCAGTACTCGACTCTGCTTGAGGCCCTTGGCAAGCATTACACACCCGATGGTTGGTCAGTGGTTGAGTTGAATTATGGGCAGTGTAGGTGCCAGGTTTTGACAAGGAAGACTAATGCATCGACTATTCTGAACATTTATTTGTATTTTTACTTTTTCCATCGTGACTCCAACAGTGTTATAGGAGTGTAATGCTGAATCGGGGGAGTACTCTTTGAACAAATATCAAACCTTTATGGTTTATTCAGGATATTTTACAAAGAGTAATATTCGACCTTGTTTGCAGTTTCAGGTGTCCTGTCGACAGTTAAACATGCGGGGAAAATGCGTTTTTGGCTGCAAACAATTTTATTTTGGCAGTACCAAAGTTGGCCACTGCGACAATTTGGCAGCAGTGCTAACTTGCTGCGCTATATCCACCTCTAATGCCACGTGCACACTTTTCTCTGTTGTTTTGGCAGATAATTTATGTTGACGCAATCCCCGCCCCAAAACAGCACAGTGGCACTCTTTGCTTCGTAGAATTGGATGGAACTGCTAAAAGAACATGGCGAGAAGTCTAGTCCTTTCTGTGTCTGAGTATCCCTGCCTTTATGACTCAAGAGCAAAACAGTTTTGTGACCAAAATGCAAAGCCTGGTTTGCATAGTTTGGTTCCCAGAATTAATAAAATGGTCCAACACTGGCGAATAGCCAGTATTTGTGTGATCAGGGGTGTCAAAGCCCACCGATTTTGGAGGAAATAGTTTAAAGAAAAAGGTATGTTTCGTCTTGCATTGCTCACGCAAATTTGAGTTCCAAACTGTTTGTGCAGTCCATATTTATTTGCCCCTAACATACAAAATACTGATTGTACAGATGTAAGCTGTAACAAGCTAGCAACTTACGCATCAACCGTGTGTGTAGCTGTGTTTGCTTTTTGTGACATCAATCATCAGACAACCTCTGCTGGAACACCAAGAAGGTTTTCTGTTGCTTTCCTCCAGTTTCTCTCCGTTACAAAATCACATAAGCAGGAAGCCTTCGCTCAAGTTAGTCAAGAAACATTTTGACTCCTATCATTGCATCAATGTCTCAACTTACAAATTTGTGTCTTTCCATTGACTTTATATACAATTGCAACACCTCTAAAATTTAAGTTCAACCAAGAGAGACTAGCGCTGGCATCCGCTGTGGACATGCATTCATCAGCCTGTCACACGGGCACAGCTCGTTTCATCAGTCCTTGTCTTTGGTCACCTGCTGTATGGTGATCTCATAATGAAAAAAGAAAAGACAAAGACGAAGAGTGGGAGACTTTTAATCCTGAACCACCCATGTATCAGAGACAGTGTTGACAGTTAGGAGATGGTTCCCATGGCACACCAGATGGCACGTTCCAGCTGTTTGGCTTCTTATCACAGCACAACGGATCCTTCAGTGTCTTTAAAGTCAGAAGCTGATTCGTTCAACTTCATGGTTAAATTCATTGTATCTCCCTGTCTGAGTACACTACCACGTTGAAAGCCTTGTATTACTGGAGTTTTTAAAAATAGAGTCCGATTAAATGAATTGATCTCTGAAGAAATATTGATGTGGCGGCACAGAATACAACAGAGTATAAGCATCGAAACCCGTTTCACAGTATAAGGAAAAGACCAGACCAAACTGCAAATATAATGCTGTTTTTCAAGACACTGAAACCACGTAATGAGTTCCAACAAAGTGGTGGTTGATCAAGAATGATTAAATTAAGAGGAAGCCAGGAGGTATTTTGGTCTTCCTCTCATAAGGATCCCTAGAAGTTTTATTAAAGAACTCATTTTAGATGTTCCTGAACCCTAAGATATTCTTCTTCTAAAAAATCTTCAGGCAATATTTTTCTGGCTCTGCTCAGTTTCTTCAACAACCCTTCTTCAAATCCTTTTTCTACTTTTCAAGCCTACAGCCTATTTAATAACTCTGAGCTTATTTTGGTTTCTGTTCTTTTTGTCATTGGGCAAAATGACAGCGCTCTATTACTTGGATTTAACAGAATTTCATTTCTAGACAAAATGACAGAAAAATCGAAATAATATAGAAACAAACTAGACTTTCCTCTGCAGTCCTCATATGTCTGCCTCAGAACGTTTGCAGAGATACAGAGAAACTTTGAGGAAACTGGCACCAAACTCCTGCACCATCTACTACTAAACTGTTGCAAAATCAAGTTAATGTTAAAATCTACGTTATCGGTTCTATTGTGTGGACTCTATTCTTTCTTAAATATCCTCAAGTGCTACGGTATCTTATACATCCTGTTTTTTTATTCTGGTTTCTGAGAAAAAAGACCTGTAAGATAAAAGTCTACCAGTCTACAGAAGATAAATAAATCAACAGCTGTTAATTAAATATAAATAAAAGAAACTCCCAACTTTACATTTCTTTGTTTTGACAGATTTCTCCACAAAATGCTGTATGATACATGTTCAGAAAGATGTAGCAGCTCATGTTGAGACACACATCACAGTGAAGGAGAGCCATGTGCAAGAAGCCTTATCTGGGTTATTGTAAATACTTAATGATGTTTGGGCGAAATGTGCTTCACTGAATAATGAATACTGTAATCATTAACTTGGGATCTTCAAGATCATATTTGACCAAGTCTGCAAGCTCAGTTTGGGAGCATTTGATTGTGTTTGACACTGAAATAGAAATCATAATATTTGTACAAATACGTATTTACATGTGAATATATTCACTTTACATGCAGTACTTAAACAGTGATTTAATTATAATACATTGAAGGCAGTAACAGAAGTTCATGCAAACTCTAACTTATTTGCAATTATGCTCGAAGTCAGAGTAAGCAAAGTCACAGTAAAATATAAATTCCCAAATTGTATATTTTACAATTTAAAAAAGGAACTATATGTATAATATACAATTTTATTGAGTGTAATCACATCAACGCAAATGTATTATCATTACTGAAAGGCATTTCTACCCTTTAAACACCTTCATCCACCTATGATTCACTGGGTTTTTACTACATTTTTCAACACATGCATTACATTTCATCTGCAAAAAGATAATTATTTCTAGTATAATTTCCTGTATAGAGTGTCATTTGATATTAATTATAGGGGAGATTGGTATAACCACACTAACACCCATAGCATTACAATATTCATCACTAATGTCTGTGAAATAGCCTTTTTTTAATTTTTCCATAAACAAAAATTGCATTACAACAATTGTGTTATTTTTAAGTATTTCTTATAGAAATTAATCAGAAATGCTGCTACATGCATCAGTGGCTTTATGTTCCTAAACTAAAATAATTCCAGTAATGCAATACAAAATGCATGCCTATAGATTAACTATACTATACTAACTATTGGATAGCTACAATTAGCATGCCTGATCTATCCCTGGCAATCTTCTGCACATATGTACAGACCTCCAGTATTCAAAGATTGTGGCTGACCCCTGTCACCGATCAGACACTGATTCTGATTCATTGTATCCAGGAGAGACATCTGCTCATGTCCGCTGAATAAAATAATTCCTGTTTGGGGTTGAGAACCCTGGTAGGAGTCGACCAGGAGTCTTTCTGCGTCTGACTGAGTTCATGTTTTACAGTATGCACGTGGTATGAAATGGGAAAGCATAATCAGCCAGGTAGGGACTCTGTTAAATGGGAATCAACTGTGGTTGGTGGATCTTCTCTATTTTAATTTGTTTGCATTCTAATTTGCAGTCATTTTGTACAATGTTAGGTTTTAAACATACATTTAACAGTTTTCAAAATAAAATGTAAATATGCAAAATGCACTGTAAATTCAGAATTTTGGTGGTGGATGAGTTTGAGTGAGAAAACAATTCATGACATTTGAATGCATTTTGTGGCAAAGCAATGAAGAGCGATTTCCAGTGTTCACTCAAAGATACACCCCAGCAGCAGCACCATGACAGACTAATTAGAAAAAATCAGGCACATACTTTATAAGTCAAATACTTCACTTAATGTGAAATATCAGAAAAACTGTATGGAATACATACAACATAATGAAGCGGGGCGTTTTCAGCCGTGACTCATAAAAACATGAATATTAATCCAGTAGCCCTTCAACAAACCCATGTGAACATCTTCAGTGATGTCTCAAGCTCATGTAATGCCCTGATGGTCAACCACAGTTTGTCTAGTGGCAGAAATGAATCACTTGACAGAAAACAAGTGTCACAGGACATACAGTAATTATAGAGCTGTTGCTCACATGTTTAATTGTCTGTCATTAGAAGTGTGAGGTATGTGATCATATAATTAGTTGCCACAGAAATACTTTCACGGCATTTGTCATTCATCCATCCATTAGATGTAAAATTGTTACTCTACAGTTATGTAGTAGTGAAACAACAACAGTCTTTCAGAGCTGACAGGGTGGACGATGTTCTCTGAGTCATTGACTGGGGGGGGGGGCGTTGCCTGTAAACTGATTAAGTTATTTATTGTTGGTCTTTACAGTAAATATGATCATGAAACGGCAGGAGCTGTGCATTTATGAATGAAGACAGACAATAGAGAGAATGGGAAAGAGCTAATAGAAAATCACCAGAAGAATAAAAGAAAAAGGATGACAGAAAACAATTCCTTTAATGAACTGTGACAATGGCATCATTGTCTGAATGCATATATATAGTCCAGTCACTGACGGGTGAATATGGACATTGTCGTGGGTGGGTGAACATCAACTCAACCTGATGTTCCTGTTCACTCATGTGAGTGACGAAGCCCTATTACCGTAGTGGATGAAAGGCACTCCAAGGTCAAAGGTCACTGAGCATTTCAACAACACACAAGGCAGGCGTGTTTTCAAATGGAGGCTTCTTTACGAACAAAGCAGCTATTTCACACTGAGTTGATTTTTGTTATCTGCTGGAAGACCCTCTTTGCCAGCAAGACAGAAATTATTCAAGTGTGATTTGCTGGGAAGAAACTGGCGCACAGGTGGTTGTTATCCAGCTAACTGATGTCTCTCATCTCACACAGTTGTGTGTGTTGTGTAATGTCTTCCTGGCAGAGACGCTGATTAGGCCTGGACAACATTAATTACTGACCTAATGCCATGTGTGTATGAATGTGCATTTATGTTTTTGTGCGCCACATAACCCATGGCAATAAAGGAGAAAAACCCACAAGGATTCAAAAGTTTCATATATTTACACCCACTTTTTGGACATTTAGTGTCTTAAGTTTTACATGTGACATAAACAACCCTTAACACATAAATACTGTACAAAAAGACTTTTCCAGCCTCTCAGTTTCATTTTGAAGAAACAACTAGATTAGTATCAGTAGGGTAGAGTTGGAGTATAGTAGCAGAGATTTCTACTGATAAATAATCACAGCTCCTTTTCATCAGTTCATTCTCGGTGAGCATTGGTTTGCTTACTTGCATCTTAACAGACATGCAGATGTTTAGGTAAGCCTGGGCTACATTTGGTTGAGAAATAAAGGTTTTTTTGGTTACACCATGAGCCACATTGGAATTTCCCCTGATGGGAGTCTAGACACTGGTGGCGGTGAGGTTCTGAGGAAAATCTAAAGGTGTGTGATCTGGAGAAAGATTCCTGAAGAGCTTTACTGAATGAACCCGAAGCTCGAAACACTCCTGGGGCTGGCTTTGATGAAAACTGGAGGTGGAGGGGTGACGGTGTGGCCACGTCATTGGCACACTGAAGTAACAGCTGTCTGTAACGTATTCACAGAGGCAGGATTCAGTAGCAAGTAACTCAGTCTTTATTGACAGAAGTGTCACCGAAAGACAAAACTCAGAACACGGATAAAGTCCGGATAAGACGGAGCCGTGAGAGAGGCTCTGTAGGCGACCCGGGCAGGCTGTGACTCGGGAGATCGGTGCAGGCAATCCGGGAGGGGATCCAGCGTTTCACGGAAGGGGGAAACGACAACCGACGCGGAGACACAAGGGGAACATCCAACAACGCTCTGACAAAGACAAGAGAGAACAGAGAGACTAAATAGGGTGAAGGTGATGAGTTGCAGCTGGCACGGGCGACCAGCCACCGGTGCGTGATGAGCCAGTCCCGGGATCCGCCCTCACCTACATTCGACACGCCCCCAAGAGTGAAACAGGGAATCCATGAACCGTGACACTGGCACCAGGGTTGAAAGGAACACTGTGTAAACTCTGACAGCAACAAAATGATCAGATTAGTTGCATTGAAAAGGGGAAATGCTCACAGTCAGCTTATTAAGTTGAAAGCTGGAAAATAAAAAATTTAAATAAGCAGTAAGTAACACGTTGCAGTAATGTGATTAGTGGAAAATGTGTTTATAGTAGTTCCGAAATGACCACGTGAAATGAAGGCAGAGTGAGAAGTTATAGAATTCATATAATTCAATTATTTGGCTAAAGGCACACATTTTCAGACACTTTCTGCTGAAAGACATTCACGCTGTAGCACTAGGTTCCTCACATGAAAAATAGTTGTGTAACAAATCAAAAAAGAGAGCCAGTGAGAGAAGCCCCTCCCCCCCCCGAAATTCTGACATCAGAACCTGTGGGGGGAGGGGCTTTCCGAAGCGATTCGACCACCTGAGAAGCAGCTCTGGTGGAAGCATATTGACATCTTTAACCTCTACCAAATGAACAGAAATGTGACACCCCCGATTACTTCAAAGTAAAATGAAACGTACTCCAAACTTGCATGCAATGTCTTCCTAGCTGACTTGCTAGCGTTTGCCACTTGTAAGCCTACACAAATCACCTGGGTTTTGTTCAGAGTTGGAGGGTTCGTGAATCCTGGAGCTGTGAGGTTGAGCCTTGGGTGCTTTGTCCAGTCAGTGGGGCCGAGCTTACATTAGCTGTTGATGGTCAGTGAACAAAATGTAAATTATAATGTTTCATTTTCTGTTTCTACACGTGTCAAATAGAGAAGACGTGGTGGGTTTGGAGTTGTCTATAGGCACCTTTGAAGAAGCTGGGCTAGAAGCTTTCCTGACTGAACTTCCCCTATATGCTCGATTTTAATCAAGTTCAAACAAGAGCTAAATGTAACCCAGATATTTAAAAACCTTACATTTTAAACCAAATGTAGCGTCTGACCATTTACCCTTCAAAATCATCAAATCAATGCAGATTCTTCCCCTTTGGCCTGGCATGTTAATAATCAAGTAAGTGAAGCTTTTTCTCCTCTTGCACTATGACTCATTCTGAATAGGACTCGTCTCACTGCTGAAATATAAAAGTAAACTGTCCTACTTAACAGAGAGACCCATATATAAAGATTTTGATAAATAAAGTAATTTAAGGATATTAGCATGTCAAAGTATTTTCACATGTGTAAGCAGGTGGAAGAGACAGGACAGAATTGGGGTCGTTCTTGTCAACTCTACGATTGTAAAGCACACTATGTTTTTAGCAATTGCAGATATTGAACATCGAGTAAAACGTTTACTGGAATATGAAAGAAAGCTCAAGTGTCAAAATGTCAAAAAAGCGAGATGAAGCAATACACGATTTGTTTTATTCCTGGCAGCAGTGTCATGCTGGTGGGAAGGGGAGCTTCAGAATGAGGCAGTTCAACAGCAATATTCAGTATTTTTCATTAACTTAAATTGGAAACACCTCTAACACGTGTTAGAAATAAGGCCATCTTTTTATTTTATTTTTTTTTATCTCTGAAGATCTTTTTAAAGTTTGCAGCCAAAAATGAATGCTGCCAACCAAGTACATAACACCATATATTATTCATTTTGTGCTTTCAATCATTTCATTTGAGTAGGTGTAAGCTGTTTGCAAAGCAGGCGGCTCTGTAGCCATGAACACTAAAATGTGCTTTTAAGAAAAACCACAGGAATAACGGGAACGGTGAAAACAAAGATGTGCTGCTGATTTTATTGAAAATGTAGATCATTTTTTAGATCAATGGGGGAATCATTTGTATCACATGCTTCTTTTTCACCAAAAGGCGTTTTAAAACTGATAATAAATTAAACGTGACAGGATCACTGTACGTGTAAATCATGAGAAGATCAATAGGCCTTCTTTCTTTGATATCCTCCTGTATCAAGGCTGTTAGGACAGAGAGAACACAGTGGGTATGGGATGATTGCTGGAACCGAACATACAGCCAAGCAAAAGAGAGAAGATGAATTAAAAAGGTTGCTATGGTGAGGCTAGAGGTCAGCTCCGTAATGTCATATGAGGATTGCTCCAGTAACGTAGATTTGTTTCTAAATTAAAAATGTCTTAAAGAATAACTGACCTAAGATGTGTCAAGCTCATAGCAACGACTCCCCAGACATGGACTGTTATCATTCTGCTGGCCCCAAACCTTTAAGCTGTAACATTCATTTATCAAGTACTTATTGCATGCTGGAACTAGTGTTGTTCAACCATGTCTGCTAAATCATGTATATATATCCTACAAAATACTTTAACCTAATATGATCCGGAGGAAATGTAATTGCTGCGTGTTCATTGGGAGTTATTTTTCCACTCCAAGGAAGTTTTGCGAAGAATGCCACAGAAGTCACAGGGAGGCGTAGGTGGTGGAGGAAGAATGGTGGATGGGCGTACAGTGTCGCACGTTTGGTTAGGTTTAGGCTACAAAAACTCTTAGTTAAGGTTGGGGAAAGGTGGTAAAATAAAAAAAAGTTAACACAACTTGATGACTTTTTAAATATTTAACCAAGATGACATTTCCATGTACAAAGTACTTTGAAAGTCCTAAACATAACAGAAGTTTCAGAACACACTGTTGGGTTTTGATTTTGATTGTCTATAATATTAATATTTTAATGTTATTTTAATTTTCACTTTTAATTCCTGGCTACTGTGTTTCTGCTGTTAAATAGTTTACTGGTCTCTGGTAACACAGAAAAAAAGCCATATCTTAAGCAATGAATATATTTTACCTTGTACAATTGAAATAATGAATAAAATGAAGTAAAATACTTACTACTATACTAGATATACTTACTACTACAATAGATTTTTGTGGTGGAACAATGTGCGTATTGATGCCGACATGTCACCAGATCTCAGAAATAAAACTGAAATGTAAAACGATTGTTGACATTGATTGCCCCCTTGAGTTTCTGCCTTCCTGTAAATTCCTTTAATGTTAGGAAATACACACATTTGCTCATGTACATCTTTTTCAAACATCTGCTTGTTCCATTAGTTAATTCAAACTTGAGTAAACTACTCAAACCCAAGATGTCATATTTGCTTTGTATCATTACATCAGACAGACATATACTAGCTGTCGGGGTTTTTTACACATTCATTTCCGCAGCTATGCAGTAAACCTTTTGGTTAACCTAAATAAAATAAATTACTACGATGATACAGCTGAGTGCCTTTACTGATTTCCTGAAGCGGCATTTTCCATGGTTGACATTGGGCAGCAGGTTTACACTGACACTGACTTAGATTAATTACCTTTTTTTCCGCTGAACACACTCAATGGCAGGGGTTTAAAGGTTTTCTAATGGACTGATTCTTTGTCAGTCTCCACTTCTGATAGTGTGCACACATACGCAAAACAAACCGTACGCGAACACATTTTCTTGGCTTCGGACGTTGTAAGAAATAGGTTTAAAGAAGGAGGTAATTAGTTGTTAGTTAGTTAGTTTTAATTGGGGGAAACAAATGGGGTTTGTAACATTATCATGGATATAAATTTCTGACATTACACAAAGTGCGTGTACGTGTGTGTGCGTGGGGGGGGGGGGTACTGGCAATGAGTGAGACAAAAAAAACAACTATCCAGGATCATAATCAGATAGAATTACAGAATTGGCTGTAAGACAGAGAGAAAAGAAGAAGAAGAAAATAACAAGATGACAGTGAGAGTTCATGTGAAGCTAATATATTCCAAAGATGTTAACTGAATGCCAGGAAATATGTCACATTTCCATATTAATGCCTGAAAGCTGCTTTCCTGGTAATAAGATCATCAGTAGACATATGGCCTTGATTAATGCCAAATGCAAAGAATATAATTAGACGCAATGAAGAAGGTAATTGGATTTTCATCAAGCTATTCGGCATATCATGTCTATAATTTGCTCTAAATTTGCTCAAATGGCAACAGGAAGATGTATTTATATATGGGAACAAACTGCAGGATGAACCTTGAGTGTGAGACGCTGCAGCTCCACTGGAGGCCAAATGCACACTCTTAGTTATATGGCATTGTGGCTTTGCTGTTTTCTACTGTATTTTCTTTTGTGTTCTCAATGGATCCGTCCTCTGCAGAAGACCAAGCTCCAGACTTTTCAAGCCACCTTTCAGGACTACAGGGGTTTGGTTTCATAGTCCTCAAACCTCATAGTATATATACATGTACGTAAATACAGTGGGTACGGAAAGTATTCAGACGCTTTTCAAATTTTTCACTCTTTGTTTCATTGCAGCCATTTGCGAAAATCAAAAAAGTTAATTTTATTTCTCATTAATGTACACTCAGCGCCCCATCTTGACAGAAAAAAACAGAAATGTAATAAAAAAGAACAACTGAAATATCACACAGTCATAAGTATTCAGACCCTTTGCTGTGACACTCATATTTAACTCGTGCATTTCTTCTGATCCTCCTTGAGATGGTTCTATTCCTTCATTGGAGTCCAGCTGTGTTTAATTAAACGGATTGGACTTGATTAGGAAAGGCACACACCTGTCTATATAAGACCTTACAGCTCGCAGTGCATGTCAGAGCAAATGAGAACCAT
The DNA here is from genome assembly GCA_011952105.1 of Coreoperca whiteheadi. Taxonomy (NCBI): domain Eukaryota; kingdom Metazoa; phylum Chordata; class Actinopteri; order Centrarchiformes; family Sinipercidae; genus Coreoperca; species Coreoperca whiteheadi. Next base: position 27,859,541 of record CM022479.1, read on the forward strand.
GAGGTGGAAGGAACTGCCCAAGGAGCTCAGCGACAGAATTATGGCAAGGCACGGCTCTGGCCATGGTTACAAAAGAATGTCTGCAGCACTCAAGGTTCCTAAGACCACAAGTTGGGACGACCAGAGCTCTTCCTAGACCTGGCCGTCCAGCCAAACTGAGCAATCGTGGGAGAAGAGCCTTGGTGAGAGCAATACAGAACCCAAAGATCACTGTGGCTGAGCTCCAGAGATGCAGTAGGGAGATGGGAGACAGTTCCAGAAAGTCAACTATCACCGCAGCCCTCCACCAGTCGGGGCTTTATGGCAGAGTGGCCCGACAGATGCCTCTCCTCAGTGCAAGACATATGAAAGCCCGCATAGAGTTTGCCATAAAACACGTGAGGGACTCCCAGACTATGAGAAATAAGATCCTCTGGTCTGAAGAGACCAAGATTGAACCTTTTGCCATTAATTCTAAGCGGTATGTGTGGAGAAAGCCAGGCACTGCTCATCACCTGCCCAATACAATCCCAACAATGAAACGTGGTGGTGGCAGCATCATGCTATGGGGGTGTTTTTCAGCTGCAGGGACACGACGACTGGTTGCAAATGAAGGAAAGATGAATACAGAGGGATCCTGGAAGAAAACCTCCTCCAGAGTGCTTAGGACCTCTGATTGGGCCAACGGTTCACCTTCCAACAAGACAATGACCCTAAGCACACAGCTAAAATAACAAAGGAGTGGCTTCGGAACAACTCTGTGACCATTCTTGAACGGCCCAGCCAGAGCCCTGACCTAAACCCAACTGAGCATCTCCGGAGAGACCTGAGCATGGCTGTTCACCATCCAACCTGGCGGAACTGGAAAGGATCTACAAAGAAGACTGGCAGAGGATCATCCCCAAATCCAGGTGTGGGAAAACATGTTGCATCATTCCCAAGAAGACACATGGCTGTACTAGCTCAAAAGGTTGCTTCTACTCAATACTGAGCAAAGGGTCTGAACACTTGTGACCATGTGATATTACAGTTTTATTTTTTAAATAAATTTGCAAAAACTTCTACGTTTCTGCCTTTTTTTTTTTTTCTGTCAAGACGGGGTGCTGAGTGTACATTAATGAGAAATAAAATTAACTTTTTAGATTTTTTAGCAAATGGCTGCAATGAAACGAAGAGTGAAATATTTCAAGGGGTCGCATTACTTTCCGTACCCACTGTACATGGTGGAGTATTGCTTTAAAAATAATACATTCATGTCAATTGTGAATAAAGACTGGCAAATATATTGTCACAAGTCAGTTTAATGCTAATGGTGGACAGGCATAAATACTGAAAGTGAAGACCGCAGAGTGGAGAAATGACACCCAGCTCAGGTGCTGGGTTGCTATTGACACATGCGTTTCACTGTGATTGGATAGTTGCTCGCTATGCGCATGAGGATGAACCCCCTGAAGTGGGAACCTCATGTTTTATCCACCCGGCGAGTCCGGTGTTCTTGGATGAGTGTGATGGCGCCGTTGGAAAGCTCCGCGAGCAAGCGGACCGGGATGGTTTTTTTCGATGGCTGTTTCCAACACCGGAATGAACTGTCAAGCCTAACAAATCATTCCTTGGATTATAGAGTATGTGAGTAAAGCAGGCTCACAACTGATTGACAGCTTATTGTGCAGTTGCCGAGCAACAGCAAGATGCCTGCCACTGCCAAAACAATGTCAGTGTGAATGGGATCAGGAGTCAACTAATCGCCTGGGGTTTTTTTAGCAAATCCCGAGTGTTTGGCCCCTTATTTGTTCAACAGAATATACCTGACAGAGTCCACCTTTAATCTACTTTTAGCAACAATTCTTTATATCAATAAATGACCCTCATTGAAATAACTCACCATGTGAAAGTTGTGTGCAGGTGTGTGTGTGTGTGTGTGCGTGTGAACACCTATGTGTTGATGTGACTTTTTCCAGCACTTTCTCTGTCATGGAGGCAATTAGTGCCCCTGTGGAGGAAGTAAAATGTCAAGCATGAAATAGTCTCCGGCCACGCACGCACACGCACACACACACACACACATACACACACACACCCAGTGCGCACACACCGCACGCACATAGGCTCTCAAGGCAAGGTCGTACACAGGTTTTATTTATTTATTTCTGACTTTTTCTCTTTTTCTTTTACTGTACACTTGTCAGTTCACCACTCAGGTTGAGATACACAAAGTGAGAAAAGAGGGTGATGAGGAAAATGAGAGGAGGGGTTGCTCTTGACATTGGAATGACTAATCCGAGAAAAAGATGTCACTTTGTCACCGAGGTTCAAATTGAAAGGCAGGCAGGCGGACAGATAGATGCCGAGATGTTCACATATGGCCACTCAGGTTGTGCCACCGCTGCTTTCTTGTCACCTCCTCCGCGCCTTCCTTCATCTGGAAGCCAGGGTGATGCAAAAAGAGAAGAAGAAGAAGGGATGAAGGTAAACGATACAGTGAGAAAGTCAGACTGGTCCGGAGGAGATGAAAGGAGGGAGGCAAAAAAAAAAAAAAAGCAGCAGCACTAATGTGGCTGAACCAAGGCTAATGTGGTGACTCAGTGGGCAAAGAAGCTGCAACCAACCAGAGAGGAGATTAACCAGAGTCACTGCTTGGGTGGCGATAAGAGAGCCATTAAAACTTTAAAATGTGGTTACCTGCAGTGCTTCAGGATACGGGCTGTTACTGGTTTTAAAGGGTAATGCAATAAATATACAGCAAATATGCCTTAACTCTCAGCAGCATGAACAATCAAAGGACACAAGTTGAAGATCTTATAGACGAATGCTGGTACGATACTAAAAGTAGCATTAAAGTGAGCTGTTGTAATTCTTGAAAGAAGAAATGACACTTTCTTCTCAGACAAATGATTTAAAGGCTATTTTTAGTTTTTTCGGGTCTGTCTTCAAACAATACTAAAATGCCCATACGCACACTTAAAGAGTTACTGGTCGCAGTAAACGCCTGTCCATAGCGGCTTTCAAGAAGCAGCTCTCGTGTAAGATATGGGGGCTTTGGGAAAGAATTACCAAGAAAGTATCAAATCTCTTTTATAATGGTCGTCAATGGAGAAAATTCTTCTCTTTTTTTGTCTAGTCCTGTGGTTGCCCACCGGAGTAAATTGGCAGCTTCCCAGCTCTCTCGCAACGTGTTCTAAAGCTCAGCTAATATGAAGAGTGAAAAGTGGTAATCATACTGCACGTGTTCTTGGGTTGTAAAAGGTGATTGATGGTTTTGACTTTTTTGTTTGCTTGTTTTTTCTATTTTGCATGGGCCTACTTTCCCACGTCAACTTATACAGTAGTAAAGTTCTCTCATGTCTTTATACATGTCACTGTCCAGGGGGAAGATATACTGTTGCACCGTCAGTGTAAAATCGCCTGTTGTATAATAATTATCTCGTCCATCTCCATGACTGTCACATCTCCGTGTCCACCTCCCACCTAAGTCATGGCCTGCTTTGCTTAAGCAAGACGTTTTTAGTGTCTGATTTCATGTCACATCACTCCTTCTTTATTTCGGTCGCAGTATCGCGCTGTACTATTTTTATACATTGCTAAATGTGTTATGTGATCATCTGCTGAGTTCCGACTTGAGGCTCTGCGGTGTGAATTCCTCCTTTTTGCTCTTCACTGACATGTTTGTGAATGAAACTGGTAGACATATAAGGCGTTATCATCTGCGGAGGATCACATCTCACAAGCGTGCACCCACTCGTGAAAAGATGGTTGAAATGAGAGAGCTCGGCGAATCTCCAATGTTTACCTGGTTGCTTAGTGGTACTGGGAGGATAATACAGAGAGCGGGGCCGGGACTGGGGGGGATAAGGGTGCCGGAAGGAGAGAAAGGGATAGAGAGATGAGGAGGAAAAGAAGAAGAAAAAGAGATAGAGCTGGATGTTTTTCAGAATGGGCTGATAAAAGAAAGGGAGAGAGATGGAGAGGGAAATTAAAGGCCATTAAAGGCATAACACCCCCCCAAAAACAAAAGGACAGACTCAAGGCTATAGCTTTTTGGCTAATACTGACAAGTGTACAGTATTGTTACAATATTTAGTAGTAGTAGTATTATCATATTTATTAATGTGTATTGCCCCTTTTTAATAAACCAATAGATAAATACAGTGAGGAAATGAAGAACAGCACAGCAAAAAAGGCACAGGGGGAAAGAAGCAAAAGGGGGGGACGGATCGGTGAGGAAGGTCTTGGCTTTAATGGGGCTAAATAGTTTTTTAACAACTCTGGACACTGTGGAGACAAAGGTCAAGCTGGACACACACACACACACATTTTTTCCCCTAGGCAACAGGTCCAACAAGGCGTCAGCAGACCTCCATCCTCCTCAACAGGCTTGCTCTGCAGATGAGTCTGTGATTCTGTGCTAAAGCAGCAGCTGTTTGGTTGCTCTGTAAAATATAACCAGAGCAGTTAAAAACTACTTTGTCCCCAAACGAGGAGGCGCTCTTCCCAAACACGGTGTGTGATATTACAGTACACTGCTCTCCTCTCCTGTCCTCGGGGGGGGGGGGGGGGGGGGGG